>PYHX02000467.1:81358235-81849792 GCA_004302925.2 Cochliomyia hominivorax
TTACCACCACTTGTGGTAGTGGAGGGTGTATAGTCGATAGTTCAAATACAATAACGTGTTTTTTTTATTCAGAATGGTATAAACAAAGATCCTTATTATGTAGAACAGAGACCAGTAGATGTATATTCGACTCTTTTCCAAATTATGTCATATTTCAAACGGAGATCAACAAAGTTGATTCCTAAATTTGTGCCTAAATTCACTAAAACCTACTGAAGAGGTTTTATTTTAAAATTACATTCAATTTCATTTACATTACATTGGTTTATTCGGTCGCCCTCCTTATTTGATATAAAAGTATTGAAATGGAAAAATTAATATTAAATTGCATACCAAAAGTCAAGAGTTTTCTGAGAATAACTTTATTCAAATAATATTAAAACCATTCAAATAATTTATTGTTATTGCATTTTTTTAAACATAAAGCAAAAAAAAGCTTTCGAGATAAATTTATTCACCTCGCAAAGGGGAAGTAAATTACCCCTTTAATTTCCCTTTCTCCCATTTCCATTGCAAAACAGCTGATACATAACTTTCCACTGGAATGTCTTCAAAAATTTGTAATGAGGGGTTCAAAATGAAATGAATATAATTCCAAATGGAAAATATATGTATAATGACCCCCTTAACCTTTGGCAAACACAACATAAACTTTTCAAACTGAGAAAGCTCCCCAAGAAAACAAAAACAAAAACTAAGAAGAGAGTAAAAGAGAGCATTAGAAGAAAAAAAGTAATGAAAACTCCTCCCTTTTGGGGAAAATAAAAGAAAACATAACGATTTTTTTGTAATATAAATTCATATGTGTTGGTTAAGATGCTGACAGTGTATTGGTGAAAGCCACTCCTACGCAGCCATATTTATGAGAATTTTTATATTCTTTAGTTGAGAATTATAGTTTTTGTTGTTTGTCTTAATAAAAGTATAAAAAGCAAATGGTTGTAATACACATACCATAACAGTAATATACATATACAAGTACTAATACTAATACTTATGTACATATAAAGGTTATTCAGCTGTTTAATGAAAAAGGAACGTCTGAACTTATATGAAATTAGACAATGAAACATTGGACTGAACTGAAACACTTGGAACTAGGTTAAGTTGCTGACAAAATGGCAGCGAGTAAAAGCTATAAGAGCAATTTTCAAATTCCTTTCATATCTATTTTTTTCTTTCTTCATTTTTTTTAATTTTATTCTCTTCTGAGTGCTAAACATTTAAAGTGTTTTTGTTTCTGTTTCTGTATTTATGAAGTAATTTTATTTTTTTGTTTTTCGTTTTTTACAAATAAAATTCTTTTTGTAAATGTTTTTACTTTTCTTGTTTTCTTTTAGAAAAAAAACGCGTTTTCATACTCTGATACCTTAAAACATGCAAATATGTGTGGATTATCATATACATATACATTTACACATTAATACAATTTAAGTAAGGTCATCGAAATGTCAAAAGTTGCAAGCTTCAATTTAACACAACTACCAGCATTTTGTAACTGTTTTTTATAGTTTTTATTAATTTTCATGGTGTGTTTTGTTAGAGTCTTTGTTTCGTGTCTATTTATACCCTCCACCACTACAAGTTGGCGAAGCGGGTATATTAAATTTGTTATTCCGCGTGTAACGCTAAGAAGGAATCATCTCAGACCCCATAATTGTAATGTATATATATTTTCTTACATCAAATCAAATTCTGAGTCTATTTTGCTACGACCGTCTGTCTGTCTTGTTGGCACGCTCATGTCCACAATAATTGAAAGAGCACAATGAAATTTGGCCAATGTATTTTTGATAGTCCTGAGAAGTTTCCCATCAGCAAAATCGGTTCAGTATATCAAAAGATATAGAACGATATCTAAGCAATCTCTCAGTTTCAGCGAAGTATTTTCGTAAAATTAACAACCAAAAATCGATAAATTTTTATTAAATAAACTTCACATACACGCATCTCTGGTGGAGGGTATTGAAGATTCGACTTAGCTGAATATAGAATTTTTACTTGTTTTTTGTTAAAAAATTCTCATACTTTAATTTTTTTCTAAATAAAAAGTGTTAAAAATATAAACAACCACTTTAAAATGGCTCGCTGCCTGTCAACATTATGTTAAGGCGCTTTTAAGGATTTTTTCAAATAAAATTTTAAAGGATCCTTAGAAAATTTTTAGGAGCAAAAATAATATTTTAATTTTTATTAAAAAATTTTCCTTTAACAAAAAATATGATAAACTTTCATTTTCTTTAATGAATTCGATTTGATGCTTAAACTAGTTCATTTTTATTGTTGTATTTGTTCGTGTTTATTGGCCTAAAATTGTTTTTAAGATAAAATAGTTTTCTCTTCTTTCGAATACCCTTTTTTATTGGTATTTATGAGTCTATCTATATATGTATGTGTGTGTGTGTGTATTTTTGGCTTTATATTATATTTGGAAAAAGTAGTTATGTAGTATAACAGTAAAGATATAAATACATAGATCATGAAGTTTTTACACTGAGAGAAATTTGATTTATTACCAAAAAAAATAAAGTCATTTAAGCGAAAGTTTGTATGCTTGTTAATGCACGGTGAATATATGAAAATATTAGTCAGATGCGATTTCCTTTTAACTTAAGAATAAGTGATTTCAAGGTCAATGTGAAGTGTATACAAATCGATTTTTTGAAATAAAAAGATTTGAATTCTTAAGTTTCAGAGTTATCGAAAATTTCTTAAGTTCGAATTTCAAATTTAAAATGAAGGTTGTATTTAATATATATAAACTACTACATTAGGGGGATGTTGATTTTTAAAAAAATTCAAAATTTATATATGAATTGAGAGAAGTTTTTTCAGAAGTTTTTGAAATTGTATAAAGATGTGTTTACATGTATCAATTCTTACAGTTTCAGAGATATTCAAGTCGAAATAATTTTTTAAAATAATTTTTGCACCAAAAAAAGTTCGAAAAAATATCAACCAAATGAATGTATGAATACGTTAAATGTTTTAAATTTGGAACTTAAAAATTAATAAAAATACTTAAGTATGTATATTAGGGTGGTTTCAAATTTCTATAAAAAAATTATATTCGTTGGATTTGAAAGGTACTAAAATTATGGTTGGGGCATAATTTATGTCTATTTTCAAAATTTAAGCTTTTTACGTTAATTGGAATTACAGACTACATGTGATTTTATGGTTATGATCCAGATTAAATGTTGAAAAATTTTTGGCAACCGATTATAATGTAATACAAATCAAATAAAAAAATAATTTATCCCGAACTTTTTATGCGTCTCAAAAATATAGTGTAATTTTTGTTTAAAATATTCAAAATGAAAAAAAAATAGCATCCAACAAGTATTTTCTACTGATATCCTTTAGAATGACAGGTGATCATTTCAGTGAAACGATTTATATGACTGTGATTTTGGTTATTTTCATATGAAAAAGTGAGCAAGCCTGACGGACGGACGAAAATTATAAAATCAGATGTATTCTAAGTTGACCATCCTATTTATGTCATTTATATGATTACAGTTTATATTTCAAACTGTAGTAGAACATCGAGATTGGACGTTATTTGAAACTTATTTTGGTTAATTGAAAAGTTGTTTGTATTTTAAAATTGTTAATTCAAGTTTTTTGTTTTAAAAAAATCGTACAGGAGATGACCAACTTTGGAAATTCTCTTCCCAACCCCAAAATCGTTTGGAAAACACTTCGAGATGTTTATGTGGAATTTCGTTAAAAATATTCAGTAGTTTTAAAATTACAGAATTATTTATAAAAAAAATAATCGATAGGTGATCGTATTACTTAGTTCGTTCTCTGAGCGTATACTTAATAAAAATTAATTGATCTAACTCATACGCATCCAACAAGTATTTTCTACTGATATCCTTTTAAACGATTTATATGGACTGTGATTTTGGTTATTTTCATATGAAAAAGTGGGCAAGCCTGACAGATGGACCAAAAATGATTAAATCAGATGAGGAAGTGATTCTAAGTTGACCGATATTGGTTGCCCTACTTTTCTGTCATTTATAAACAGTTTAAAAAAAAGTTATTTCATAACATGAACATCAGTACTAAATACATTTTTCGAACGGTGGCGTATACGTGATGTGTAAAACATTGTTATTATTTTAACCCTTTCTGAAATTAGGTATTTTTGTATTCTGTATAAATATCAATGCCAATGTCTTTCTGTTTGTTTTTGTTCCTCTCACATCTCAACTAACAGTCTGAGCCCAGTGAAATTTAAGGTGAATATTAGTCAATATTTTGAGGAGGGTTCTATTTAAAGCCCTATAAAATCACTATATTAAAAGATATGGATCGATATTTGAGAGAAACTCTAAATTTAGACAAAGAACTTTTTAAATTTTTAAATTTTTTATCGTCAAATTAGATCGGTTCTGCTACAGTGAAATTATTATTTAAAAATCGATTCTAGTCACTCTGATACAATTCCATTTAAAATATTTCTTTTAGTGTAGTGAAGAACCTACATACTTTTATATTTATATAAAAAACAATTTTGGCAGCCATTTTGCTTTATTTTTTGTATATTTTTCATTTTCTTCTTCTTTTCAATTTGTTTTTATAGCATTTTTTGTTTTTGTCGTCATCGCCATTGCCATCATCATCAGCAGCAGCACCAGCAATATCGTCGTCACTATAAAAACGTTTTTTATATTCACTTTTGGCGTTGTTGTTTTTATTATTGTCGAAATAATATCAGTTGTTGTTGTAGACATTTAATGTCATTTGGATAAATCCATTTATAACCATTGATAATATTCAACCAAACAATACAAACACACAAAGAAACAAACAACAACAATTATATATAAATTCCACCACTTTTTTCCGTTTTGAATACTTTTACAATGTGAAAACTGTTTTACATATGAGTGTGTGTGTTCAGATATATATAAATATATAACTATGTGTATGTAAATATATGTATGTACATATATATTTATATATGTAAAGAAAGTATTGGAATTTGTTGTTGTTTTATTACCAACAACCATTTCTTTCTTCTTGCCGAAGGTATTGAAGCGTATAATTATTGAGCTTTTTATTATTCTTTTTTACTTACACATATATACACATATGTATACATGTGTATATTTTGGTAAATACTATTGTTTTTGTTATTTTTCTATATATTTTTTTAGAGTTTTTCTTCTGTTCATTCTCAAAATATTAAAAGAGGGTAAAGAGTATAAATTTCGGTTTTGAGAAATTATTTATGTCTCTTTCTTGCCGCCGCTGGGCATTGATTTAATGTTGCATACACATATTGTTAAATCATTTAAAAATTTTCTTATATTTATATAGATATGTGTACTTACATATATATTTCATTTACAAATATATATACCTCTATTACATACATATGTAAAATATGTTAAATGTATAATAAGTTATGACCTAATAAATTTCAATATTTTTTTTCGCGCTAAATTGTTTTACATATTTATTTGTCTTAAAATATATAAATAATAGAAAAACACACTTGTGTCTCAAAAATCACATCAAAAATTTGCATAAATTTTGTTTTGTTTAAAATTATTTTTAAATTTTTTCGTTTGGATTTTATATAAAAATTAATAAAATATTATGAAAAATAAGCAAGAATGTTAAATTGGCGGTGGCGAATATTTAATTTTCACCACAACATTACCATGTGAAAAAAATTATTTGGATGTACAGGATAGCACGCCCTCCATGAACACCAGATGCATAAAATCTTTTTTAATAAATTTCCGCTCGACTGTTACCAGTTAAATTTCATACAGTTAGGACTGTTGGCACACCATTCCTCAAACCAACATATATCGCCCTTACGGACGAGGCTTTGAGCACATGTTGTGAATAAACAAAGATGGAAAAAACATAAAGATCAACGAAGAAAGTAGGCGGCTGCGATGATGTGCAGCAAGGGCGATTAGAGAGAGGGGCAAAATTCGACACTAATATAGCATTAGCAAAACGGGAACAGCGAAAAAGAGCCGAAGATCCAGCCGCTTTCAGTTGAAAAAAAAAACTACCAAAAATAGTATGCCCATCTACACATGAACAAACAACAGTGGCACGAGAAGCATGAACACACGACGAGTAGCACCACGAAGGGAGATCACATATTGCGGACGCTTTCACTAATCATTCTTTCGGATTTCTTTAATCATATCATCCCAGTATTAGCTTTTTCCATACTATCTAAATTTCTAATGACCCCATAGCACAGAAACAGTCTCAAGTACCATCCAAGATCCATATTCCGGAGATTCGAACCTCTTTTATGGAAAAATGCATTAAGTGAGCCATGTCTCGTAAGTAAAAATTCCATACTTAGGCCAAGGCGAAATTCCGGATGTCGACGTACGAGTTCCGCATCAAATATATGGTTTGAAAAACATGTCCCAGTTACCTCTAAGGATGCGCATTATCTTACCTTCTACTACAGTCAGCTTGTCCCTGACGATAGGTAAATTAATTAAAAGTTGAACCTCTTTCCTCTTAAATTTCAATATATTTGACCTGAGTCGCATATCAGAGACAGTCGCATATCGTAAGGAGAAAGTACAAATTATTTGTGCACAATCGTTCACGCAAGTATCTTTACTGTCGGATAACTCGTTCGATACAGTAACCGAAGACTGCTGTGATCTAATACATCCATACAAAACAATTAATAAGTGATAGAAGAATTCTCTTATTTAGGCTATAAAACTTCTCCTATTGAACCGTTTTTGAGGTTGAATCAGAAAGTGACTTCTATCTTCTGAACTGATTTTGCTAGTTTTAAATAGGAAACTTCTCAGGTGAACCAAATTTCATTGAGCTTTGACCAACAGAATTGTATGTGAGCGTGCCAACAGCAGACTGATGATCGGACCTATTTAAATCGGCTTTGATTTAATGCTATAAAATATATCCGTACTCTCTTGACGTTATAATTTAAACATAATAATCTCTATTTCAGCATTCACGATATTCCGTTATAAGAGTTTATGTCTGTGGCGTATGAGTGATGTGCAATTTATTATTTTGTATAAACAATTTATTTAAATTAGATAAAGTATGTTATAAAGTGCGCATCACAACAACATTTGTTATTGTTTAACCTTTTATTTCAAAAATAACTATATTTCAAATTCTATAAATGTTATCTCATTTATCAAATTGTATAATTTTAATTATTTTAAAGAATTATGAGTGATTTTATAATTCGAAGCGAGCTAACGGGGCGTATGATTAATATTTTTTAATTCTAGGCCAGTGTTACCTCAATCTCAGTTAAGATATTAATGTTATAAGTATTTTTAACTGATTTAAGTTATAAAACAGAGAAATATGGATATTTAGTATCATAAAAAGTTTAAGAGATTTTTTTTGTATTGCTGAAATCAACCAGATATCGTTTATGTACAGCAAGATAGGTATAACTCAAAAAATGATCTTTTTTCAGGATTTTGATTTTTATAATTGCTAGAATATAGTTTGACGCAATTCTTTTTGATATATAATTCCTTCGTTATAGAATAAACTGTTTTTCCATATTATTGGTATAAAGACGAAACTTGTGTTTTTTAAGTTATGTAGATCTTGCAGCAAAATAAAAAAATACTTCAATAAAAAATAAAATGTTTTAATAGACGAATTTTATGTTTGAATCAGTTATCGGTCTATAACTTTTTTTAAACAGAACAAATATTGCTGATTTTAAATAATAAAAATCTTACGAAATATCATTATTTCGATTTGGTTATACAAACGCAGTCGTGAAAATTGTTAAAAAAAACAACAGAAAGAAAATATTATAAATTTCTGACACTTTCTTACCAAGGTTGTTCCAAAAGAGAAACTGATCTTAAAATTGAATGTTCCGAAATTATGGTGCGTAATTTCTTCAAATAGAACAGAAATGTGGTGTTCAAAAGCATATCATGGGAAATGGAAAGTTTACAAAAAATACAGTTTAAAATAATAATACAAGAATCAATCCGTAACAAATTGAATTCTACAGAAATTAAGAACAAACAGTCACTTCCTGTGACTTCCAAACTCGTTGCCCACATTTTACGAAGAGATGAAAACGTCAAATCGAAGAAACCAAAGTATAAAACAACATAAAGAAAATCGTCCACGAAATTGACAGAAGAATGGAAAAACTATAATTTTCTCTGACGAAAAAAAAAACAATATTTAGACATGAGACATTGGTACGATTTGAGATGTTTGAATGTCAAACGTAATTTCGGCGGTGTTAGTGTTATAGTTTGGGTAGCATTTTCTGAAGATAATGAACATATAACTCAGTTTTCATATAAAATATTTATAGTAGAAATCTGACTCCTCCACAAATTGGGTAAAATCACATGTTAATTTTTATTTGAAATATATACGCATATTATGTGTGAAAATACATAAACACTTAATGTGTAAAATAACCTGTATATTGTATTTAAAGAATGTAAAGCAACATAAAAATTGCATGTAATTTTTAACATTTTCTGTTTAAAAATACAATACGTAATATGTATATGTGTATATGTTATATATATATATATATATATATATATATATATATATATATATATATATATATATATATATATATATATATATATATATATATATATATATATATACAAAGAAAATATATATAACATTTCGTTAAATTTGGGTTGAAGCATTTTGGTCTGCATCGTTGATAGCAAGAAATGATTCTGAACAACTTAATTGCGATATATAAAAGTAAGTTGCGATATTGTAAAGTCTATTCAAAAAATGTCCATAACGAAAGCCAGAATTGGTTCCGTTCTTCTTTAAAAATTTGTTGATTCAATACCAGACTGTATTTTGAAGGTAAACCACAACAAAGGAATATTCAATGACGTAATAGAAAGTGATAAACCCTAAGTGCGTTTATAGGAAATTCTAAAATTTTAATACAAAATTATTTTTTGTTAACAATATTTAAAATGAAGTCTTTGTTAATTAATTCAAATTATTATGGTCCCATTAAATATTTTCTAGTTTAATTTTGTCTAAATCTTAAAAGAAAAATATTGTGCTTTCTTAGGAATATGCAGCCATAAAAGCGTTAATTATGTGGCAATTTGATAAAATTTAACTTGTTAAGTTTTGTGTTAACTGAAATCTCGGTATGAAACTTGGTTGGAACACTGTATAAAATGTAACATAAATGTTTTTTCTAACCAATCGTTATCGTCTAACTAAGGTTATTTTTTTATTTTACCAAATAATACTGTGGTTCGATCCATCATGTTCCATCCATCCGCATAGGATCCTATAACAAAAATATTCCTCTCTTTTTATAAATGAAAAGAAGAAACGAACCATAGAAATATTTCACAAAGTACCACACAATGTTTTCAACATTTTTATCACGTTTAAGGTTATTAGTGCTGTAAGATGTAAAAAAAACTCCATTAGTCGCCATTTTCACCCTATTTAAACACTATTCCATCATTCGCCTCATAGTTTGATTGAATCACCATTTATTCCTAAATTCAGACTTTTGAGACCTCAATAATAAATTAATAACTTCTTCTCATTCTAAAATTTAATTCCTCCCAACATTTTATTCCAACTTTGAATTATTTAAAAAAACCTTAATATATTTAATACATTTTCAAAAATTATTACACCTACGAGTGATTTATTTTTACAAAAATTTCTGTTTTTTCTCAATATTTTGAAATTGCCAGGGGATTTTTGTTAATCTCGTTCTGTCATTATAATGATTATTAATCATATAAAAATGTTTTTTATCGTTAAAAATAAAATCTTAAAAAAAATAAAAAAATATATAAAATTTTCATCTTAAATAAACGCAAAACACCTACACAAATGTATTTAAACACATACATACATACATACATACATACATACATACATACATACATACATACATACATACATACATACATACATACAAACAAACATACAAATTTAGAAATGTAGAATTTACTCAAGGGAATAATTCATAACAAGATGAATCTTTACATATAAAAAAGAAACGTGTTTGTTTGTCTGTTTGGTACTTATAGACAGCTAGACTAGGACCTGTAGAGGATACATCAAATACAAAAGAAATATTGTTTATACACTGAACCAAATGTCGTCGGTAATATTAACGGAAGATTTTTCGTAGAACTTTAACGAAAAAAGGGTGTTCAATAAACAGATTTGTATTCTCCTCAGTCATAGATTTCAAAAGAAATTTCACAAATCACTACGTGAGTTAAAAAAGTAATTAGGGCCAAATTATCGCTGTAGTTGATCTTTAAGATATTCGATAATCAAAATATGCTTTGTATGGTGGCTATTTCTTTCCTTCACTATCCGCCTTACATACTGTCCAGTAAAATAGTTCTTCGAAGAAGTCATTGGGACCAGATTTCAAAATTCTCGCTGTTACAGTTCTTAAGATATTCTTAATCAATATTTGCATTGTGTGGAAAGTATCCTTCCTTGGTCCTTAATATTTTATGTTTTCATTTATTACAACAATTTAACAATTTAATTCTATTAAAATTTCGTAAATTTGACTTAAAAATGGTAGTTAAATTGAATAATATTCATCAATATAAAGAATTTATTTTTGTTAATTTGACTAATGTATTATATAAATTGAATAATATTTATTCAAATAAAATAGTCATATTGACGATTTTTCGTCAATTTGAAGAAAAAATTAACGAAAATTTTTGTTATGATAATAAAGTTTTCGTTGGCTGACATTTAATCAACTTTTCTTCAATTCTTCACCCTTTTTCGTTCATCACCTTCACAAGAATCTGTTTTATTTATTAAAATGTAGGATGATAGGACCAAGAGGAGGAGTACGCCCCATAGAAAGGAAATATTGATTATGAAACTAAAACAGCGAGAATTTTGGTTACCAATCACTTGCTTGGGGAACTGCTTTACTGAATAAAATGTGGGATAAATAGGACCAGGGGGAGGGGTACCCTTCATTCAAAGCTAAACTTTTTATTTATAATCTAAGAACTATAACAGCAAGAGTTCCCAAATTTGGTCCCAATCACTTTCTAAGGAAACAGTCTAGTTTTTGGATAAAATGTAGGAAAGATAGAATCAGGTGGAGAGGAATTCCCCAGCAAGTAATGATTAAGGAATATCTTAAGAACTATAACATCGAAAGTATTTAATTTCCAATCACTTTCTTAAGGAAACTGTTTAATTGTCATTTATGTATACAACAGTTAGGATGCCATGCAGTTATCAAATAAAATTTCAAAACGAACAGGGTCAGGGGGATTTTGCAAAATGCCCATTTCATGATTTAAAAAAAAAAGCGTCGTGATTTGTGAAAATCCTTTCGAGATCTTAGATTGAGCATAATTTTTGTGCAGTAAAGCGCACCGGGTAAAATAACTAAAAATACATAAAATAAAAAAAATAAATTAAGTTATTTTGCTTTTAAAGTGCAAAAAGAAGAAGGAAAAAGAAATGAAACAAGAAAAGAAAATTATATTTTCCCATTAATTTGTAAATTGTTAGTTCGCAAGAATGAAATTCATTTATAAATTTTCCGTTTTTTCATCGCAAATATTTCTTTAATTTTCACATTAAATTACAAACAATTTATTGTTGTCCGCTTAAGTTAATTTAAATTATGGACGAGTATAAAACCTGATCGTTTGTTATTTTTAATTGTTTATGAAATGACTGACAATAAAATTATTTATAACGTTTGTTGACGACAACGAAAATGATGAAGACGTTGACAATGTGTCCTGGTCATGGAATAATATCATCAATATAAAGAATTTGTGTCAATTGACTAATGTGTTATACAAATTAATAATATTTATTCAAAAAAAATAGTCATACTGACGATTTTTTCGCAATTTGAAGAAAAAAATTAACTAAAATTTCGTTATGATGAATAAAGTTTTCGTGCTGACATTTAACATACTTTTCTTCAATTGATCCTTTCTCGTTCATCACATTTACAAGAATCTGTTTTATTAATTAAAATGAAGGATGATAGGACCAAGAGCAGGAGTACGCCCCATACAAAGGAAATATTGATATGAAACTAAAACAGCGAGAATTTTGGTACCAATCACTTGCATGGGGAACTGCTTTACTAAACAAAATGGGGATAAATAGACCAGAGGAGGGAACCTTCCGTTCAAAGCTAAAATTTACCTTCCTAAGGAAACAGTATGTTTTGTTGGACAAAATTTAGGACAAATAAAT
Organism: Cochliomyia hominivorax; assembly: GCA_004302925.2. Classification (NCBI taxonomy): domain Eukaryota; kingdom Metazoa; phylum Arthropoda; class Insecta; order Diptera; family Calliphoridae; genus Cochliomyia; species Cochliomyia hominivorax. The sequence continues at coordinate 81,370,497 of PYHX02000467.1, forward strand.
CAGGTGGAGAGGAATTCCCCATACAAAGCAAATAATATTTAACGAATATCTTAAGAGAAGAATTTAAATTTGGCCCCAATTTCACTTTCTTAAGGAAACTGTTTTTAGCGCCATTTATGTCATACAACAGTTAGGATGCGATGCAGTTATCAAATAAATTTCAAAACGAACAGGGTCAGTGGGATTTGCAAAATGCCCATTTCATGATTTTTTTAAAAACGTCGTGATTTGTGAAAATCCTTTCGAGATCTTAGATTGAGGAGAATTTTTGTGCAGTAAAGCGCACCGGGTAAAATAACTAAAAATACATAAAATAAAAAAAATAAATTAAGTTATTTTGCTTTTAAAGTGCAAAAAGAAAAAGGAAAAAGAAATGAAACAAGAAAAGAAAAATTATATTTTCCCATTAATTTGTAAATTGTTAGTTCGCAAGAATGAAATTCATTTATAAATTTTCCGTTTTTTCATCGCAAATATTTCTTTAATTTTCACATTAAATTACGAACAATTTATTGTTGTCCGCTTAAGTTAATTTAAATTATGGACGAGTATAAAAACCTGATCGTTTGTTATTTTTAATTGTTTATGAAATGACTGACAATAAAATTATTTATGACGTTTGTTGACGACGACAACGAAAATGATGAAGACGTTGACATGTGTCCTGGTCATGGACAAAGTTGATGATTATTTAATAATTAATTTAATCTAATAAATTAATGACTTAATATAATGACAAAACAAAATGGCTGGATAAAAATAAAAACCAATAATAATTTGTGGTAGAAAGAAAAATAATATTGTGGAAGATGATGACTTGAATGGACACTTTATTGGAGATCAGCTCATAAAGATACTAATAAAATTAAAATGTTCAATAGAAATGTCTTCTAATAATACAAGTCTACAAAATTTCTCCACATTTAAATTTTAATGAAAAAATTTTCTCTACAAAAATTTAAAATTTTCTAAAGAATTTTTTCTCTACAAAAATTTACAATTTTCTATAAAAATTTTCTCTACAAAAATTTATAATTTTCTATAAAAATTTTCTCTACAAAATTTACAATTTTCTATAAAAATTTTCTCTACAAAAATTTAAATTTTCTATCGAAAATTTTCTCTACAAGAAATTACAATTTTCTATAAAAATTTTTCTCTACAAATATATACAATTTCTATAGAAATTTTTCTCTACAAAAATTGACAATTTTCTATAAAAATTTTTCTCTAAAAAATTTACAATTTCTATAGAAAATTTTTTCTACAAAAATTTACAATTTTCTATAAAAATTTTCTCTACAAAAATTTACAATTTTCTATAGAAATTTTTCTCTACAAAAATTTAAAATTTTTATAAAAAATTTCTCTACAAAAATTTACATTTTCTCTACAAAAATTTAAAATTTTTAAAGAATGTTTTTCTCTACAAACATTTACAATTTTCTATAAAAAATTTCTCTACAAAAATTTAAAATTTTCTATAGAAAATTTTCTCTTCAAAATTTACAATTTTCTATAGAAATTTTTCTCTACAAAAATTTACAATTTTCTATAGAAATTTTTTTCTACAAAAATGTACAATTTTCTGTAGAAAATTTTCTTTACAAAAATTTACAATTTTCTATAGAAAATTTTCTCTACAAAAATTTACAATTTTCTATAGAAAATTTTCTCTACAAAATTTACAATTTTCTATAGAAAAATTTTCTCTACAAAAAATTCTACAATTTTCTATAGAATAATTTTCTCTACAAAATTTTACAAATTTTCTATAGAAAATTTTCTCCTACCAGATAAATTTTACAATTTTCTATAGGAAATTTTCTCTACAAAAATTTACATTTCTATAGAAAATTTTCTCTACAAAAATTTACAATTTCTATAGAAACATTTCTCTCAAAAATTTACAATTTTTCTATAGAAAATTTTCTCTACAAAAATTTACAATTTTCTATAGAAAATTTTCTCTACAAAAAATTTACAAATTTTCCACTACAATTAATAATTTTCTCTACAAAAATTTAAATTTTCTATAGAAAATTTTCCTCTATAAAAATTTACAATTTTTCTATAGAAAATTTTCTCTATAAAATTTACAATTTTCTCTACAAAAATTTTACAATTTTCTGTAGAAAAATTTAAATTATCTATAAAAGAATTTAAAATTTTCTAAAAAAAAAAAATTGCTACCCCCAAAAATTTAAAATTTCTAACGGAATATTTATCTCGAATAAAAATTTACAATTTTCTATGGAAAATTTACTTTTGAAAAATTAAAATTTCCCCAAAAATACTCATACTTTTAAATTTGTCTCACTAAAAAAATTGTAATTTTCTAAGGGGAAATTTCTCACCAAAAATGTAAAATTTTTATAAAAAAATTTTCTATAGAAAAAGTCTCGTAAAACTAAAATTTCTATAGAAAACTAAATTTTCTATAGAAACATGTTTCTACAAAACTTAAAAATTTTCTATAGAAAAATGTGTCTACAAAAATTTTAAATTTTCCAAAGCAAAATTTTTAATACAAAATTTGAGAACTGTTTAAAGGAAATTTGTTTCTATAAAAATAAAAACAATAAGCATTTTCTATAGAATTTAAAATTTTCTATAAAAAAAATCAATTTCCCCATAAAAAAAATTTTAATAGAAATTTCAAAAATCTTGAAAATATTTAATATTTTTCTAGAGAAATATAAATCTTTTTTAGGAAAAATTTAGGAAAATTTTTCTTAAGAAAATCTAGTTTTCTTAATAGAAATTACGAACTTCGTAGAACAAATTTCTCAATAGAAATAGAAAACTTCTATAGAAAATTTCTTAATAAAAAAACTTAACTTTTTTAAAAAGAAAAAATTCTTAATTTAGAAATTAGGAACTTTCTATTGAAAATTTCTTAATAGAAATTGAAAACTTTGCATCGAAAATTCAATAATTTTTATTATATATTATTTAATAAATTGGACAAACTTTTTAATCAATTTAATGTACATTTTGCTTAGATGTAATGTAATGGAAATGTAAATAAATAAAACCACAATGACGTATTTAATTGAAACAATAAAAATGGGAATAGAATACAAAAGAGATTGATCATAGAACAAAGTAAATGTAACTGTTAAGGAGTTAATTAATTTATTTATATTAAACATAAGAATGATAAGGGCCAAGAGAGATAAGATATATAATGTAAATAACAAATTGTTATTCGAACCAACGAACAGTTTCATAGAACCAATAATACTTTACTCAAACTTAAATTGAAAAATAAATTTAAAAATAATGAAATTTGAATTCTTTTAAATCACTTAAACCGCAAACATTAAACCGCAAAACTATGAAAATCCATTAAAATTTTCCAGTTTTTCCCGTTTTTTATCTTTTTGTTAATGAATTTAACCCCTTCGAACAGAATTTTCTGTATTAATGAAAACTATGAAAACGTCATGAAATATCAAAAAATGAACTGGTCCTTGAAAGGATAAAACCGCAATAAAAAGTTGAGAAGCTAAAGTTGAAACAAAAGGAAAAAAGTAAACAAACTGTTTGAAGCGTACGAATAGAAAATAGAAAACATGCAACGTAAACAACAGTTATTTAAGACGGACAGACAAATTGACTGTTAAACGGACTGACAGACAGACAGACAGACAGACAGACAGACAGACAGACAGAGCTAACTGCACAAAAACAAATTAAAGGTGACTTAATTAAAATAATATATAACAGGAGAAATAAGAACAAGAAGATGAGAAGAAGAAAAAACAACAATGTTGACGACATAACAACCAGTCAAAAACAACTTAACAACCACAAGTTTGAGGGAGTCAAAACGAACGAATTGGTTGAAATCTAATTCTAGTTAAAGAAGTAAATTTCAATGTTAGTTGTTGTTGTTGCTGTTGTTGTTGCTGCTGCTGTTGCTGCCGATGAAAATGCTGGGCAATTAAATTATAATTTTTTTCCTTTGTAGAATATTTATTTTCAATTATTTAAACAGCTCGAAGGAAAATGTTACAAAACAGAATTCCATTTTATAATAATGAGATGAGACATTAGAATGGAAGATTTTTTTGTTTATAATTATGTAATCGATAAATTAGAATTGGAATAATTAAAAGCAAATTAAGATAAACATTATTAGATTTTGGTATATTTTGAAAAAAATTTTAAAGTAGGAAGATATCATTCACATAATAATCCCACCACCTATGGTTTGTGCAGATATTTGTAATGGGCAGAAAAAATAGTCCTTTCATCACTTTTAAGTATACCATTCGACTCAGACTCACTTCCTGACTCAATTTAAGCATCTGTCCGTCCGACCATCCGTCTTGCAGTCCATGTAGAGCCTGTTCACAAAGTTCAGATTGCAATTTTAAAGTTATACTAATGACATTTGGCACATACTATTGGTCCATTATAAATAATATCACTTTAAAAGTTATAAATCGCACACATACATGGATATTTTTTTACTCAAATTAAGATGGATTTGAGCCAAAACCACTGTGCGATATTATACAGGAATCGGTCTATAATTTTTTTTTCTAAAACCATATCAATCTCCCGTTAAAAATTCCCTAAAAAACGCTGAATTTCACATAATTGTTAGTATCATAATAATATATTGACATATAAGGGTCATTCGTAACAATCAACAATTTGGTGTAGGGTATTACATAGTCTGGCTTGACTGATTATAAAATTTTTACTTGTTTTAGTTATTACTTTGTTTAATAGATGAAAAAAGTTAATTCAAATTTTTTTCTAATAAATTATCATTTTCAATGTTAAATCAATTAACAATCGTGTTGATTTAACCTTTTAAAGATGTAAAGATTAACAATTAAAACATTAAAAATAACATTAATATTGTAATTTATAATGAGTTTTGTATTAAAGTTAACTTTTTTTCTCTTTTTATACCCTCTGTCTGTCTGTCTGTCTGTCTTTCTGTCTATCCACAATAATTGGCAGAGCTTAAGTCGTTTGAAGTTTATTATTTAATACTAGCAAAATTGGTTCAGTATATTAAAAGATATAGACCCACATATGAAGCAACCTTTAAGTTCAAGGAAAAGGCTTTCGTAAAATCAAAATGTACGAAACATAACATATTTACTTCTCACACTTTTGTGGTGAAGGATATTAAACATTCGGCATAGCCGAATATACATAGCATTCATACACATTTTGCTTAAGTCAACTGCGCACAAAACTCCATTAAATAATAAAAACAACAACATCTGCAGAAATATTTTGCTGCAGCCAAGTTTTCATTAAAACACTAAAAACTTTCTGAAAAGAAACAAAACGCGAAAATTATTTTTTGAATTAAAATTCTTAAATATTAATATTTTTAAATCATTTAAAAGATCATTAGCCGTGTTGGACATTTTTTTTGGTGCAGCTTTGAGGGAATATAAAGGGTGATCCATTTGAAATGTGGGATATTTATTACAAGTCACACTTCAGGGCAGTAGCCGTCAAAGAGAAGCACATGTGCGCTTTTTTTGAAAATTCACTCAGTCAGGCTTGAGCCGTCATTGAAGCGGTGGTGTTGTTGGATCATTTTTAAATTACACTGAAAGAAAAGTTGAACGAGGTATAAATATTAATATTAATTTTATTTCAAGCAGAAAATAATGTTATTTTGGAAACGAAGGTATTATTTCATTAAATAAACTTATTGCTCTTCCATTTCATCTTGAATAAAAGAAAACATTTTCTCGATGTATCTTAAGATTATGAACAGTTTTCACATACAAAATCACAATATGTGGAAATTACTCTCTGTCAGCTACCGCTTTATGGTTGATTGTTGCTTTTCATCTACATCATACGTGGTTTGGATATTACGCGCTTATGCAGATGACCTTAAAGAATACCAAACTAATCTGAATCTGTTCCTATGAAGATTTAAAAATATTTATAATTAAATTAAAGTGTTTGTTATGCATTACTCTGCGATAAGTTCTCTGTAAATGTTTGTAACGCTTAAAACAATAATAATGTTATCATATCTTAAAGTATACCGATCGATTCAGTGTAATGGTATCTACCTGGCTGTTAAACCATAAAACATTTTGCATTATGATGCTTATACTCAAAACACACACACGTATATGGAGATATTTTATTTAAATATGTAGCAAAAGAAATTTTTGTGTTAAGCTAAATCCGCTGGCCAAATTACAGATGATCATTTCGTCAATACAAACTCACTTCCGAAAATCGGTTAAAAAGTACGTAAATCTCAGAAAAATTTAATGTTTGTGATTATATTTCATATTTATACCATATGAAATTTTGCCAAGATTAATCGGTCCATACTATTTTATAGTCATATTATATAGCCTATTCTTTATTCCATATTAACGTCCGAATTTCAGCCATTTATGTCGATTGGAACTGGGTACTATACGGCCATTTATGTTCATCATCTTAGAACAGATGTAGAAAATAATATTGATAACTGTTTATATTGATATGTATATCATATAAAAAGTATAAAAAAATTTCATTTCGATGTAGGAAGCCGAAATTCGGTGAGAATACTTAGGAATATATCCCTTTTATATGTTGCAAAAAGTACCACGGAACTATTGCATTTTTACTTGTTATGCTTCCAGAAAAATGTTGAAAGAAATTTAAAAAAAATCATAACGTGATTATTTAAATACACTAGAGCCCCGACTTTCATCGTTAATGGAGACCAGAGAAATGCGACTCAAATCGAATCAACCTTTTCTATATAATTTAGTGGGTAAAATATTCAAAACAAAGCAAAAAAAGATTATTTATGATCAAAAAATCAAGTTGAACCAGTATTTTCTAAAGGTCGGAGTAAAAAGAAAGATATTTTTTGTTATTAAGTCCTTGCTTAATGGCACTTTCCTTTATTTTGATCCAAATTGAAAGACTCCATCATAAGTAATAAGGGATTTCTTGTTATAGTATCTTATTTAAATTGGATTGGTGCGACAATTTCAGCTCACTGATTTATTTTATCACTGTCTCTGTTGCAAATTGGTCTTACAGTTGTAGCTTCTAGTCCAAAAACTCTTCCTATACAGCATTTTCTACTGATTTAAAACGTTTTTTTAAGTCTGATTTTAATTCCAAATATATTACATTTCTTTTAATTTGTCTGATTTTTTACGTCCTTAAGGTACTTTGGCGAATTAAACACCATATTCCTAACCGACAATTGCTCTTAGTACCACTTAGATAACAAAAAAGGGAATTCCCCTTATTTCACGTACAGGTGACAATAAAAGCTATCAGTGATGTTAAAAATGATAATCCACTGAAGTAAACAATTTAACAGTTTCTAGCGAAGCAAATCGAACCGACTTACATCGGGATCAAAACGACAAAAATCAGACCGACGCAACTTGAAATTACAACGACGCAAATCAAAATTTTTCAGGCCTTAAAAAAGCGACACAAATCGCTTTTTTAAGGTATATTAATCCATTTAAAACGACAAAAAATATCATTTATATAAAACAATTATCTTCTATAGAAATCGCTATCAAGTTAACAAAATAACTGTAATTAAAAATTATTTACGCTAACGATTTTTTTCTACAAAAAACTACGCAAGACCCAGGCAAACATAAATTTGGTTGAAGGACGCTTATTTTATAAAATAAATATGAAAAATATATTTTACGTCATTTGTTTTCTACCAAAAAGTTTATTACAGTTTAAAAGTTAAGCCAAAGAAAATAAACCCCAAAATAGAGATATAAAACAAAAACGTTGAGAACTTCAGGCCAACTAACAAAAATAAATTTAAATATAACGATCTACTTAATTTAGAAAGTAAAAAAATGGCGAAATCATTAACTGAACAAAAATTTTGTTATACTAACAAACACTTACATAACAAAAATAAATAATAATTGAAACAAAATAAATGAAAGAAAAACAAGCGTAGAACACGCGTGTACACTTGCAAACATTAAATCGTGCAACATATTTAGCATAACAACTTGCCACAGTCGCTGCTACCCACTAACAACAACAAAAATAACAATAACAGAAAAATAATATCAAAAACATGTATTTTAATGTGAGTCTTGTGGCAACTGAAATAGAAAATAAAACAAAAGAAAACAGGACAAAAAAACAGGTAAAAAGTTATAGACGGCCAAGTGCGACCATATAAGGATCGAACAATATTGTGGAATTTCTATGGGATTTGTGAGTAATTATGGTTTTGTGTGAAATATAAACATAATAGAAATATCTTGTTACCAATATGTTTATCGCAACAATATTATTTTTGTGACTAACATTTACTATTGACACTAACATGTAAACTTTCATGGTTTTTATTATGTTGAATTAAATTTTTATCTGCAATAAAATATTGCTAATAAATTGACCACGACTTTAATATATTTTCGTTGAAAACATCGTTCATAACCATAACATGGCTGTGGGACAACTATATTTTGTTGTTCCACAACCTGATATCGTTGAATATATAGTTGTAACACATCTATATATACTTGTTGTATCACACTATATTGTTCAATGATATTTTGAATGTCCGTTTCAAAATGTAATTGGTGTCCGACAACTACAATATGTCGGCCACGTGTGTAATTCCTAAATCTATTGGATACACTAGTTAACACAGTCAATTTGGGAAACAAATGACATAAGCACGCATTTTCTGAATGTAAAATTTTGCGCCATAAAAGTAGGAATGACAAGGTCGAAGAAAATCGAGCCCAAATAAACTGAAGCCGAGAGACAGTGAAACCCTGTTTTATATATATGAATAACGACAAGCTAAAGCCATGTTTGGTGGAATCAGAAATGTTATATTTATTATGAGCTGTTGAAATCGGTTCAAATAATCATAAGATGACCCATACCGAAATCAATCAAGGCGCTTAAAGAGAGTACGAAACGAAAAAAACATTTAGTTTATTCGACAAGAAAGGACAATATCAATCATGGAATATTTGGTTCATGTCTGGGTATCATTTGTTTGGATCTGGATACAACCAGAAAATGTTATACAAAATTTGAAGGGAATCGGTTTATACATTCCTTTAGGATCAATTCCGAAAAAATATTTTCTCACTAAAATATGAGAAAATAGTTTAAACAAGTAAGAATGCTACAAACGGTCATGCCCGACTATGCTATTCCCTACAACGACCCTCGTATCATATAATTTTCTGATTTATTTGTTTTTTATGAAAGGGATTATATGGAAACTAGAAGAAAATATGGACTCATCATCATCAATTTTTGTCTCAATTTTAACTATTATTATTGCAATATCAACGTATATGTTAGACTTTAGCTCTTCAAAGTGATACTTTGATGCGGCGTTGTATGGGAGCTATATAAAAAAAAATTAAGAATCAATCATCGTATAATTTGGCACATTGTTTTGAAACCCAATTCCTGGAAGATTATAGTGCAACATGAAATAATGAATCCATCATAAACATCAATCAAATAAAAATATTTAAATCCTAAAGTGAATTCCAAAGCTTAAACTCTTTCTAATATTCCGATTGGAATTCTATATATGATTACTATAACACTTAAAGTGGTGTAGCGCATATAATAACAACAACAATATGACCATAAAAATAACACGAATTTTATTACAACAAAAAACAAACGAACACTCACACAAACCACCAAGTGAGTGTGGGGAACAAAATATTGTTTTTTTTGTTTTATTTTTACCTGAAACTTTTTTTGAAAAGTTCGATGATAACGTTATACGAGTCCAAGTATTGTTTTTGTGGTAATAAATTTTCAGTAGTTTGTTTTGTTTTCATGTTAAGAAAAATATTTTTATTTACGTTTTAGATTTCTCGACTACTGTTTCTAGTTTTACAATACAATGTGTACACATACAAATAATATAAATGTATGTAAGTATGTATTTATGTGTTCTCATGTTATTCATCCCTAAGGCAAGTAAGTTTGCTGGGGCTCACAGTGATTCGTTTAATGGATAAATATACTTAAGGATTTAGAATGAACTGAAATTTGGTTTATTGTTAGTTGATAGTATCAGTATTATAGACTCCACCAGAGGGCGCTACAACCATATTATTTATGAAAGTGTTTGCTTAAAAATACGCATTAATAAGGTCAAAATTTGATTTCTTTACATGATTTTTCGTTTAATATTTCTTCTACAGTAAAAAATCAAAAATCATAAAAAAATATTAAAACATTAAATAAAATTTTCCAAAATAGAACAGCTGCCAGTTTTTTATTTAAGAATGACTGAGAACAGCTGCCAGTTCTTTTGCTAAATTTGAGAAAAATGATTTATATAAACGTAAAATTTATTTACAATTTCTACACGAATTTCACAAAATACCTAATAATTGACATGGAAAAAAGCAAAACGTGAATTTTTAACTTTTAATTTTTTAGTCTAAATTAATTATTAATATTTAAAGTTTAATAATCAAAAAGAACAGCTGTCAGTTTTTTGCCGTTTTGAGAAAAACGATGAAAAAAAGCAAAACTTGTATTTATTTAATTTTTCAAAAACATCTCTACCGTTCGTGAAATAATTTCATCTGATTTTAATGACTTTTAATTGAAAAAATTTTGTTGTTATTATGCATAACCTTTTATTTAAACCGTAAACAAGGAGTACTTCCCTGGATGTATGGATGATTGAATGCTTTATTTATAAAATGGATACATATATCCATTATACTTCTTCCGATATTAGAGAAATACAATTAAAAATTTCCGATTTCTTCGATTATAAATGTGGGCAATATTTTAGATTTTAACTTCAGGTTATATGGGAGGTGTCTGAATCCTTAAACCGATTTTTTAAATTGTTTAGTTTTCTTTTTTATTCCAATATATACCTGTGCACACGTTTACATAACTCTGGGATAAATAGATTATTTCTGTCGATTTTTGTATGGGGACGAATCACTGTGGGGTGGCTCAGTATGTATTTGGCGGCTTTTGATGTTTTTTCTTTTGTTGTTGTTGTATTTGTGTGGTGGCATAAATAGTTAAAAATGTGTACAATTTTGGTAACATTTTGTTGTCTTAACAAGCCCACAAATTATTGATTAGTTTGTTAGAAATTATTTTTAGTTTCAGTTTTACTTTTCTATTTCTTTTGAGTATTTTTTTTTTTGCTTCATTTGGCCTTCTAGTTGTTTGAACTCAATTTTATACTAAAAACATATTATTTTTAAATAATTTATACAAAATTATTGTTATAATAATTTGTTCGTATAAGTTAACATGCATGAGCGCTCAGATACACTTTCGAAAAGATCTAAGGATTTTCAAATAATTGAAGGAAAAATTTTCTCTTTCCTTTGAAATTTGTATTTCTTCGAATTGTTTAACTTTTAGGTTGTGTAACACCACATTTTTTACTGTTGTACTAATCAGTTCCCTATTTAAAATCAGCTATATCGATACTATAGCAAGAAATTTTTAAAACGATATCTGAAACAACCTTAAACCTTTCTAATGTTTAAACAAAAATTAACTGGATTTAGATAGAATTTATCCATAACATACAGTTAAGTATGAGTGCTTTACCATCCCTGTAAAAAATTATCAACATGTGATCAATAGCAAGTTAAAGGCTAAAATATTAAAAATTTCGATACACCCCATAATTAGTGTGTCATATAGGTCGCAATTATGAAGATTATTTTCGGAAATTCACAACATATATTTTGATTTGAAAATTAATCCAGAGGAAATTAGATTATTGGTTCTATTATTTGACTTAGGTTCCATATAAAGCCCTTTTCGGAATATGTTTTTAAGCTTATAAAGCTTTTAAATACAGACTAATTCTATTGAAATTTGTTCCAAAATATATGTTATAATTTGACCAATATCAGTCCATATCTTGTGTATTACGTTCTGTTTTCTAATTAAAAAAAACGAATATCGGTTTATATTTTGCTGTAGCGCTCATACATGTTTACTGTTTAAGCATTTGACTAAATTTTCGTAGGACCAAGTTGGGTTTTGTTGAAAATATTTTAACATAATAATAAACTAAACATTTAATAAGGGCAACTGGATTAAAAACAATCAAGAAATATTTGAATCAAAAGTTTTAATGATAAATATGTGTTAAGAATTTTTCGATCTCACTCCTTAATTCAATATATAATTTTAGCAGTTATTTTATTTATTATCATTTATTATTATTTTGTCCCAAGAAAGATGCTATTGAAATTGTTGATGATGGGTCCATTATTTTACCTAGGAGGAACATTTGTATCTCCCCGGAATTGGTATTTGTAAACGATTTAATGAAATTCGGCTCAATGTTATTATATTCTAAAAAGATGTACCAAATTATACGAGGATTAGTCAATTATTTTTCATAGGTCCCATACAAACACTTTTCCAAAAATCACTCTGAATATTTAAATCTCAGTCCATAACATCTTCTAGCTCCCAAATAACATCCATAGGAAAAATCCTTCTAGAACGCACTAACCCCACATGAATGTTACTGCAGTCTTAAGCATATATTAAAAATACCTTTATACGAGGATGGTTCATCAATTATTGGTAGCTAACACTTATAACCAGCAATATGGTGTAGGCTATTAAATAGTAGAGCTTGACCGACTATAACATCTGACTTGTTTTTTATATGAGTCTGACATTGAACTTTTTTTCCGAATGTGTGTTGTATGTGTGTGTCAAATTCTGTTTGACACTTTTTCCATGTTACATTTTTCCCTTAATGTCTATTAAACATGCGGACATTTTTAGATCCCATTAAGAAAACAAAAAGAGGGAGAAAACAGAATGAAACTAAAGTTTAACAAATTAATCCATACGCAGGGAAAAGTTTTTTTTATTGAGAACTTATAACATGAAAAAAATTGGTTAATCGTACAAAAAAACCTCTAATCTTATTCAAAGATAAATACAATTTATTTAACTTGTGTGACAACAGTGTGTAGAAAGACTAAATGAGAATGTCATGATTGGCAGTGAGGAAACTTTAGTACCCTCACATGTCTAACTAAATTAATATTTGCAAAAGATCAAAAATCTAAAAAAAAATATTTGCAAAATTTTGAAATTATGTTGTAGACGACGGTACCGAATCTTTCACACCCAAACAAAAATAACATTTAGAATTTTTTAGGTTGTCCAAGACCCTGAAATCAAATCCCGTACGTCACAGTAAGGAATTTGATTTCACAAGATGTATCATAGGGGGACATGTTATGTGCGTCGTACAATAAACTATATTGTTACCAAGTGTATCGTAAGGATATAGTGAATACAATGTGTACCGAAACCGCAAAGTCAATCGTATGAGGACAGTTAATTAACGAGACTTTATGCAAACCAACAGATTACATTTTAGAATAAACCGATATTAAAATGACTAAGAGAATAGAAGAGTGCGATATTATAACTCCAGTTTGTAACCCATTGGGGCTCCAAGGATGGAATTATAGTGCGAAGAGTGTAGTAGTTTGGACATTAAAATATTTTGAATGCGTATTATATGTAAGTAGCTCATTCAATTCTAATAATTTTTACTGAAGTTTTGAAAACTTTAAGGTATTTACAATTGTTTTTCCAAATCATCAACAAATTTGGACTATAGAGGTCAAAATCAAAAAATATTTTCTTCACATTTTTGGTAATTTAAGAAAAATCCTTAAAAAAAATCAACGACGTGATGATCCACACTGTAATTTAATCAAAAGATGAACACTTCCTGAAAAAATTAAATTTTTAAAATCTTCCAAAATTCGTGAAAAAATACATATAAATAGCGGAAACAAATTTAAATACGGACATTTCAAAATCGTCTCAGATTTTGACGAGATGTAAGAATATGTATATATTTCATGAGTCTTAGAATGAATTAAATGAGAAAAAATCAAACATTTTATCGGGTCCGTGGAGATATATGACTCTTGTACAAAAAATGTTTGCGATGTTTAGTACAGAATCCGAGAATTGCTTTTGGATCCAAAATTAGACTTCAAGTTCAAAAAAATCGAAAAAAATATTATAAATAATTAAAAAAAATTAAAAAAAATAAAAAACTATCCGAGATTGTTAATTTCGTTGGTTCACCTTTCATACCCTGGACACATTGAAAGCTTCAGTTCTTCTAAATTAAATCGAAAACCTCAAGCATACCCAAGAATGTTCCAAAAATATGAAATTATTTGTAAAAAAAGTTTTGTATTTTTTTTCATTTTACCCATAAAATGATTAACTTAAAATATCCCCATTTTTCATTTACTCTAGCGTAGGGTACTTAAATACTGTGTTACTTATTTCGATTTAAGGTAGACTAAAAATACCATTAAACTATCAAGGGTGCGCATAATTTATTTTACAAAAAGCAAAAAAGAGCGTATGAAAAAACACCCAAAAACAGAAAAGTTAATACCGAAAATAACGAAAAAACTTAGTTACTTTTAAAAGAAAAGTTTTCTACTTTAATTTCGAAATACAGTGGTTTATAGAAAAAAATGTTTGCAAAATAACACACATGTACAAGTTCACAATACATAAACATATATAGAACGTGCGTGTATACACTAATACTTAAATTATTCAAAGTTTTTGTTTTTTTTTGAGGGAATTATATACGAGGTCATACCAAGAAAGTTGTTGCTTTATTAAGGTATTTTGAAACATATTATGATTGCTAGTAAAATATGTAGATATTTAACTATAATATGGTTAAAGTATTGATCATATTATATTTAAAATTAAGCCAAATTCTCTTTATGATTGCTATGATATTGATCATATTATAATCATAAGTATTAAGGGAACTTACAATGGTTTCCAATCATTATTTAGCCATAATATAATTGAAGTCCATGACCATGTTATGTTTAAAATTAAGTTCAATTCTATTTTAGATTCTTGTGATTGTAGTCATATTATAATTATGTAATGAAACTTATAAAAGTTTCTAACCATCATATGTTTAATATACAACTAAATTATGATTCAGCTACAACCATATTATTGTTAAATTGTTTTTTTATGAAACCTTTATAATGTTTAAAATTCAAGAAACTATTACATTATTGCAATTATTTCTTCATTCGCCTTCCTCTTAAATAAATTTCACTCCGCCTTCGTAAGTTTTAGCTTAAATTTCTTAAAGGTGAATTCAATTTATTTGCGTGCTTAAATATTATTTAATTTCGAACTGTTCTCACTGAATATATTTTTTGACCCAAGAAAAAATGTATATTTAGAAGCTTAAGCTATTATTAGTGTGTAGCGGACTTAGATTCTAATCTTTTGAATGAAAAAGGTAACAGATTTTTTTGTTTTTAATTTAATAAATTTAACATTAAAAAAATATTTGTATGACGACGACACTCTAAAATAATAGGTATTTTGAATGTAATAATTCTGAGAAGACTTAAGTGTCACAAAATTATGCAAATAAAGGAAAGTTGCTTATAAAAGTAAGCATACACTTGAGTTGGTGATGCATTGAAGTAAAAGTAGAAGAAGGAAAATAATGTCAAATTAATGAATGGATTTTCTTGAAGTCAGTGGAATTTCAAGCATTAAACTGGTAAAAAATGATGGGTAGATAAGGAGTGAGAGCGAAAAAATCTCAAGATATATAAAGTGAAGCGATTAAAAGACCAGATCGATACAATAGTGTTGTTATTTTTTTATGAAATTGATAGGAGTTTCCCCAATAAATAATAATAAATAAGATTTTTTCTCAGTTTTTTGATGCAATCAAATTTTCTTGGTGTTATTTATGTGGAATATTTCTATAAGTGCAGACGTGAAAATTGTTTTTTATTTAAAAAATAATTTTATAAATTTCTGCTTTTTATAAATAAAGACAGAAGTATTTTTATTTAAAAGAACGAGAATATGACCGCTATTTAAAAAATCTAATAAAATTAAGTTAGAAATGGGACAAAAATTCATTTGGAGTTGAATATCTCTAAAATTATAAAAGATACACTACTCATCTAAGGATACTTGCAAGGACTATTAACGTTAAACATTTCCTTTTTCTTAATTCATAAATAAATTTTTACTAATTTTTTAAAATCAACATACCTGAGGTGATCAAATTTGGAGATGCACGAACTAGATCCTCTGAGTGATAGGAATCTGTATTTCTTCAGATTAACTCAAAAACACCTCAGCTCTAACACATATGACGAGGTCATTTTTGGAGCCTCATCCATAACGCCCCTAACCATGTAGCGAATGTACTCTTTTAAATCAAATCGAAAATATCTAACCATTCAAAAGATACAGAATTATTTCCAAAAATTATTTGAACGCACTGTGCATACCTGAGGTGAACAACTTTGAGTGTTAGTCGATTACATTTCTATCCAGATAGAGGGAATTCAGGCACCTCAAATCCAATTTTTTTCGTTATCTCCAGTGGTTCAGAAGTGTTTGGAATTTTGAATATTAATAATTCATAACCTCTATGTTTAGCAAGATCTAACACTGTCACAAAATGATGTGAAAATTTAAAAAATTTGAAACATAAGAAATCGAGATCACCTCAACATGAAGAGCCGTAAACCTCGACACTACTTTATATATAAAAATAAATGTGTTTCTTTGTGATTTGTAGAAAACTAAACTACTGGATTAGTTTTCTTGAAATTTTTACAGTGTAATCCCAATATATCCGAAAGTTATATAAGCTATAAAAATTTTGGTACGATCAGGCTGAAAGTTACCTGCCACACATAGAAAACATAACTAAAAAGCTATAAAAAGGAGTGTTCTAAAATTAGTTCCAATCGCTTTCTCGATGAATTATTGTTCAATGAGCAAAATGTAGGACGGCTTGAATCAAGGGAGTGCTAGGACCTATACAAAGCAATTATTAATTATCGAATATCTAAAGAACTATTTAAGTGAGAGTAGCAGAATTCCACTTCAATTACTTTCCATATGAAATGGTTTAACTAGAAAACTTTAGAACGAATAATGTCAGGGTGTAATGTGCCCTCCATTCAAGGCAAATATTAGCAATCGATTATCTGTAAAATTATAACGGCAAAAATCTTTCAATTTGCCCATATCTCCTTAGTACAATTCTTTTGGAATGGAGTATAATTTCACATGTTTTTTTTCTCAAATGTCATTAATCGCATCATAATTTCTGAAAATATTTAAATTTCACTTTGATTTTAAAATATTTCTTATGATAAAAAATCTGAAATTAAAAAAAAAATGAAATTCATTCCTTTATTTATTTCTAACTTTCCATTATATGAGTCCAACAAATATAATAACAAAAACAAATCAAAATTTTTTCTCATCTATTATTAATGTGTCTAATGTCCTTCAAAAGGATTTTTTTTGTGATTCTAACAATATTTTTTATTTCAATATTTTCTAAAAACTCTAAACAATTTATTTCCATTTATTCCACTTAATATTGTACCCAACATGAATGAATTTTTTGATTTATTCCCCTGAAAAAAAATTATAATAAAATTCATTTGCATTTTAGTGGAAGAAAAATTACAGTTTTTTCTTATTTTCGACTACAAGAAAACAATCGATATTTGGGTAATAATAACTTAATACACATACACATATACAAAGTATAGAAACAAAAGTAAACAGCCATTAAAACTGTCTTAAGGTAAAAAATACCGTTAAGAATATTTTTCACCTTTTTGTTAAGGTGTGTGTGTGTGTGTTTGTGTGTTCTTTCCAAAACTGAATTTTATAAATAAATAATTAAAAATGTTATAGTCGGGCAAGACCGACTATGTAATACCCTGCACCGTATAGTTGGTTACAAATGACTAATACAAAAATTTTATGAACGCCCCTCGTATAATTTGCTTTTCTTATTTATGCGTATGTGTGTAATTGATTATTATGATATTAATATTTATATGAAATTTAATCGTTTTAAAAGAGTTCTTTTCTGAAAAATTATAAGCGATTTAAAAACATATGGATTCCATTCCGGAGAGGTCATTTGAATGGGCTTATATATAATAATGGACCGCTCATAACCTATTTAAATAGGCATCGTCCTTGTGCAAAAAAAAAAATAGTGCGAACAAGCTGTGTACATGGAAAACCGGACGAAAATGCTTAAATCGACTCAGGAATACTTAAAGGTGGCGTAAGAACTATTTTTCTGACTCTTACAAACATCTGCACAAACACATTATAATCCCAACACTTGTGATGGTGTAGGGTATGAAAATTCGAATAGACGAATAAAACTTAACGAATTTTTTCTTTATTTTCAAAAAAATGTTTAACTAGGAAAAATTATATTTTTATATCTATAATAATCTTAAAAACATAGAAAACACGATTCAGAATTTCTGCATTTAAGGACGAGTGACTGACGGCGGGTAAGCCATCAAGTCAAAACTTATGTAAAATAAGTTTTTACCATTAAGAAAAAGACTTAAATAAAGAATGAGGTTTACAAATAATGTTATAGTTATATAAATATATATTGATGCATTTGTAGTAGGTGTATTTGTAATACCCTACACCACCATAGGTGGCTGGGGCAATACGCGTTTGTGCAGATGTTTGTACCACCACTTTAAAGCCTTCGACTTAAATATAAATATCTTGATGAAATTTGGCACGTAGTATGTTCTTAATCCAATGATGATTCCTATTGATATTATTTTTGACTGGTTCTGTATTTCATAAAGGCCCCATACAAATGTCCCCCGAAATGGCTTTTCGGCCCATAAAATTTTTAAATATAAAACAATTTTTACCATATTTTGTAAATATCAGTCTTATAATATTCTAATTAATACGAGGATCGGTCCATTATTTCTCATAGGGCCCAAACAATCCTCTTCCAAATATCACTTTAAAATGCATCTCAGATATACGTGGGTATTGTAATAATATTAGGTCAAATTAAGGTTCGATAAATATTTTTTTCTAACTCCCATTTAATTTTCCGTTTAAAATACTTAAATTTCACAAAAATTTTAATGTGATAATAATCCACTACAGACTTAAGCATAAAGCAGAAAAAATTATACGAGGGTCGTTTATTAATTTTTCGTGTCAGCTATTTACAATGTACGATCTCAAAGCCTGTAATTTACAACTGAAAGGAGTTTTGGAAACACAAAATGTTGGTTATATTGGTAATGGCTTATTTCAGGACTCCAATAAATATGGACTCTATAGGCCAAAAACCAAGATATCTTATTTTTTAAAAAAATCTCCACATTTTTGGGAATTAACAAAAATTCGTTTAATGAATCAATATATTTTTCTACATTTTAATTTAGATTCAAAGGATTAACCTTTCTCTTTTATTGATCCTTGTTAATAAAAATTTCATTGCGACCTTGCTGAATTTCTCCAAATTCAGCAAGATAGCAATTCGCTCCTAACAGGTGTGTGCACGACATCATTCTTACTAAACAACTTAAGAACTCTCTTGAGACATAAAGTTTCTAAAGTATTTGGACATTGTCGTTTTTGAATAGCGAGACTATATCCAACAACGTGGCAACTAGATACGTATCCGCACCAGGAACGTCAAAATAGGTTTTTGCCCATATCTCGGAAACTAATTGCCCAATCGAGTTCATGCTTTCAAATGAAAAAATTCAATTTCTAGCATTAATAGAACTGCCAAAATCTCAAAAACATTATTTTAAACGTTGTTACTGTTTTCCTATATTTATATACAACGACAACAATCACATGGGACCAAATTTTGAAAGAAGAATTGACCATATCTCGGTGGTTTATGAATCGATTTTGAAAAATGAAAAAGATTAAATTCGGTAAAATAATTGTAATCAATCAGTGTGATAACCAAATCCTAGGATTCATAGGAGGTTCAAAATATAGAACAATATGTTTTTGTCCGTGATCCGATTCATTTCATGCCTTCAGCGCATAAATTCGTTCAACTAATTGAAATCTAAATGTAAAGAAATTAAGTTTCTAAATCTTTTAGAATCTTAAAAAGTAGACAAAACCCGAAAAAGTGTTTGAGGTACCTTCATTTTTTGCTAATATCTGAGCCATTTTTGAACCAATTTTCCGAATTCAATAGTAAAATTCTCAAAAGTATTTCCAATCGTTTGATATATATATCACATATGTTAATTATAGGTCGGCTTCATAAACTTGATTTCAACCGACACAAGGACGGACAGACGGACATAGCTTAATCAATTTCTTTTTCATACCGATCCATAATATATATACTTTAGTCGAAAATTATATACCCTTCTGACCTAGTCAGGTGAAGGGTATAAAAATAAAAACATTTGTACTTTCCAGCATATGAAATAGGAAACTTTCCAGATAAAAAAAGCAATTTTTAATTTTTTTCGCATCGAGTTTGATTTTTATTTAAAAAATTAATACATTTACATTCGGCAAACTCTTTATTTTAGAATATAGTTCACGCGATAAATTCTAAACTAAGTTCCTCTTGAATTAATAGTAAAAATTCTCTATTTAAAAAATTTAATTTTGTATTTTTTCCCAGGAGTTTGCTACTTTATTTGATCATTTTAAATTTTAACTTCTGAGTGTTAAAGTTGTTTCACAAATGTCATCATTTAGTACTTTTCTATGAGTTCAAAAATCTCATTAGTTCTGGGAACAAAAACTATTTCCATGCATTTTTTTAATTATAAATTCATTTTAAGCGATAAAAGTTATGAGGAAAAATTCCAACCCAACCGATTTAGAATAAAATGAAATTTTAAGCAAAAGACCTTGATTTTTTTCTCAAAAAAAGCGATTTAGGCCAATGTAAAATTTCAATCAAGATTTATTTTTGTAATTTATGTAAGAATTTTTCTAAAATCCTTGAAAATGTCAACAAACTGTAAAAGTAATTTATAAAATCAACAAAATAATGAAAAGCAAATAACTTGGAAAGAGATTTTATTTAAATAAACTAAAAAGGATTTCAATAGAAGAAGAGAAATAATGATAATAAAATATTGAATATAGAATTGATAATTAAATCTAACAAAAATATAACTTATGCTGATGAGGAGTAAGATTGAAAAAATCTTATCATACATATATGTAAATCATAATGAAACCACTTAACTTAGGTTAAGTTGAAGAGAAAAGACCAATTCCATAAGGTTGCCTCATGTCCATTGGCATACAATCTGCTAGAATTTCATTTCTTGTACCAACCTCCTCAGTTTTAACCAGTCCACTTCCTTTAGTTTGGGTATGTCTATTAAATTTCCGGTATCTCATTTACGTAAAAGCTGGACATTGACAGAGGAAATGCTTCATCATCTCAATACTCTCTCCGCATGCCCTGCATTGATTGTCTTCAGCCGCTCCAATGCACCTAAAATGTGCCAAAAGTGTAGAGTGTCCTGCTAAGACACCCATCATTTTACTTAGCACACTTTAATGTAATTCCAAAATACTCATGGTCTTCCTCTCGTCAGGGTCTCCCAAAGTATCCTTGTAACGCTTGCAATGTTTCTATATTTCACCGTGACCAGTGTTCTAATATCGCTCACTCCTTTTGTCACTCATTTTATTCAGATTATTAACTGACACATTTTACAAAGGCAACTTGATCAAAAAAATATATATCAAAAAGTACTTGAGTTAACAGTTTTAATGAAAAACGTGTACAAAGAATTTTTCGGTCTCAGTCCTTATGTATTGCAGTAGGAGGAATTTATAAAAAAACTTACCTAAACGTGTTAAACTACAGTCTAGTAAATTCCACTTCTAGGTTATTCCAGGATATTCCAGGAATCTTATATTATCGATTTTGCTGAGAATATGTCTGTGTTAGTATGTGTAAGATACCTGGATGAAGTAAATTCCCAATCGTTTTTGACCACTTTATTAGTAATCGATTAAGAAGTATTGTATTAGAACGTTAAGAAAAGGAAATTTTCCTTCCCCTGCATCCGTTCTGTCTTCTTTTTGATAATTTAATCTATATAAATGGTATTTTTTCTGTCCTTTTTATGCTTGTGATAAGTGACAAATGACAAAAAAATTGACAGATTACGGTTCGTACTTATTTGTTTTAAGTTGGTGTTACGTTAATTGTATATGTGTGTGGGCGAATTATAATGGTCAAAACCAATGGAATCATAGAAACTGCGATATTTTTATTGAACATTAAAAATATATTTTTAACTTAATATATATTAATTATATTCTCCACCATCACAAGTGATGAAGAAGGTATATCAAGTTTGTCATTGCGTCTGTAACGGTAAGAAGGAATCATCACAGATCCCATTATGTATATATATTCTTGCATCAAATCAAAACCTGAGTCGATTTATCTATGTCTGTTTACCTCTCCGTCTGCATGAGTGTGTATGTGTGATGATATGAGAGAGTTCATAATATAATGTTGTTACTTCAAACGTATTTGTGATTTAAGGTATTAAAGACTGGGCATAACATAGAAAACGCAGAAGGCGGCTGTAACATGGTAGACATTAGTAATTTGAATGTTACAGATTATATAGATAAAATTCTGTTGTACGATACGGATCAGTGAAGACAATGCTACCATACTTTTGCGGTGATAACTCAGGTATTCGTCCTCTAACTGGATATTCCAGGAATCTAATACTATCGTTTTGTAGAGGATATTCTCAATGATACTTTTGCGATTGTTAAGGATTGATTGCGACAAGCAGAGCTGGATCTGACCGATCATAAGACAGATCAGTTCCTAAGAGTAGTGGGAGGAAAAAAGACTTGAGTAGTTACTATCAAGTCGAGTATGAGGATAAAATACTTAGGAGTTATGATTATGGATTATGCACAATGTCGAAGGACCGCAAGAGTGACAATATCAATTGTACAGCTCGAACACCTATTTTTGAAGAGGATCATTGAGAGTACATAAGTACAGTGTTATTACTATTTCGAATATATTGTGGCTAAAACGAAGTATCATGTGAAGCTGCATTTCTTTGAAATAATTCTCCTAGATCTGGCGGAAGATGAGAGAAAGTTACTTGAAAGGAATAGAACCGTGACAAATTGGCAACAGAAATGGCAAAATTCTCCAGAAGGAGCGATGGACAAAGCGCTGGAGTAATTTGCAACCATGACATAAGATAAGACAAAACTATTCTCTAAACAGTCCAATATGTCTGTAGGTCGAGAACATGGAACACATGAAATTGAAATGCTCAGGGTTTTAAAATCTATGGCGTGCACCACAGTGCGAAAGTTGGAATGGATATCGAACAAGAAAAGTTGACAAGTTCATCATAGTAGTGAACTTTTTATATGGTTTGGAAAATAGGAAAGAAGAAGTAAACGCATTATGGAGGATTTCTTCCTCGGTTATCTACAAAGATGATGGAGTATCTCCAGTTCCAATCGACTTAGAAATCTGAAATTTGGTAAACTGGTTAATCATTCATAATTTGCAGTACATTTGAATATCCAAAGAAATAAAAGTTTCTTTCTTTTGCACAAGTCTGGACCGTCAATGAGGACCCTTAAATAAAACTTTATATTCCCAACTTGTTCCTTTCAACTTTACTATGTTATTGCTACAATATAATTGTTATTTGTTAATAAATATATGGTGGTCGCATTGTGTTTTGAAATATGTTCGACTAAATATTATAAATGGGCCAAAATGTTTTATTCATTTTTTTTATTTTAGGAATTTTAACAAATAATATTTTTAAATTTTCTTGATAAAAAAAACTGTTACACGGTGTAATAAATATACAATTATGTATAATATATGGAAAACCACAAAATTTATTGATTTTTTCTGTATGCAGTAAAAATGTTTAAAAAAGCCAATAAAAAAGCTATTAAAAGGGTTTTCCAAACAATAAAATACACCTGAAATATAATCTCTCACCCACTTAAAACCTAAATTACAACAACGAAAAAATGAAGTGATTTATATATAATAGACCTACAATTGTACATACAAATTATTTACACACACAAAAAAGCACTATGTAAAATTAACTTCGACAAATGTTAATTCTTGCAATGTTGATTTCATTTCATTTTATTGAGTTCATCATTTTTTATAAAAAAAGTTAATAATTAAAGTATGATAAGAGTTTAAATATGATTGAGCAGTTTGAATTAACGCACAGTGTTTCGAATGGAAAATGAAATGGATATAAATCTGTAACTTCTGAACGGCCAGTCCGATTTTAATGAAATTGCACATAGTGATAGTAGAAGTGTAGGCGAGTTTAAGTTTGTCGACTTAAAGGGGCTCGGTCCACAAGGTCTCTAAGTTGGTTACCTCGGGTCATAAAAATATTTAAAACGATACAGATTTCCTATATCCGATTTTCCGATTTTAAAGATTTTTATGTGAGATGGATTCTGCTACTGAAAACCTAATAAAAACCCCGTCGTATGGGTAGGCAAAGCTGGAATTTTAAAGACTTATGGTTATTTCAAAGCCTAATATGTTCTAAAATTTTTAGTAGTAGCAATTATTGCTCCCCGATATCGGTTAGATAGATATAGAAAAAATATAAAAACCCCATTTTTGGAAAATTTCGAAACTTTCTTGAGAATGACGAGATTTCCTTCTGGGGTAACAAAATGTTAAAGTTAAAAGTTTCCGATTAAGTGTCAATAGCTTGAGTAAATAAAAATTTAGTTGGAGATCAAAATTGATTAATTTGCAAACAAAAACTATTCAACTTACGTTTCCAAGGTGAATTTTCTCGCAAGTAGGGCATAATTTCCGATACATTTGATATAAATTTGTGTAACTTCATCTTTCCATGTCTCAAAAAAATTGATCGAAACATTATAGGTCTTAGTAAATTTTAATGATCTTAGAATGTTCCCAAAATTTGCGAATATTGATAGGATCAAAATATTTAGAGAATTATTACAGCAGCAGTTTTAAATTTTAGTTCCAATCATTTTCTCAAGGAACTGTTTAACTGAACAATATGAATCTAAAAAAATATTTTATAGAAAATCTGAGATGTTTTGCAATAGCAAGTCGGCATGATATTAAACTGATTCAACATTGGAAAATTTATTATAAAACAATGTTGAATTTAATATGTTTGGTTATGTAGTTAAATTATAACTGAAAACAATGTTGAATTTTAGCTTTTTCAGTTAATTTTACACTGTTTTTTTTCTGTGTAGTCATATATATGTATTATATTCGTATTATATTAAAACTGTCGATTAATATCTGCTGACAAAAATTATTATACAATGAAATAAACCACAACAATTGAATAGATTTTCCTCAGAAACACATACAAACAAAAACTGAAATACAATGAAACATTTAAGTTTGACCATTTTTATTGAGAGAGTGAAAGAAAAAAAAAACAAATCTACTACAAATGAAGAATGACAATTTATTTCGTAAGTAAATTTACAATGATAAAAGAAAGAAAACAAGTTAGATTGTTATATTCGGCTGTGCCGAATCTTCAATACCCTCCACCACAAATACATATGAAGAAAATACGTTATGTTTCATACATATACATATAACACATACAATATATATAATTTTTAATTTATAATTGATAACTTTACGAAAGTTCTTCGCTTAAATTTGGAGGTTGCCTCAGATATCGGCCTAGATCTTTTAATTTAATGAGCTGCTTCTGCTGGTTTTAAATAGGAAACTTTTCAGGACTTTAACACTTACTTAGACAAAATTCTATTGAGCTTTGTGGATGTAAGCGTGCCAAAAACAATCAGACGGTCATAGCAAAATCAGAATCAGATTTTAATTGCAAGAATATTTATACATTATGAGATCCGATATTCTTCTTTCTTAGCGTTACACACAGAATACCAAAGTTAATACACCCTCTTCACTACTTGTGATGGTAGAGGGTATAAAAAATGAGGGATGTATAGATGGATGGATGTTTAGCACAACTTGTATGTTGAGTGTGTCCCCTTTTGTGTTATTTTTTCTTGCAACAGATTCTTTTTAAAAAGACATAACAATAATATATATATTTTGAAAGATAAATAGGACATTTACAAGTTAAATAAAATTGTCATTGTTTCATTGCAGTGACAAGCAGGATGGGATAATGTGTCAAAAAAATATTATGGTTACTGTGCACACACGTGGAAATCAAAACAATATAAAATCAACTTAAATAATTATGATTCAAAATATTTTAGATATGAGTTTGATTCAAAGTTGAAAAATGTTAATTCAACATTTAAAATTTTATTTACAATCAATTTAGTAGAATTGAAATTTATTTAAAGCAAATCGCCAGATTTTATTTACGTTTTGCAAACAGATAGAATAGGAGAGTTATCTCAGTCATGTAAAATTAATAAAAATATTTAATTTTTTATTTTAAATCAATATTTTTTATTTTCACTATATAATTTTCACAAGTTCAAAGTGATCTTGATCGGATTTTGCTCCAAATTCAAAATTATTAATTTTGTGTATAATTAGAAATAATTTTCAATTTCTCACAATATTTAATTATTGATAACATGTCCTTACCACTCTAATATCCTTAATATTCAAAATGTTATTACAATTCCAATTAAATCATGCCATGAACACGCCTGTAAATTGATTTATTAAGATTATAGCGAAATTTGTTTATATCGGTTTTGGCTTAATCTTCTAAATGTTATAAATGCTGCAATTACAATAAGAACTCATTGAAAATTGTCAGTTCTTATGCTTCCGCTATATAGAAGCAAATTTTATCGAATTCAGTGTAATATCACGCCCACCCCTGAAGGCCTCACACCATGGACTTGTAGAATCTTAATTTACCTCAAAATTCAAATGAAGAACTTTTCTAAATTCTTAGATCCTTAAAAATAAATTGTTGCTTTAAAATGAGGCAAAAACGTCTAAAATATTGATACGCTCGGAAATTAGGATGTCATATAGATTGGTATTTTGAAGATAATGTTCTCAAATTTGTCGCATACAATCTCAGTGCATTATCTGACTAACCTCATAAAACCCTTTCTGGGATGGAACTTTGAACTTAGGAACTCTTAAATATAGACTAAATATCTATAATATAGAGAGTGAGATCAAAAATTCTTAACATAAGTATTTCATTAAAAATTTTTTATTCTCTTTTTCTTAATCAATTTACTTTTGTAAAATATGTCAGTTATTATGTTAAGTGTCAAACAAATGAATATATTATGATAATTAGTGACCAGAAAAAAGATTTTTAACAAAAGCCAACTTGGTCCAAAAAAAGTTGACGAAGCATTAAAAGGTCTGCCGTCAAACTATTTCCAATGTTATTAAACAGTACCGGGAGAACTTGTTCGTTGATAGAAAACCTGATTTTTAGCAACTTCCTGGACAAAAATTTTATGATGCTGATAGGAATATTGATGAGAAGATCTTGTTATGCTGATTCCATGCATAAGACTTTATAAACTGTCCACTTGTTTAAGGACTGACTTAGCCTTAACATCCTGTTATATGATAAACAACTCCTTGAGTAGTACAATTATGTGGTATTTGTACCAATAGAGGCAATCCTCCAAATGCCCGGATAGATATTACTCTTTTGCTAAAAGAGCATTGAAGTGCGCAGAGAAGGTGTCTAAAAATGAGCAAAGTGATAAAAAGTGCTATAAAAACGTTAAAGGAAGGATTCCCCAAAAAAGGGAAAGTATCTACGAAAATTTGGCTCCCAATAAGGCATATGTAAATCTGACGGCTTTCGCTGATAATTCGTTGATATGAATTCGATGATATAACGGTTAGAGCGAAGCACTTTTAATGGGTCATAGAAGGTAATATGAACTTGAGGAAATTGTTTTGTGCTGTTTGCAAATTTTCCATATGACTTTAAAATATTACAAATTATAATGACTTCTAAACCAGCAAAATATCTGGCCATACCGTCAACACTAATTTGAGTTTTGGTGACGTTAGAGAAAATCTTTTGATTAAAAGATATATGCAGTATTTTTATATGTTGGGCAGGCTTCTGTTAGAGTTTGGTATAAACAAAATAAAATCTTTACTTCTATGGACTACTGGAATTCTATTTAAGTGATCGTGGATTTAGTGCAAAGTATAATGAATACACCGCAGAGGAAAATGTGATAAGAATTGGTGTCAGGGTAGTGTTTTGATCATAGATTAAAACTTAGCCTTTTAAGAGTATCAAGTAAAAAGTAATTAATAAATAATGTGTATAAAAAATTTAAATTAGGAATTGACAGACGCAAATTTCAAATTCGAATATTTCAGACAACTGACAAAAATTTGAAATTTACTATCATTTCTAAAATTTTTTGATGTCAGTCTTTAATGCATAAATTAGCAAGTGATTATTATGGGTTTTTGTCTATAATTAATTAAATGTAAATCCTTTGAAAACTTTAAATAAATTTTAGAATAGAAAAATATTGATGAAAAATACATCGCTCATTTGCAGCAAATTGGTTATAACTCAAAAAATTAAATTTTTTGTAGACGTATTTTCAATTTTTTTGACAGAAACATATTTCTTGGAATTCATGAATGAAAACTTTAGATTTGAATCATAAACGCATTCAAAAAATCTGCAATGTCAGCTTAACAACTACAAATGCGTAACCATAATAACGCTTCTTTCAGACAATAATCAATAAACTATATAATTGGCCATATAATTATGTATATTTTTGTTGAAATAATATCTGATATATAAATAATTAATTTCCAAAATTTTGCGAGATAATAAATTACAAAAATAAAAAAAAATAAAAAACTCGCAAGTTTCTACTTAATATCAATAGTGTAGGGTATTTACCCTAGTTTTTAGTTATGACGATCTTGCAACAAATAAACAATTTGTATTTTTTCGAAGAAATTTTTAACTATTTTTTTAAATTAACTTCATATCAACATGGGATGAAATAAGTGTGTCAAGTTCAATTAAAAGTATTTTTTTTTTATTTTTTTGTATAAAATCAAATTTGTTTATTTAAAATTTGGGATTTATTTAAACAATTTGTGTGTCATTAACAAAACGTTTGTTGTCAATTACAATTACGCTCAATTTCAAATAGTAATTAAATTTCTTTAAGCAGACAACATCAAAGAGATATAAACGAAAAAAATGTTTCAAAAAAAACACGAAAAAATCAAATTATATAAGAAATTCCACAATAACAACAACAAAACAAACAGTTTTTTTTAGCTTAAACAAGCTCTTCAACTAAGCGAACATAATGAGCATGAGAAAACATCCACAAACCAGAGAAAAAAAAAACAAAAGCTTAAAACAGACAGAAATTGTAGTTATGACGAAAATGAATAAAAAATGGAAAGGAAGGAAGCAAGAAAAAAATATTACAAGCCAATTGGTGTAAAGGATACAAACAAATAAATTTTTATGGAAAGCTATACCCACACAAACACACACATACAAACAAATCTATAAGCTACCAAAAAAATTGTGTATTTGTGGAGACAAAAGAGTAGAAATTATTTTTGTTTTTTTTTTTTTTTTTTTTGTACTATAAATTAACAAAAAAAAAAAAACAAAGTATACTTACATACATACAAGCAGATACAGTGACAAAAAACAATAACAATAAAATGTTTATTGTTGTTGTTGTTGGAATTTATGTTTCAAAGTAACAAGAACAAGTTAATACCACATTAACACACAAGCGAGAGAGAGGAATATTAAATGAGAGAGAATAAACAGAGTAATAAAAGATAAATGAAGTATAAACGCAGGCGTAAAAATTTAACAATATCCTGTGAGAGCACAAAACTAAACACACACACATACATAAACATGAAAGCAAACAAAAAAACCCTCGTTCCCCAAAAACTGTTTACACACACATATAAACCTTAACAGCTTTCTGTACAATGTGCTAGTATAAGTGAGCGTTTATGTGTGTGTGTGTATGTTCTAAAGGAAATAAAAATAATCATTAAGTATATAACGAGTGGATGGGTGGCAATTTGGGTGGCTTAACTGTTACCGACTGGTACAAAAATTCCAGGCAAAAGCAAAAACAACAAAAAAAAACACCGTGTATACACAGGCATGTGATATTTTCAACGTGTTTAAGTCACCAGACAGAAGTTACCTTTGCTCTGGCCTGGACGACAAACAATACAAACGGTTGATCGTCGTCTAGTGTAAAGAAATTCAATACAAATTGAAGAAAATTTTTTAGAAAAGAAAAAAAAACTAAAAAAGATACAAAAGAATTTCAGAGCTTCACACAACAACAAAAATTCTTAAAATTTAAATGAAAAATTTAACGAAGAAAGAAATATTAATGAAATAATTAATTAATTTAATTAAATTATTAAGAAAAATTAGTGTGAAGAGCGAGTGTGTCAAAAATAAAACAGAAATTTTTCAAAAAAATTATTGAAAATTTTTGTTAATTAAAAAAGGAATCTGAAAATTTTTTCTAATAAAAATATAAGCAAAATTAAAAAAAAATTATAAAGGAAAACTGCAGTGGAACCATTTAATTAAAGAAATAAAATATTAAAAAAATATATATACAAAAATCTATAAAAAAATATATTAAAAAGTTTAAAATCGAAATTAAGTGTTGAATATAAATTATTTTTAAACTTGAAATTTTTTGGTTGAAAGTTTTGACAGTGGCGTCCAACGAGTCAAATCCTAACGCCGCCACAGGCAGTGGCACGGGTGAAACGGCCGCTTTATTTTCAAAATTCAGAAGTTTTTCGATCGGCAGTGGTCCCAATTCACCACAACGTGTGGTCTCAAATCTACGCGGTTTTATAACAAATCGCCTAAGTAGTATATCCACAAACGATACAGGTACGTTTATAACCCCCCAAAAAATAATAAAAATCGGTCTAAATAATTATATAATATTTTGTTAAGAAAAACCAGAAGAAGAAAATCGTTCAAAAGAAAAAATCTATAGAATTTAAATTTTTAATGGACTCTTCTTATACAAACTCAACAATAAAAAATGTGTGTATACTTTGACACAACAAAAACGATATATACATATACACAGACCCTCTTATATAAATATATAATATATAGTCATATACATATTTGCTTCTATATGTGTTATATACTTAAAATAACATTTGATTTACTTAGTCGTCATTGTATATAATATGAAACAAATAATAAAATGGAAAATAATATAAAAAGAAATACAGAAAAAGGAATCTTCATTTGTAGTACCTATTCAGCTATGAGCTATTCAGCTGTTTCTATCAAGCTGAATAAATCAGCTGAGTACCTATTGGAATGTTTTGAAATTGAAACATTTAGGTCTGTCTTATTATTTTTTTTGCGATTTTGTTTTATTTATAAATTCTTGTCTGTTTTTTAGGTTCCATTTTCAATAGTTTTACTCTCTTTGAATTTTATTACAGTTGAAAATATTATGTAATAATTCTTTTTGGAATTTTAATAATTTATAACGATTTTATGTTGTTTAAGAGCCCGAAATTTAAAAGCGTCATTCTCGTTATATAATGAATTGGTCCAAATACTTGTTTAAATAATTCTGGATTTCTAAATTTCGAAAAAAAAAAACAAAATTGGTTTCAATAAATCGCTTAAGAAGCTAAATTTTGAATAAAAAAGTTTAGTTATATAACTCGGAAAAAATTGTACAAAATCATCATTGAGCATAGTTGATTTTGAATAATGTTGACTGTTTTATTTGGAATAAAAAATCAGGGTATTTTTAATCAATTTTTAGTGAAAAATCAAATCATATGGTTTCAAATGCTATCGGAGTTTTCAATAATTCTTTAAAAATTTAGTCACATTTGGATTTCTAAAAATCGATTTTTATTGAAATTTTTAATAAATCGTTAAAAGTGCTTAATTTTGAATTAAAAATTCATGTTTTATAATACGGAAAGAATTTGAAGCAAATCATCACTGAACATAGTTGTTTTCCAACAATGTTGATTTTTTTCGTTTAAAATATAAATTTAGCGTTTTTTCTTTAAATCACTTTTAGTACACACATTTCCAGAATTACTTTAAGTACTTAATTTCTTTTTCAATAAATCGCTTAAGAGATAAATTTTGGATTTATACCTTATTTTATAGAAGACACACAATTTAAAGAAAATTATCACTCAACATAGTTAATTTCGAACAAAGTTGATTTTTTCTTTCAAAAAAAATTCAGCGTTTATGAGAACATGGTAAAAGAATTGATTAAATTAAAGGCTTTTTCCATACATTTTTCATATTATTTTAATTGGAATTTGATTTTGGGGTTCGGAAAATGTTGGTTTTAACTAGACGTTTTTAATTAATCGGGAGCTACAGAAGAAATGTAAATTATCACTGAAAAAAAAACATTTCAAGCATTGTTTTCTCAAGTAAATTCAGCGTTTATGTGTTTAGTAAAAAATTAAATAACTTTTTAATATTGAAACAATGTTGAATTAACATTGTTTAGCTGTGAAGCAAAATCATTATTGAAAATTGATAAATAATGTTTGTATTAATTAAGACAAAATCATCAGTGAATATTGTTGATTTTGGACAATGCATTTACATTGAAACAATGTTGAATTAAATTTGTTAATTTGTGAAGTAAATTTCGAAACTTTATTTTATCTTTAAAAGTTAAATTATAGATTGAAACATTTTATTTTTGAAGACTTCAATTTTTATTTATTTAAAACAATTTTACACTGTGTAATACAAAATAATGCCATTATAAATTTGAGTAATTTTACAAAATTTATTTTTTGCATACGTGATTTTTTTGACATTATTGAAAATTGAAATTCAAATACAAATTAATAACGATTATCTGAAAATTAAAATGTCGTAATCTCAATTAGTAACTGAGAAGAAATGCAGGAATGTGTGAAAAAAATTATCTTGAAAATTACAGTGAATAATAAAAAATTGTTTTAACAATAATAACGATAAAATGTCGTTTATACACCGATATTATGTATTCAATTTGAGATTTCCATAAAAGTCGGGTGAAAAAAGTTTAAAACTGATATTATCCAGGCATGACTTGCTTCATTGAAAAAAACATTAATTCAACATTGAAATAATTTGATAATGTTCAAACCATTGGCGATATCCTACCAAAATTTAATAAGGTTATAGCTGTGGAGTTTTTTTGTTGTTTTTTAGGTTAACTGAACCTAGTTGGTCAGACATTTTGAGTTCTTAAATTTGCTCCAAATATTGTAAGTTATTTGTTGTAAAAAATTTAACGAAAACTTCCAATGTGTTTGGTTCAAAGATCTGCCCAAAAGACCTTCTCAAAATTTTACAATTAAAAACCTTTAAAGAAACACTTATGTTACAAATTATCCTTAATATAATAGCTGCATACACTGAACCAAATATCGTAGGTAATATCGCCAAAAAAATATTCGTAGTACTTTAATGAAAAATGGCTGTTAAATAAACAAAAATTAATAAAACAATCACTTAATAAAAGATGTCAAATCGAATACAATTTCGTTAAAAATTAGCGAGAAATAGTTTTATCAACAGATATTTAGTAAAAACGACAGTAACGCATTGTAAGTAAAATAACACACAAATTTTCTTTTCTTCTTTTTCATATTTTATTTAATATGACCGGGAGAACTTTGCCTCTACTTAATCCCCTGATCCTATCCGTCCTACATTTTGTCAGCAGTTCCATGAGGAAGTGATTGGGACCACATTTAAAAATTCTCGCAGTTACAATTCATGAAATATTTATGTTGTAATTTATTATAACAGTTTAACGTATTTCTTTCCTCAATTCAACTAAAATTTCAAAAAATTAACTTAAATGTGAATTAATTTTTGTCAATATAAAGAATTTTTCAATTATAATTTTTTTTAATATTTTTGTCAATTTAAATAATGTATTTTTCAAACTAAATAATTCAAATAGTCATATTGATATTGTTTCGTCAATTTGAAGAATTTTGCGAAAAATTAATGGAAATTTTCGTTATTATAAACAAAGGTTTCGTTGACTGATATATAACTCAAATTTCTTCAATTTTACACTATTTTCCGTTTTAATTTTTTCGGTCCAGTGTATGCATGGCAAACACCGAAAAAGTATTTTCATAATGGCAGGACGATCATTTAAGTAAAAAAAGTAAAATATTTTAAACGTGATTCCACGCATTAAGATTTCGGGTTTTTTCATATGAAGTAATGTAAATCCACATCAGCTTGTTCTTAACTTATTCAAAAAAATTATATAATTATTAATAAAGATATCTGGATGAAGTATGAAGTTTGATTTGCTAAGAAAAATTATAAAATTAAAAAAAAAATTGGGATTTTTGTATATACACATAAAATAAAAATGAGGTAAAATCAATGTTGAACATAGTTGATTTGAGATTTGTGGTGAAATAATATTGTACATATTAGAATCTTACGATATTGATACATAAAAAAATGATATAACGATAAAATTTTAAAATTACTTTTAAGTAGTAAAATTTCAAGAATATTCTCAAGAATTAGTATTTACTGTGAAACAATGTTATATTAACATTTTTTGTTTATGAAGTAAAATCATAACTGAAAAAAGTTAAATTATTTATATTTAAATTAATTCTACCCTACATCACCGTAGGTGGTTGGGGTATTATGGGTTATGTTGATGAACATGAAGAAAAAATGTTATTACACTCACCTTTAAGTATACTCTTCGACACAGAATCATTTTCTGAGTCAATTTAACGTCCGTCCGTCTGTCTTTCCAGCTGGCTGTCCATGTAAACATTGTGAACACTCTACAAGTCGCAATTTTTGAAATATCGTGATGAAATTTGGTACATATTATTATTTGGACTAAGTACGAAGCCAATGACAATGTTCGGTCCAAAATTTCAGGTACCTCCCATACAAATGTTTTTCCCGAAATGGGACTTTAAAGTCCCATACAAACCCCTTTCCAAGTATCACTTTTAAGGACAAAAATCTCACATATACATCGGTATTGTAATAATAATTAGTCTAATTAAGATAAATATAAAAAATTGATGTGAAAAATTATACGAGTGTGGATTAAATTTTGTGTAACCGTCATTTATTAATCAAAAATCGATTCCGCCCCATATCGCATATACGTAAATTGTTTTACTTTTTATTTACTTTCATATTTTCAAACAATTTAATATTTAATTAATTTTATTACTTTTTACATGATTTTCAAATTTATTTCCATTTTCATAATATTAAATATTTATTTTAGCCATAAATAACTAAATAAATTTTATATAAACCAAAATAAATTAACAAATTAAAATTTCATATATTATTCATATACATATACATATGTATGCATATATGTGTTTGTGTTTAAAATAACATATGTGTTAAAAACATATTAGTTAATGTCATATAAATAAATAATCCTTGAATATTACTTTAATACACTCAAAAAAAGTTAATTAATTATTTATTCATTTATATTTGTTAAAATGTCACAACTGAAAAACATTAAAAAATATAAAAAATATATAATTTTATTTTGTAAAAATGTCAAAGCAAAAACTTAAAAAATTTTACTTAAAGTGTCAAAATGTTTATTTACACAAAATATGACACTTGATATGACAACTAAAATGACAGAAATCATAGCAAAAGAATTTTTATGCTTTTTTTTGCTAACAAACAACTGTAACTGTAGATTTATTTTGAAGATACATTTAAATGTCAAATCGTTTTCAAATTATATTACTTTACATTCTAAGACATAATAAGTTTTGGAATTATTCTCCAATTTGAGAAATTAATCGTAATTAATCCATATAAAATCAATTAAATTGGAGAAATTCTAATTTTAGTTTTCTGGGAAAAAATATTTCTGAAATGGAAATCTTTTTTTCGATTAACCATAAAATGGGGTTGCAAGATGATTTAGCAGGTTGGGAATGCCTTCCTCTCTTAATCATTTAATTATGTTATTGCTTAATTAAACGTGAATTGATTTAAAAGTATTAATGCGGAAATTAGAGTCATTTTGTGTTTTCAAAATAAATTGAACAAAAATATTTTTCGGAAAAGCGAAAAATAATTTTAAATAAATCCTTGGATGAATCGTTATACACATAAAATTGGAACTTTATGGATATGAACTGTATTTTTGGATCAGATTTCCATTTGAGAATCAGTTAAAATCGAAAAGTTATATAAAATAATATATAGAAAATATGTGACCAAAAAATGGGTATTAAGTAAATTCTTTGGATTTAAGCTTAATTTAGTTTTAATCATCAAATGTATAAGCAGACAAAAAGGCCCCTTCAAAGGTCATTTATACACTTTAAAGTGACATTCGGAAGTGGAAGTTATATGGGGCCTATGAGAAATAATAGACCGTATAATTAGGCACATCATTTTAAAACACTTTAGGTCTTAATTCGGTCCAATAAAATATTTTATATTTAGTTCTTTTACGTGCTTAAAACTCCTAACATTTGTATGGGGTTTCGGTAAAATACTGTCCAAAATAATAACATGTGGCAAATTTTATCAAGGTAAACAGTCAGACAGACAGACATAGATAAATCCTTTCTAAAAGAGATTCCAAGTCAAATGGTATCCGATGTGATATGAAAAAATTTTCCAATTAGGAAAATAAAATTGTTTTAAAAATCATATTCTTTATGGTCCTCCTCGGATTGATTTCATTGTTTACTGAACCAAACAAAAATTATTCGTAGAACATTAAGAGAAAAACCTTTTTCAAATCGTATAATATGAATAATGTATAATAATTATTGTTAACAAATATGAATTGCAATATTTGAAGAATTTACGAAAAATTAACGAAAACTTTCGTCATGATGAATAAAGGTTTCGTTGGCTGATATTTAACCTGGTTTTCTTCAATTCTACAACACTTTTCGTTATATTTACTACCTTTTTTGGGTCAGTGTAGAAAAACTTAATTCAAATATACTTAAATTTCTAACTTATTGCTCAGATGTTCACCATATCTAAACATGATTTCGAATATAAACATAGGAAACAACGAATAAGTGATAAACATAAGCTACAGCTTTTTCACCAATTCGCTTCTCGAGATAAAGGATATAATTTGTGCAGAAATTTGTCACAGAAAGAATTGAGTTGTTATTCTTATTTGGTCAGTTAAGGACTGATTGGGTCAGTCATATACAGATATGCCCTGATTTAACATTTATTAGCATAATAACATATTTTAACTGTTATTTTAACATGAGTTAATTGAACATGGATTGAATTAATTTAACATTGTAAAATATTAATTTTCATTTATTATAATTAATTATAAAACAATAATTTTCATCAATTTCTTACAAACTTATTTTTGTAACGTTTTTTTTTTTCAAAGTATAATTTATCAAAAATAGTCGATTCTTTCAACTTTATTCCGTTTTATTTTACCATTAATTACGATATGAATCGTATCGGCCGATATCAAAATCAAATCTAAATTGTTCCCAAACTAAGAGTGGAACTAACCAATGCCTTAAACATTTTATCATCCATCTTTCACCGCTCGAATTCCATTACTGATATTAAGAATTTGATGATAAATCAGTTAAGCATTAAATGCGAAAAGATACTGATATATAAGATCCAATAGCCTCGAACGGACTAATAACCGATTTTAAGATCTTTATTGAATAACAATTTTAAATTATTGAATAAAGTTATTTTAAGCCTTCTTTCGGTAGTGAAAGATCGTAATTTGTCACAGATACAGCTAAGATTATGTATTGGATAAGTAATAATCGGGAGGATTATACTCTTTTATGTTAGTGCTTTCCAATTTGATTTTTTATTGATGGTTCTATTTGATTTGTACTGAGAATACGAGTTGGTAAGTTAATATTGTAGAGATCCTCAAGAGTCCTTCTCTAAATTGTTTACTATATTTGCCCGAATTAAAGTCCAACTTTTAATGTTCAATATTAGAAACTGAAAACTTGTAATAGAAGAACATAACTTAAAATTTTAATTAACTTCCTTAATTCCATTACAACAATACAATTTAATCCCATCACCTTCCTAAATATTCTCTTTGTCAACCGGAAAAACCAAATTAAAAAATCCCCTCTACGAAAAAAAATCATTAAAATTTTGTATTTTTAATAAAAATAGATCATTTGACAAAAGAAAATCTTTTGTTAACAACACAAATAATCCTTTAACACTCGACACTTGTTTTTTTTCTCCATAAAAAAGATACAAAATAACCGAATAGAAAAAAATATAAGACCCACTTGAGTTAAACACTCAAAACCACCCTCTTGATATAAAAGTAACCCTGAACATATTTAACAACACACTCAGACTCTTACAAGTCAAATAAAATTCTATAGAAAATGGACCGACCGTCTCCACATCAAAACAGTAACTAGATAAATTCCTAAAAGAGGGTTGGCCATTCGTTCTAGATGTAAAACGAGAGAATTTTATGCGTATTAAGGAAAACATTGAACGGTATTTTGTTTAACTGAACTGTTAAAGATTCGCATCCAAAAATAATCATTTTGTTTTCTAAATTTAACGATTTTAAACAAAAATTCCTTATAGACACTAATAGACTCTTTCGGTAGTGCACAGTGGGTTAGAATGAGCTGACATGAATCTTAAATCCAACTAATTGTATAAACTGTATTA
Organism: Cochliomyia hominivorax; assembly: GCA_004302925.2. NCBI lineage: Eukaryota > Metazoa > Arthropoda > Insecta > Diptera > Calliphoridae > Cochliomyia > Cochliomyia hominivorax. The sequence continues at coordinate 81,409,130 of PYHX02000467.1, forward strand.
AAAATATAATTTGACTTTTTATCAACTTAAAAGGCTTATTGAGGAACAGGTCTGTTATGTGAGACATAGACAAATTTGGACTGATAATTTCAGAATACATAAAATATATAAGCAGATTTATTTTTAATATTAAGGACTATTATCACTTGAAAAGTCCACTTCCGCAAGGATTCTTACAAGGAGCAATAAATAAACGCAATAGAATAAGTATATAATAATACAGTCAAACATGGACCTAAGTTATACATATTAAAGCTAAGATGAAACTTTGTTAAGTCGAATACCTTGAGACCCAAGTTCATCCATTTAATAATTTCATTTGTCTCTAAAAGATCGGTTTGTGGTTAAAAATGGCTATAAGCTTTAAAACCGCTTCCGGAAAGGAATCTTACATGGATGATATAGTCAAATACAGTGGCATATATTAAGCGAAGCTAAAATTATTATATATCATTTCATTGGAACCAAACCCCCTTTATGGGTAGTATCGCAAATGAGGTTTAAAAAATATTATATAGATACCCAAATCTGTCGATTTGTTTTTATACGGGTTTCATTCCAAATTTTCAAGTATTTTTTAAGGAGCAATAGTTCTTTTCCGGGATGGAGTCATATCTGGAGAAACTAGTGAAATATATTAAAGCAGGGACGTAAATTATTAGCGCTAAATATAATGAAATATTTATCAGTTTTGGTCCAAATCTCTATTATGGGTAGAATCCTAAAGATAAGCTTAAAACTCTATTCCGGAAAGTGGGCTTATACGGGAGCTATATTAAATAGCCCTTATTGGCCATTGATACATTTCATAAGAATCGATATCTCAGATAGCAACCTATACAGAGATCCTGGTCTTCCAGTTTTATTATAAAGGTTCCATTCAATATGTCATTTACCTCTAAAGGGTCAGGCAATGGTTCAAAATGTGTAAAAATATTCGACTACCCAGGAGTTTTATCAGATTTAATACCTCTTCCGGGAAGGAGTTTTATATAGAAGAAATATTCTAATGCAAACGGATATTTTTGGCAATAAAAAATATTATTTTGCATTTGTTCAATATTAAAGAGTTTCTTCAACTCAAACCCTATAACGGGAAGAAGGCTTTTTCTGGGAACTGGGTAAAATAATGGTCATAACATGTACTTATTTAAGAGTTAATTCTAAATAATCAGATGTGTTAAATTTTATCTAATTTCCTTATTATGAAAACCTCAAAATTCGATTCTTGACGTTTACAAGTTCTAAATTTACCACTGTACAATATTAGAAACGGAAAGCTTGTAATAGAAGAATATAAAGAAGGCTTTTGCTATGAAATTTATGAGGCAGAAGGTTAAAGGTCTCTTAACTAGTGAGTGCCACATTGACAAATGAGTTGGAAAGCAATTTGTTAAGCCTGTTACATGAGTACCATTACTACTTCTTCTTGTTGTTGTTATTATTGTATATCGTTGTAGCACAACAACATAATGAGAAGAAGGCATATATTGCAACTAAAAGTGCCAATAATAAGGATAACAATAATTTGGTGTAGATGTGTGTGTGTCTGTGAGAGAGTGTTTCAGGGGCGGGGGCCAGTACATACTCGTACAAGCTAATAATTGTTGGCAACATTTATGTTTATTAGTGAAAAAGGGGAAGGAAAATGTGGGAGGAGGTTTTTCTTAAATGTGTGTATAGTTATTTATCATAAATGGGTTAAACTTAAGTTATAATTGTTGTAAGTAAATTATTACATTTTCTTTTATTTCCCTTCTTTTATTCATCTTTCCTATTCTGCTATTTATTAACAGTAGTTTTTTTTTTTGCTTTTATATTATGAAGTTTAGCAAAATGTTCTTTAGATGAATCCAATTTGTTTTCAACACTTTGTTTTATGGATTCGATTTTTTTTTTGCTCATTCACATTTTTTTATACGGTTTCATGGTTTAACACATGTTTGAAAGCAATTAACCTTTAACATGTTCTGAGGTATGTTCTCTTTTGCATTCTATCTGATATCTATGTATTTGTTAAGTGTATTTAATCATGTTTCTTTAATTAACTAAACTAAACTAAACCAGATGACAAGAATAAAAGTGTATAAAACTTTATTTTACACCTAAAGAAATAAATTGAAATTGTAAAAATGTACTGATAAAATATCAAATGGACATTCTTGAAGTATTTGTCTTTTCAATTGATTTGAAATAAACATATCCCTAATGTGTCCAGGGGACGAGAGGTTTATTTCAAAACCTGATATGGAGAATATTGAAACTAAAGTCCCATTCCCATTTCGAATATTATTTGCTCTAGTTTTTTAAACTAGTTAATCTCAGTTTAGCTAAAAAAATCTAAAATACACTGACGCATACTTCTATAAAAGCATTAATTTTTTTTTTGTTGCAAAGACGTTTCTTGTTTAAGGAAAGAAGATCTTTCTTAGTCTTGTTGTTTGCCTTATTCTTGTGATCTAATATTCTTGGTGCTATTTTATGTAGAATATTTCTATAAACACAGTCGATGAAATTGCTTTAAAAAAATTAACACAAATAAATCAATAATTTTTTTAACGCTCAAAGTTCAATGGAACTTTGTCATGACCAATAATGTTTCAATATGGAAATTATTTGTAAAATTATCTTCTGTGATTTCCAAACACGTTGCCCTCATTTTACGAATAGATGAATAGATATAATGGATGAAGCCAAAGTGTAATCCAATGCTACAAAAAACAACATAAAGAGAATCATGTGAAATTCACACGAAAATATATGAAATGGAAAAAGTTAATTTTACCGACGAAAAAAAATAATTAAGACGGTCCTGACTCATACCCATGTTATTGTCAGGATTTGAAAACAAACGATCTTCGGATGTCAATTTAGCGGTGGAAGTATTATGGTTTAAGGCAGCATTTTCAGCAAATCTTAGATTTGTTTTGTTCCAGACAGACATGAATTGCACAATTTACAGCGAATTGCTGGAAGATGCTTTTTTTTCTTTCATACATAACAAGATAATGCTGCGGTATATATTTCAGAGCAGTAAAGAGTTTAAAGAAACACATCATACTTTTGTTGCACTGACTGCCTTGCAGTCCAACTAAAACTAAAGCAAGTTTGGTAGGAAATTGATTTCGACCTTCTTAAAAAAATAGTTAACACAACAGAGTTAAACTAACATTGTTAACTATTGTTTTAAGGTTAAAAAATATTAAAAAATTGTTTTCATCAGTGAATAAATATTGTCACCTTTTTGAAAAACATCATTAAAAAATTGGGGACCTGCACAAAGCTCTCTTATTTAAAGGACTTGAATACCTCTGAAACTATAAGAGATAACCTTCACATATATCTGTTTTACTAATAAATTTTTATCCAATTTTTAAAGCATTAATGCACCGCTTTAAAAGGGCCAACTTTGAGGGGTCACCGACTACGCCCCCAACCAGATAAGGGCTTGTATTTCTTCATATCAACTCAGAAACACCTCGGCTTTTCATACAACATACAAACTGGAAAAATCTATTTAAAGTGAATAAATCTGAAAAAAATGTTAATGTTGCGACAATATTCTATATTTTTAAGACTAATGTAATTGGAAAATATAGTACCAAGTTTAACGAGAAACTGTCCATAACTTTCAAAAATAATATGCCATAAAGATGGCATAGTTATCACATAAATAAGGGTCTTATAAAAATGTATTACATAAGTCCATCTTATTCCATTACAAATCTTAAAACAATATTACGAGGGTCGTCGTACAAATATTAATGGCTAATGGGTATTTTATAGTCGATCTTAATTAGCTATTTGACTCTTAATTGTTTTACTACTGAATTTCTTCGAGTCTCTAATTTTTCTCAAAATCTCTGAAACTTTTCAGGATAAAAGAAATATAAAAATTCTCCATGTACTTTCACCTTTAAAAACAATAAAGAAAAACTTAAATGAAACTTAAAGTAAATGACATTTTATACACGATGTAATAGTTGCAAACGTCAACACTGGAAATTTCTTGGAATGAATGGGTACATGGATTAAATATTGATTTCAAGTGCAAGTGGTCATACCACAAGATATTTTACCACAAATAACCACAACAACAATTTAAAACTGGGTTAATTGTATTTGCCAAGTTAAGCCAAAGAACTTGGATTTATGCATCGCAAATACCTGTTCATCATTCATTAACAATTTCACGAAAAAGGAGAGGAATAAGTGCAAAGAAAGAAATAAACCTCCAACACATGTTTTCTATTTTCTAACAAAAACAAAAAAATAATCAATAATTTCTAAGAAAATTCGAAAATAATGTTTAATTTTATGTTATAAAGAATCGAAAACCTGGAAATTATATACATATACGACTACAATGAATAAAAAAAGTCTTTTTTATAACCTTGTAATATGAAACTTTGTTTTTGAAATTACAACAAAAAAATCCATATCAATATATAAAATCAGCACGTAATTATTTGCATTAGAATTGAGAGTCCTTTAGATGGATTTCCACACTTTTTTATTTGGAAAAGTAATTTAATCCTTGGAGACTTGTTTAATACGTGTATGTGTATATGTGTAGAAATATTGAGAGCTTTTTTTAAGATTTTGAATGAAAAAAACTTTAAGAGGTTTTTCTTATTTTTTACTTAACTAAACAACAAGGGGGAAGAGGGGTGGGGGTTGGTAGTAAATCCCTCAGGTATTATATGATTTATAAGGATGACAAAAATTTTCGGAATGAAATTATGTTATTGCTTTAAAAAACAAAAGAAATTTATCTGAAAATTTACAAATACTTTAACATACTTTAAGACAACATAATTTAATGCATACTATTAGGCTAAATTATATAAATCAAAGCATAATTTGATGATGAATTTTATAAATTTTAAAAAATTTCGAAATTTTGTAATGTTAAATTTTAATTTATATAAATTATTACATACTTTTAGGTTATATAAAACCATACTAAATTTATATCAGGCTAAATTTATATAAAACGTAGGATTGTCAAATTCTTCATCCCAATAAAATATCGTTATAGAGAATAGTTAATATAAATGACTTTCAGAGATTCGATTGTGATATTAGTAACTTTTTGAAATATTTCAATAACATATTTTCAAAACCACATTTTTATACCCTCCACCACCACAAGTGGTGAGGGTATATTAAGTTTGTCATTCTGTATGTAACGCCAAGAAGGAATCATCTCAGACCCAACAATGTATATATATTATTGCATCAAATCAAAAACTGAGTCGATTTAGCTATGTCCGTCTGTCCGTCTGTCCGTCTGTCTGTCTGTTGGAAACATTCTCACGCCTAGAATAATTGACCGAATTCAATAAAACTTGGCCACATTGTTTGTTATTGTCCTAAGCAGTTTGCTATTTAAAACCAGCTATATCGGTTTATAAGCAAGGAAGTTATAGACCGATATCTGAAACAACCTCAAAATTTCAAAAGTGAACTCTTCTAATTTCTTCTAAAAATGTAATTGGACTTAAACAAAAAATTAATTTTAGCGTACGATTACACGTGCTTCTTCATCGTGCCAAAAATTATCAAAATCTGATTAACCGGAAAAAAGTTATAGGCTATAATATGCAAAATTTTGATATACTCCAAACTCTTTGTGTCATATGGACCGCAATTTTTAAGATAATTTACTGAAATTTGTCACAACTAATTTTTAAACCATTCTTAATATATGTTATAAATTTTATTAACATTATTTTGATATAGCTCCCATATAAGGCCCCTTCCCGGAATGTGATTTATAGCTCATAAAACTCTTAAATTTGAACCAATTCTTTTGAAATTTGGCACAACTAATTTCCTAGCTATTTTAAATATATGTTATAAATTATATTAAGATGGGTCCATATTTTGATATAGCTCCCATATAAGGACTTTCCCGGAATATGATTTATAGCTTATAAAACTTTTAAATTTGAACTAATTCTTTTGAAATTTGGCACAATTATTGTTTTAACTATTTTAAATATATATTGCGAATTTTATTAATATGGATCCATATTTTGATATAGCTCCCATATAAGGACCCTTCCCGGAATTTGATTTATAGCTCATAAAACTCTTAAATTGGAACCAATTCTATTGAAATTTGGCACAAATAATTGCTTAACTATTTTAAATATATACTATAAATTTTATTCACATGGGTCCGTATTTTGATATAGCTCCCATATAAGGCCCCTTCCCGGAATGTGATTTATAGCTCATAAAACTCTTAAATTTGAACCAATTCTTTTGAAATTTGGCACAACTAATTTCCTAGCTATTTTAAATATATGTTGTAAACTTTATTAAAATGGGTCCATATTTTGATATAGCTCCCATATAAGGCCTCTTCCCGGAATATGATTTACAGCTTATAATACTTTTAGATTTGAACCAATTCTATTGTATTGTGGGTCCATATTATGATATAGCTCCATTATAACGCCCCTTCCCGAGTAAATAAAGACCAATTCTACTGAAAGTCGACACAATTATTTTGCTAACTGTTCTGAAGATATTATATTAATTTGCCCTGTATCGGTCCAAATTTTCCTATAGCTCCCTTATAACGGGATTTTCCGGAAAACGGATTAGAGTTTATAAAACATTTAAATAAAGATTAATTCCATTAAAATTTAGCACAATGATTTTTCTAACTATAATAAAAGTATATTATAAGTATGAACAATCTTGGTCCAAACTTCGGGAAGGGGTCTTATATGGGAGCTACATATAAAACCCCTTCCCGGAAAATAGTTTTGAGCTTATAACAAGCATATTTTTTGTTTTTATACGCTCCACAGTACAAGTGGTAGAGAGAGAATATTAACTTTGTCATTCTGTGTGTAACGCTAAGAATGAATTATTTCAGACCCCATAATGTATATATTCTTGCATCAAGTCAAAATCTCAATCGATTTTCGTCAATCTCTTTGTCTGCTCACATCCGCAAAAATTAACAGAGCTCAATGAAAATTGGTAGAAAAAAGGCAGTTAGTAGAAAAATTTTATAGCTTAAATTGTAACTAATTTCATGACTAATTAAGTATTTCTGTGTTATATACATTTGTGAGTATATGTGTGTCTATGGAACCTAACGTATTAACTTTACACGAATTTGTGGTGGAGGGTATTTAAGATTCGGCATAGCATTCTTACTTGTTTATTTTAATAAAGCATACTTTAGGGCTAAAATTAACTTTGCATAAAGATTTATATATGAAATCCATCATCTAGTTAAAATTGAACATTTGGAAATGTTTAATGTTAAATTTTAATTCAGATTAATTATAACATACTTTTAGGTTACATATAATGTAATATACTTTAAGGCTAAATTTATGTAAAGAGTAGAATTGTCAAATTCTTCATCTCAATAAAATATCGGTTGGAAGTGTTTATTTAATATCACTAAAGGACTTTGGGCTTAGAACCCTTCAGAGATTCAATAGTGATATCAGTCACTTTTTTTAAATTCAGGAATACTCTTTTCGTGCTGTTCATTTGTCATTCATTTCTCAGATATGGAATACCTGCATATTGTTCTAAGCTCCAGATTACGATAAAACTTAAAACCCTCAGATTTTTACATCCAATTACTTTTGATTAAAAAAATTAGAAAAAACTTTTATTCTGAATTTCTAGTTTCTTTTAGATATTAATTTATAAGTATTACGTTATTCGACCTTTATAGTTGGAACTACATAGGCCGATATTAAAAAGACTCCAACCAAATTTAATTGAATTATAAAATTTGTCTAGGCATGGACATTTTTCCAACAGACACAAGGAGAGACGGTCATAGGCTTAAAGGTTCAGGTCTTGATTTGGTGTAATTAATATATATACATTTTATGGGATCTTAATGATTCCTTCTTAGTATTAAACATGGAGTTAAAATTTGTTTTATATGTAGAACATATTAAGTTTAACGTTGTATTCATTTATTCTATATAGCATACATTTAGGTTTGCTTTAAATTTATTTATTCTATAAATTTTTCTTAATAGTTTCTTCCATAAACTTCCATAAAGTATCATTATAAATAGTTTTTATTATAGTTTCCTATTAAAATATTTTACTTTAGTTAATTTCAAGCCATAAAATCATTAAGTGGGCGTCCATATTGTATACCGATTTTCTTTATACATAACAATATATACTTCTTTATATATAACAATTTATACATAAATTACTTTCTAGTTCTATAAAAACACTTGCTAACTTAATGACTTTCTTCTCAGCAAACCATTCAATACTTTTAGGTGTTCTTAAATGAAAGCATATTTTTAGGTTTATATTCCCTAAAGACCAGTTAATATTTGTTATAGTTATAACCCGGTTTTGTTTTCCCTTTTTTTCATTTTCTTTAAGCTATACGTTTACTATTAATATCTTTTGTTCTAAGCAATAAACTTAATAAAGAGCTACAGAAAAGAACAGAGATAATAAAACCTTTCAATTGTAATTTACCCACCCCCAAAAGATATGCTATGAAAAATGTTAGCATTTGCTGTGTAACTAATAATGTTACAAACAAAAGTTGGTATTGTTGGAAATGAAATTCTAACAATCATATTGTTTGTAACACATTATTATGGACAACATTTTCCTTTGGTGTTTGGTTATTGATGCTTATCATCCATCTAGCCAACATTTTGATAACAACCACTTTAGTTATATAATTTTTGGTATGTTGTCTGGTCTTTGTTTTACTTTTATTTCCTGTAGCATTATTTATTACAAAACTCCCTTTTCTGAAGCTAAAGCTTTATGTAAGTATGTGTGTGTGAACGACTTTTATTTTATTACTTCAGGTCTTATAAAAGCCCCCCTGTCCTCCCTTTCTCTATGCTATGGAAACAAGTTTGTCGCTTTTGTTTTGACATAAAACCGCTATAAACTTATTGAGCTACAATGTAATATAATCTTGTTGTTGTTTTTTTCTCATTTTCTCATCTCGGTTTTTTGTTATTTCTATAAAACGCCTTTAATGCTGCAGCAGCTTGAACAAAATGTTTGTAGATTGTTGTTTTCTTTGTAATATATATTTATTGCCTTTGTTTTTGTATTAACATTATTCGACAGATCTCGTTTTGGCGTATTATGCTTAGAGGGTAAAATATGATAATTTGTTTGGGAAATAATAAAGATGTTGAATTTTTCATTTTCATGAAAATGCCTAAAGTTAGGCAACACATATACATTATTTCGAAATGCAGCCGGAATGAATGCTTTAAAAGTTAACTTAATGTTTATAGTTATTGCATGAATATATAGTGAAATTTAAACCAGAAAATTGGGGTTTATATTTGAATGTATTGAAAAAAATACTGAATAACTCTAAAGAATCGGATTTTATATTCTCGAAAGAAAACTTCTTTTTAATTATTTTTTAACCTGAAAATTACTCTAAATAAAAAACTTCTACCGGTTGAAAAATAGGTTTCCAGGACATTTCCAGAATTATAAAAATTTATTAAGGATATTTCTATATATGTATAGAACTACTATCAAATATTCATTAAAGTTATTTACCTTAGAAAAATGGCAATCCCTCAACAACCCTTACAGCAAGTCTATAACCTCAAACTCAGTTTTTCTCTTTGCTTTCCATCATAAATAAATGACTACAACTTTTATTTGAAATTTATACTCGTAACGTTTATTTAGCAAAATAAATTATTAATGTATATTTTTAACGAAACAGACAGAGTAGAATGAGATACAATATTTGTATCTAAAAGTATAAAACCAACGGAAATATATAATAATTTATCTTGTGAATTTTTGATGAAACAAACAGATGTTGAATATGGAAAATGGGAAATAAAATAAAAATTATAATTGAAAATAAGCTTAAGGTGGAAAAAAGTTAAAGGGGATGTCTGTTTAATATCCCGTTTTTGGAATATTATAGAATTTCTTGGACTTCTGTTTAATATATTTCATTTATGTACATTATATTTAATGTAGACCAACCGAAATAGAGTTTATTTTAATAATCGTAATATAATTTACATGAGATTTGTAGTGGACTTTATATAGAAGAAATGGATTATTGTATATGAAGTTACATTTAAAAAAGAATCCAATATGAGCATCCAAGACATTATTCCGAAAGATCTAATAATTATCAATTTCGAATTATCATTATTCCTAAAATAAACAAATGAAACATGTATAATTTTTTATTTCTGAATGTAGAAATCCAACGACCAAAGTTATTTAGAAAAAATTCTGTAACTTTCGAACCGTTAAAAATATCTTAATAAAATTTCATTTGATTTAGAGACCGCTATGTATCTGGGTCATAGTCGGTGATTCTCTAAAGATGTCCGACAAACTAAATTTGACCAGATGAAGCCAGATTAAAGGTTGGATTTTCAAACATGTATTTGATAAATACAAATGTCCTCCAGGAATGGGATTTCAAGCTCATTTAAGACACAGATATGAAAATGTGAAAATATTTTAATAAAATTTGCCACAAATACATTTTGTGTTACAAACAAACTTGGTTAGTATCGAATTTCAAGTGGATGGGTCCAAAAATAAACGTAATTCACACACAAAAATGTTGCCTTACGAAAATCTCTCTTATAAGTGAAAACAATAAAAACAAATTCTATGGGGGTTGGTTCACATTTTTTCATGTTCGATATAATAAAACGACTCTTGTTCAGTATTATAGTTATGATATAAGAATTCCTAAAAAAAAAAGAAAAGTGGTTAGACATACATTGAGCTGATAATCTTTATATCAGCTGAAATATAAACGATGAATATATAAAATTTAACTAAATGTGAAATAAATTTCTCGAACACAACCGGATAAGGAAAGTTTTCCCTTTTTCTCATTTTACTTAAATTTTCTTAATGTTCAATCACAAAGTTTTATGATAAAAATTTTTTAAAACAACAATAAAATATATAATAATTCTAATGGCGTTGAAAAAACAAACTTAACAAGAGTTAAGAAAGTTTTTTTTATTTAAAAAAAATTCATATTTTATGCAAAATTTTAAATAAAAATTCACATTTTATTGTTTGAATTCAATTCCTTAAAGTATGCAATTTTTTTTCGTATTAAAAATAACTAATGAACTCCTAGAAGTATAAAATACTTTATTTTTTATGTAACGCTCAAGTAATAATTGTAAGCAAACTTGACATTTTATAATGTGGAACAAGTACAACAACTAAAACTTCCAATTGAGACCAAGAAAATATAAAAATGAACTAAACTAAAAATACAAATTTTCCTAGTATAACTTTTCTAAAACTAAATTTAATATCTCTAGGAGAAAAAATTGCAGAATAGAGAACAAAATACGGAAATTATTTTTAAACAGTTCAAATTGCCATGGGAATTTATACACTGGCTTGTTTGAGGGTGGATTCATTTATTTATGGAAATTTTTTTTTAAACCCTCCCTTAAAATATATTAAACAACTTTACAAAGGAAGATTACCATACAACAATTTCTATTGCCTGCTTTTAGGTTTCTTGCAAATTTTTTTGTAATTTTGTAGTCTACAGAATTCCAGAAATAGATTTTTGTTTAACGAAAATAGAAATTATTATTTCATTTAATTATCTTAATTGTTTTCTTATTTGTTATTCTGTAAAATTCCTTTTCATATTGTTTTTATTGCATAACAAGAAGGCGCAAAAATAATAACACTTTAAGATTTATATTATTTTCTCATTTTGCCTTCTTTTTTATGTTTTTGACATTTTGCAGAAAATATAATTTTATTTCCACTTTTATATGCTTAAAATAAAGCTCCTGCTGTGTTCGAAATGAAAAATAAACCACAGCAGGTGAGGAAGAATGAAATTTATATTTATTTTTTATTTGGGAAAAAGGAAAAATCTAAAGAAATTTGAGTGTTAAAGATCATAAGAATTCGAACTCACCTTAACTGTGGGGAACATGAAGTTATAATTTTTGTTGCCAGGTGAATGATGAAAAAATATGAAAAGAGAAAAGAAAAAAGGAATAAATTATAAGAAAAACATTGATGAATAAATAAGAATATATAAGAGGAAATAAATTTTAAATGTTTGTGAACAATTTTTAAATATTGAGGCAAATTAAGGAAGTCCAATTTGAAAGCAATATAAATTTGGAAAATTCCAAATGGTCACTAGTTTTCAGCTCAATTGGATTATTTTAACAGTAATGGGGGAATTTATGTTCCAGAATTTTTGCACCAAACACGATTTGAAAGATTTTTATATGAGTGAATTATGCAAATTAAAATAAATCCTATGAAATATACATCGTTTAGCTGAATTTTTCACTGCTTATTATTATTTTGATTTGAATAAGTGAAAATCTCAACGATGCAATTAATATTTATTAAGAAATTTTTAGAGATCAACTATACCCTACACCATCACAGGTCGAAGTATTCGTGCTTATGTTCATAACGTATAGAAAAAGACATGCATATACCCACTTTTAAGTACATCGATCGATTCCGAATCACTTTTTGAGTTGAACGATGTCGGGCCGTCCATCTGTCTGGATATTAATGACAATGCACAGTGTTTCAAATGAGAAATGAAATGGAAATAAATCTGTAACATCCGAACGGCTAGTAACATGGTGATAGTAGAGGTGTAGGAGAGTTTAAGTTTTAATTTTGGACTTTGTGGACGTAACGAAGATCGGTCCACAGGGTCCCAAAATTTTGTCACCTCGGGACATAAAAATATTTAAAACGATTTTTATAAGTGGATTCTGCTACTGAAAACCTATTAAAAACCTCGTCTTGTGGATAGGCTATCTCTTTTAGTTTAAGAGATATTTAGCCTCAAAGTTTAAAATTCTTCCTTTTATGCTATAGCGAGTCTAAATTTTATCCGATTTTTATCAAGTATTTTTCATTTTATTGAAGACTAATGACAAAACTTTGCAAAGAAAATATTTTCAAAGAATCAAAAATTATAAGCCTTAAATTGTAATTTTCAAAAATTGTAAACTTTTTGGCGATTTTTTTTTCAAAAAAATTAGTTACACTCTTTCCAGAAAAATATACATTTTGGAAGAGCCAGAGTTTTACAAATTCAAACTATTTTTTTCACAATACTCTAATTTCTGATTTAATTTCTTAAATCGCAAAGCTGGAATTTTAAAAGACTTTTGGTTCAAAGCTTGATATGTTCTAAAATTTTTAGTAATAGAAAATTTAGCTCTCCAATATCAGCTATAAAGATATAGCAAAAAATGTGAAAAACACCATTTTTGGAAATTTTCGAAAATTTCTTGGAAATTTCGGTTTTTCTTTTGGGAGAAACATTTTTATGACAAATGTTTTTTTTCACATTTTTTATTTCCATTTCATTTTTTATTTGAAACACTGTTCAACGTCACACAGTGATTGTCTATTTGGAAGTAACTTTTGAATCGTTAAAGATATATTAACAACATTTAATATGGTTATATAGCTATAGACATCTTCAGGTTGATTCTGAAGACTACATATCTCCAGTTGGTCAGTGGAATAGTAGTGGCCTTCCAAAATTTACCATCTCAGATGTTATGATTTTTCTTTCCAATATATAGGTAGTACTTGTAAATCTCTGCAAAATATGATTATATGTCTACATTATCTTTTGTAGTTCAGAGATATTTTAAACGAATTTAATTTTTAACCCATTTTTATGGTTGATTTTTCTAAGTTTTTGAAATATTTCGGGCTAATTAAAGATTCCAAAATTAAAAAAAAAAAACATGTTCCAAATTTTTCATTAAATTCTAAACAATATTACTGCAAGAACTTTCAAATATTTGAATCCATTAAATTGTTATATTAATCTGATTTCAGAACTTAATAAAATTTCACTTTCTTTAGTTCCTTAGTCCAAAAAGGTGGCAACATTTATTCGCCGATAAAATTGTCTCTTGCAAAATTGTCTCTTTCTTTGAGGGATATGTGAGCAATGCAAATTAAGATAAGCTTGGGGGCAAAGTTCTGCTCACAAACCTTCGGCAGAGTTGATCAATTTTGAAAAAAAGTTTAAAATCTTTTCTTAAGTTTTTAAATAACAAAACCGAGATCATTTAAGCTTTTAGCTAAATATATGAGGTAAACATCCAAAAAGTGGGTATTTTTTGGATTATCCGTTTTATGGACAAGTTCCATGTACATTATACTGATATTTCCAAGAAATATTGTCATTCTTTTAAGTTTAATTAAGATTTAAATATTAATTTTATTTTTTAAAAAATATCACAATTTGAAAATTTTCCCTAAATTTTGACATGAAAAGATATTATTTTTACTTTTTCTTTACAAATTATGATTCTTAACGTTCTAATGTCTTCGTGGATACAAGATTTTTATGTATACAATTTATACTTTTGTCTAAAATCTTTAGTTAATTTTTATTTAAAAAAACTTTTGCAATCAATAATTTTTCTTTGAAAATGTCTTTCCATCAATTTAATTTAATAACATAATTTTCCTTTAATAATTTAATTTTCCTTTTAAATCAGTTTTTCCACTCGATATCTCTGAAACATTAATACATTTGATAATAATTTTATAAATCGAAAACTTCATATTCATATCAAATATCCACAATCAATATAACTTGAGTACTTGAATCATACACAATAATAATAATTCTAACTAATGACAATATCAAATCAATTAAATTAATTATATTGAACTCGAAACACATACATACTCATATAATAAAATCGACCTCAATTTATTTCAACTGTGACGACCGTAATTATACACGTGAACACAATACAAGAAACACGTGAGTGCTATTGAGGTGGTACTTCACTGAAGGCAAAAAAAAATATATATAAATTAAATTGAAAATTGTCAATGTCCTGTAGAAATAATAAAACTCCTTTCAAAAAAAAAATTACTACTACAAATACATAGAAATACAAATAAAAAGAGAAAACTTTTTTTTAGGAAATACAAAAAAGTTTATCAAATATTTGTTTCATTAGGAGAATTACATACGTATTTGTATGTGCACATGTAGAATGTACTTTATAAAGGAAATCAGAGAGTATTATATAACTAGGAATTACCCAGCAGTTTTTGGTTACTATTGAGTAATTAGTCAGGGACACCAATAATCACTTTACTAGAAGTCAATAGGTTAGTCTCCTCTATAGTCTCTCCATGATACACAATAGGGACTCTTACTGTCTCCCCACACATTATATTTTGTGACGATGAACTTATTGTATCTAATCATTAACTAGCTATTTCATGGTCGTTGGAGGACTACTGCTTGGGCACACAAAGTTTTTACTGTCTCCATACGACACAATATGTATAGATTTTTTACTGTCTCTTTTTAATACACCTGGTGGCTATGTAGTGGTTTAATGCATTAGATTTTGTTATGTAACAATATCCAAAAAGAATTTGTTGTCATTTCAGGGTCTTTTGCCACCTAAAAAACTGTAGGGCATTATGAATGACTAGAAACATAAAATTCTGTATGTAATTTAATATATATCCTTATGGTCCTTAGACAAATTTGAAGATCTTCAGGAATTTATATACAAAAAACATTAAATCCGAATCGGTAGAAAAACTCGTCCTGTTATCTCCAAGTAATCAGTTCAGTGATCAATTTAGTTTATATTTTAAAATTATTAAAGTGAATTCGAAATTAAAGAAATTTTGAATGAATTTGAAATAATAATGAGAAGTACAAAATTATTCTTCAAAACTGCAGGGTTTTCTTTTTCATATAATCGTATATTCAAAAATATAATTATAATTACTGTTTGTTGTGTATTGAAGTGTGTATTGTATGAATAAATAAAAAAATAATTTCTAAACAAATTATTTTGTTATAGTATTGGTAAGGTGGAAAGAAATATATATAATTGGAAAAGGTATACACTTGAATTGCACGCAATACAACAAAAAAAAAAATAAATAACCTTTAGAACTCAATTATTTTAAAAAAGAATAAGAAAAATAAAGTCGACTGCAACGAATCCCAAATACCCTTCACTAATAACCTGCTAGATTTCATAAAGCTATCAAATAA
Source organism: Cochliomyia hominivorax (assembly GCA_004302925.2). NCBI lineage: Eukaryota > Metazoa > Arthropoda > Insecta > Diptera > Calliphoridae > Cochliomyia > Cochliomyia hominivorax. The sequence continues at coordinate 81,425,202 of PYHX02000467.1, forward strand.
GGACTTTTCTTTATAATACATCCTGAGCTTTCCTACGACACTCTTTATTGCTGCTAAGTGTAATAACGTGTGCACAAGCAATGGTGCCGTTATGACTACGTAATAGCTGCAAGCCTTAAACCACTTCATCGTCACAAAGTGTATAGTGGAGAGACAGTAAGTACTAACAAGTGCCCTTTTGTATATCGTAAAGGCTTTACTGAGATAAGTCCATATCGGTTTTCGGTTCACACGAAAATTTAAGAGATTTTCATTTAAGTGGATTTTTACTAGTCAAGATCTATCAAATTCTTGTGTCTTATTAAAAAGATTTTGGTCCTCAGAAAATTTTCTTTTTTTACTTTTACAATTTTAAAGGCAAAGTTTTTATATGGTTGCCGGTCCAAATTTTATCAGATTTTTTGGCTGAGCGCTACTTCAGTACGAAAACAGGAATCTATAGGGTCCAATGTTAAATATAAGTGGACTAAATTGAGGAAATCGAGACCCATGCTGAAGTTTAATTAGTCTTATCAGTATCGATATATTGCAGACTAAAGATACACCCAAGTCAAAATCAATTCTTGTGTCGATTTATAGATTTCCATCAGTCTGTCTGGCTGATTGATTGTCATTGTAAGACCTCTGCATGTCGAAAATCACTTAAAAGTTCATAAGTTCATAAAGAGATTATCTTGAAGTTTTTATATTAGTTTTCCCAATCTTGGGATTCTTGTGATATTTTTCAAAGTTTCCGAATCCAAGAAAACCAAGTTTGGGAAAACTAACATAAAAACTCCAAGAAAATCTCAAAATCTGGCTATACCCAAATGTGAAGATATGTATACGTATTTGGAACAGCACTAGAGAAGTGCAGATGTCAAAGGTGTACAGATACAGTGTGTTATTTTTCAGGAGAGATATTATGTTATATTTCAATCATATTATGATTATCATGATTAAATTATTTTAAATCGCAGCACTAAAAGAGTTTCTATCGAAAATGTATAGGATGATTTCTCAAGAGATAAGCTTCGAGAGCTGGAAAATATATGCTCTTTAAGACTTAATATATACAACGTCTGAATTTGGACAGACCCTAATTACTATTTTGGACAGATCTGTATGTGTGTGATGCACAAAATTAAAGCGCTAGATCCAATCATATAATTTTTGAAAAATCATAATAATCATATTATGATTAAAATATTTGAAATCATTTTAAACATTTTCAATTTTTTCTTTAAATCTTTAATAAACTTCCTTTTTCTGATAAATAATTAAAATACCTGAAATTACTTTAAAACCCAAAATAAATTCACACCCCTCAGGTATGTGGAAAACATTTCTCATTAAATTCTGTTTCTTTTTCTTTTTGCTGTTTTTTTTGGGGGGGGGGAGATGTATCTACAATAACTTTCCTTTATGTTGTATATAACAATATTGTGTCATTAAATTTTCATGACCATGTTGGCTGAGTGCTACTTCAAAGTCTATGAAAGGTATGTTGTAATAAAAAATAGAATAAAAACCTTCCTACTAGTGGGTTTCTTTTGGGGGGTAGTAAAATTTGTATATTTTGTTATGAATGTGTTACTGCCACTCGACCCCAAACAGAAAACAACATGCAACAATACTTGAGTCAATTATTATTTTTGTATGAATTTTTGTTTTCTCTTTTATATTCCATTTTTTCTTTAGAGACGAAATGAATGAACCAGTGAGTGAATGAATGGTTGACTGACTGAAGGTTTTTTGTACCCTCCATCATCAAAAGTGGTGAAGAGGGTATATTAACTTTGTCATTCTGTGTTTAACGCTAAGAAGGTATCATCTCAGACCTTGTAATGTATATATATATTCTTGCATCAAATCAAAATCTGAGTCGATTTGACTATGTCTGTTTTGGTCTGTTTTTGGTATGCTCACATCAGTAATGACAGAGCTCAATAAAATTTGGCCTGAGAAAAACCACGACAATCGGTTCAGTATTTTAAAATATATAGATTGATATCTAAGACAACGTTTATATGTCCGTCTGTCTGCTGTTGGTACGCTCTTTTTAAAACCAGCAAAATCGGTTCAGTATATTAAAAGATATAGACTCATATCTGAAGCAACCTCTATATGAAAGGAAAGATCTTTCATGAAATTGTCAATTCTAAATCGACAATTTAGAATAAAATCTTGTCATAATATTAACCTATATGTACTTCATTTCCTTTCCAAAAATCGGTTCAGTAGAAAGAAAGTTATAGCCAAAAATATTATTAATTTTATGACTCACGAAGTTACGAAAAACTTTTAAATATTGTGTACGTGTGTCAGGGTATGTATGAGTGTGTATGTAAGAAACATGATGTATTTACTTCACACGCATTTGCAGTGAAAGGTATTGAAGAATCGGCATAGCCGAATATAGCATTCTTACTTGATTTTTTCTTATTTTAGAATTTTGAGGTTAAATACATGTCAGTCAGTTTGTTAGCTTTTTTTAAGTTGTTTCAAACATTTTTTCTATAATTATTTTATATACAAATTTACAGGGTTGATTTAAAATGACCTGGGTCTTTAGAATTCTATCAAAGAGAAATACACATGCGAGATCTCACGCATTAAAGTCAAGTGGAAAAACGTGCTAAAACATTTATTACAAAAATAATAAAGTGTAATAAGTACAAAATATTTAAATATTTTCAAATAATTTGAAAATAACTTTAATGAAAGTGAAATGAAAGTAAAATATTCAGAAAAAAATCTAATTTATTTAAAACGTTTTAAAATTTCTTTGAAATTCATTTTTTTTTAAATTTACTTCAAATATTTTCTTTATATTTCTTAATTAATTAACAACTTTCAATTGCAAGTTTATCTGGAAATAACTTAAACTCAATTTCTTTTTATATTTTACCTTCTAATTTTATTTGTGCTTTTTTTCATTTTTCACCTTTAAAACATCTGCCATAATTCCCAATAAAAAATTTTTATTTAATATTTTTCCTTTTTCATTCTTTTCACATTTATCTGCTCAAAATTTTAGCTAAAACAATTTATATCTGTTTTCAACATCAAAGTGTATTATATTTACCGGATTTGTATAGAAAATATAATAAAGAAAAAAAATAATATGAAAATGTAAAAGGAAGACTCTCCTTGCTCTCTCTCTCTGTCTCTGTAAAAAAAGAACAAACAATTTTGCGTGTTTTTGAAAAGTAAACATTTTCATGGAAACGCACCCAGAAGTTACAAAAACATTTTTACAAATTTACTTTAATAACGTCGTGTTCTTAAAGTTGTTGATTTTTTCGGAAAATCGAAAAATTAATAAAAACAAGAATTTAAGACCGACTATATAATGTCCTACACCATTGAGAAGAAAGGTGAGATATATATATATATAGATAGATATAGCAAAACAATATTCTAAAGATGTTTTACATTTTTAGAAATTTTACTTCACCTTTCTTCTCTTAATTCCCTTTACATCATAATGGTTATGGACTTTTGTCTCCACACATTTTGGAGGATTAGTTCAGTTTCAGTTCAGTTCTAGTTCAGTTCTAGTTCAGTTTTAGTTCAGTTCGGGTTCAGCTGTAGTTCAGTTCTTGTTCAATTCAATTTCAGTTCTAATTCACATTTTAGTTCAGATTCTAGTTCAAATACTACTTCTGATTGTTGTTTAGATTCTTGTCCCGATTTTAGTTTAGATTCAAATTCAGATTCAAGTTCAGATATTATTACATACAATTAAAATTTTTACCAAAAACAAAATTTTTATAAAAAAATACATTTTTCAAAAAAATTTTTCTATTAATTTTAAGTAAAAAATAATTTTTATCAAAAAAATAATTTTAATCAAAAAATTAATTTTTATCAAAAAATTAATTTTTTTTAAATTATTTTTTTTTTCAAAAATTAATTTTTATCAAAGAATAATTTTTTTGATAAAAAATATTTTTTTTAATATAAATCAATTTTTGGATAAAAATTAAATTATTTTGATAAAAAATAATTTTTTGATACAAATTAATTATTTTGAAAAAAAATAATTTTTTAGTAAAAATTAATTTTTGAAAAAAAAAAATAATTAAAAAAAAATTAATTTTACTTTTTGATAAAAATTAATTTTTGATAAAAATTTTATTTTTTAACATAATCTATTTTTTTATAAAAAATTAATTTTTTTATAAAAGTTAATTGATTTTTTTATAAAATTAAATAAATTTTTCATGAAAATTAATTTTTGATAAAAATTGATTTTTTTATAAAAATTTATTTTTGATAAAATTGAATTTTTTGATAAAAATTAATTTTTTTATAAAAATTAATTTTTTGATAAAAATAAATTTTTGATAAAAATTAATTAATTTTGATAAAAATTGATTTCTTTTATAAAGATAATTTTTTGAAAAAAGAAAAGAAATAATTTTTTAATATAATTTAATGTTTTAATTGATTTTTTGATAAAAATTAATTGATTTTTTGATAAAAATTAATTTTTGATAAAAATTAATTTTTTATAAAATATTTTGTTAAAAATTATTTTTTATTTCCACCTACTAATATGTTCAGGCAGCATTATAATATGTGTATGAGTGTATGCAGGTCATATAGTTGATTAACTACAGTTTTTATGTAATTTTTTAAGAAATTAAAAATAATCATAATTTCAATTGACAAAATACTAAATAGTTATCAAATTAGGCTCCTCCTACTTTAGGGTTTATTATCTCCCATTAACTGAATGGAATTTCCCTGTGTTTAGACAGACTTTGAATATGGGAGTAACTTCTGTAGACCAATCATAATCGAATTTAATATAAATAAACTAAATTTTAATACGATTTAATGAATTTCAGGTATTTAAGGAATTTGGAACAAATTTATATTCTAAATTTTTGAAGATTTTATACCAAAAGTGCTTTTTGATAAATTAGAAGTGAATGACTTTAAAAAATTAAAGTTTTTGAAAAAAAAAATTAAAATTAAAAATAATAATTTCGTAAAACTTATAAAATAATTTGTTTTATGATTGAAATGTATGTTAAACAGTGGAATGTAGATATTTTGAAAAGAATGATATTTGAAATTTGATAAAATAATTAATTATTGAACTCTAAAATCATAAAACATTTGTTAAAAAAAAAAACTAATAAAATATAAAAATTTATTATGACAAAAAAAATGCAAATTAAAAGAAAAAAATAATTAAAAATTATTTAATTAAACCTAAATCAACTTTAACTACACCTTTCGCTGCACAGAAACAACATTTCAATCATAAATAAAATTTAACTTAAATTAAATTTTTTAATTTAAAAAAATATTTAATAAGAATTCTTTTAAAAGATTATAAAAATAATTAAATAAATAAGATTAAATAAAAACAATTTGCTTTAATCTAAAACAACAAATTTAAATTTGCTTAAATAAATTGAAAATAAATGAGAAAGAAATAATAATGAAATCTTGTTTCTGTGTCGTTAAAGGTTGTGGCCCCAACTAAATGAAAACACTGAGTCCAACTCCAGCCCAATTGAAAAGGAAGTTAAAAACAAAAATATCTTCTACATACACACACACAAAATGTGCCTGAAACTTAAATAAGAATAAAAAAACTTGAGAAAATCCTCAAAAAAAGCAAAGAAAAAACATGAAAATGAATAACAACAAGGAAAATCTTAAGGATAAATTCAAAACTAATAAAAAAGGATAGTACTTTTTTGCAAATAACAGCTAAAAGCAAACAAATTTTAACAAAAAGTCCAGAAAACATAAACATCTAAGAAGATTAACATCAACAACAAAGTACAAAAAGGAACGAAATTAATTAAAGAAGAAGAGAAACAACTAAAAACAACAACAACAAAAACTAACAAAGAATTAGCCGTTAATTAATAACTAAAGAAAAATAATAAATCTAAATTTTCCCCCCAAAACCCCTTTTTAATATTATCATCCTTATTTTTATTATTTAAATCGTTCCACAAAAATAAATTAAAGGATATAATCATGTCGTTTACCATACCCGTTATAAATTTAGAGGTACGTGAGGTTAAGGATATAGTATGGGAGAAAATTCAGGAGCCCATCAATCAAAGACGTTTAGTCTTGGTTATAGTTTCGATAGCTCTACTATTAGACAACATGTTGTATATGGTGATAGTACCAATTATACCCGATTATTTGAGAGAAATAGGTGGTTTCGAAGCTCCCGATGCCACTATGGCACCGCTGTTAAGGGACAATGTTACGGGTAAAATAATACCAGTACATCACGATCATCATGGTCAAGATTCGGCCACTGGTGTATTATTCGCTTCAAAGGCCATAGTTCAGTTAATGGTAAATCCATTTTCGGGTGGTTTGATTGATAAGATCGGCTATGATATACCTATGATGATTGGCCTAACAATTATGTTCTTTTCCACGGCTGTATTTGCCTGTGGTCGTAGCTATAGTGTGTTATTCTTTGCCCGTTCATTACAAGGTGCTGGTTCAGCATTTGCCGATACCTCGGGCTTGGCCATGATAGCCGATCGTTTTACAGAAGAGAATGAACGTTCACAAGCTTTGGGCATAGCATTGGCCTTTATCAGTTTCGGTTGTCTGGTGGCACCACCATTCGGTGGTGCTCTCTATCAATTTGCGGGCAAAGAAGTGCCATTTTTGATATTGGCCCTGGTATGTCTAATTGATGGCCTTATGCTGCTGTTGGTTATGAAACCGGTGAAGGAACAGCTGCAACAGAGTAGAGAAGTAAAACAAGAGATTATACCCATTTGGCGTTTACTCATGGATCCATATATAGCGGTGTGCGCCGGTGCTTTAACTATGTCAAATGTGGCTTTAGCTTTTCTAGAACCTACTATATCCCTGTGGATGGAAGACAATCTGACCACAGATAATTGGAAAATTGGTATGGTGTGGCTACCGGCTTTCTTCCCTCACGTTTTGGGTGTGGTGATCACGGTCAAAATGGCTAAAAAGTATCCCCATCATCAATGGCTAATGGCAGCTGGAGGTTTAGCTTTGGAAGGTCTCTCCTGTTTCATAATACCCTTCTCATCCTCCTATCAAATGTTAATGATTCCTATATGCATAATATGTTTTGGCATTGCCCTGATAGATACTGCCCTCTTGCCTACACTCGGATATTTGGTGGATGTACGTTATGTATCCGTATACGGCAGTATATATGCCATCGCTGATATCTCCTATTCAATAGCCTATGCAGTGGGACCGATTATAGCGGGTGGAGTGGTAGAAGCCATTGGCTTTACCGCTCTCAATTTCCTTATAGCCTTTTCAAACCTTTTGTATGTACCGCTACTAAGGAAATTGCGCAATATCTACGACTTTAAGCCATTTGAAAATGAGGCCAATATCCTTATGCAAGATCCCCCTAATAAGGAATATCAAACCTACGTTATGCACGATCAAAAGCCCATCGATGGTGAATTCAAAAATCATCTCGAATACGGACAACAATATCAACAGGAACAACAAGAAACAAATCTAGATGAGCAAACAAGCGGATCTTATGATTATCAAGCACAACAGGGCTATCAACAGGATTCACAATATGAGCAACAACAACAATATCAACCTGGTTATCAGGAACAAGGCGGTGGTGGTATGTATCAACAGCAACAGCATCCCTCAGAAACACGACATCTTCCTCAACAACGTATGGCAAATCCCTTTCAACAGCAACAACAATCGGATGCCTCCCGAGCAGCTGCAACAGGTCCTTCTGGTCCAGCAAATCCATTTAGACAAGGATTTTAAACTATTGTCTTATACAAAATTAGTGGTAATTTATGTTTGTGTTTATATTTTCGATCGTTTAGTCTATAAGTTTCGTTAAGTTTGACAACTCTCGTTTTTTTTATTGAATTTAATTTCAATTAATTAAAATTTAATTTTAGTTTAATTTTGTTATTGATGTTTTAAATTAAAATTAAAAAAAAAATATTATTATTAAAGTGGTTCTATTACACTATAACCGTAGTTATCTTATATACATATTAAAAAAATTATATATCTAAAGAAAGGAAATAATGGAAATTATTCATTCCATTTTGTAGTTAAAATATAAAAAATTAAATATTTTATGAAAATTTTTTTCCAAGAAAATATCACTTACACACTTTTTATATATATATAGACAAAAATCTGTATTATACACGGAATTTTAATTTGGGTTTTTTACGTACTTATAGATATATATAACCAAACGATATATATGATATAAAAACTATATATTAAATTAAGTATAAATTATAATAATTTTATAGGACAACTAAATATCACATCATAATCATAATTATAAATTTAAAATTATAACAGAAAAACCGTTAGATATTAAAAGCGATGTGAAGTGGAGGAAATAGAAAACATTAAATGTCATTAATGTATATCAATGGAAAGCTTATGTAGCACACATTATTTTAAGGTATTTAAAACATAAAAAACAAAGTGTTTAGAAAAACAAATACTCATAGATTTATATTAAATTTAAGTTTGAATTAACGTTATTTTCTTTAGATACGATTTTTGGGTAAAAAATAAAAGAAAAAAGATGTTGATTTTGGTCTTATGATGTAAGAAACAATTGATTAAATCGGGTTATAAAGAGGTTTTTAAAATATTATCCAAATTCTGCTACAGACTAATATTGTATAATTCAAAAGAATGCTAAGAATGCTAAAATACAGTATTGTTCGAAACTAAAGCAACTTTCCGCCCAGATACTAATAATTTATATAACTAATTCTGATATTTTTTGGGACAAAAATTACCATTTTTTTAAATTCTTTTGTTCTTAATTGGTATTTTAAGGTTGGCACAGACAGACCGATGTCTAAAATTTTTTCCACTGAACTAAATTTGATGGTTTTAAATAACGATGAGCGTAAGAAAGTAGTAAATATGTATTCCAAATTTCATAGTGATAGAGAAGTAAGCGTGCCAACAGTAGAGGTGGGGGGAGTAAGAAAAATAGCACCGCTAAAAATTGCTGTTCAAATCCTAAGCAATTTTAACATTGTTCTATTTGCAGCCAAAAAATGCGTACAATAACAATGAAAAATTGTTTAATTTTATACATATAAGTAAAAACAATTATGAGAAAATCAACAATGACTCATAACGGTTTTGGAACCGGAACAATTGATTCCGAATTTCTAACCAAAATATTTGAAAATTTAAAAAAATATAAGTTTTGGAACATTTTAAGATAATAAAGTAATTGGAAATCAATAGAGGCCGACATCAGTGAACGATATTCTAAAAACTTATCAGCGAAGCGATTTGAAGGTTTTCCCTTAAGTAAAAAAATCACTTTATTTCTTTGCAAGATGAATTGACTGAGCTTTAATTTCAGAAAAGTACTTCCATAGAAAGAAAACTTTTAGTAGAACTTAACTAAGGAAATATCAGGCCATCTAAGAAGTCCATAATATAGAAAACTCGTTCTCTTTGGTTTTTAGATATTTTTGATGATTTTTGACTGGATTTTGTTAAAACTTATATGAATTGAACTATAACGGAGGACTGTTTAGTGGTGAAATCCTATTTAATTCAAGTGGAGCATAGAGGCTAAAAAAGATCTGAGATACAGAAAAGTCACGTTGGTGGCATTGTTTTGCATTAAATCTTTTTTCGGCTAATAAGGTTAATCCTTTTGTAGACATTCAAACAAAGATGATTCTGGCGCAATTTAGCCATCCATATGTTACACTAAACCTATTGCTACATATCGCAATCATTCACCGAAGTAAATGCAAGGTTATTTAGGAGTTTAAAGGATTCAATTCTTTTGAATTCGATTGCGCAACTTGGATTCTAAAGAGAACCTCTTTGATATTTTTATATGGAAAGTTTAAAAAAGTAAGGTAAAAAGTAAGGATATATAAAGAGCGCTTAGGTTTTGAACAGCAAATTTGTACCTATTTTTTAAATTAAAATCCCAATTTTTACATTCAAGGCATATTTTGATATTGTCAATAAAATAAGTATATTTCATGGGTACTTACAGGGAAAAAGTTGCTTTAGTTTCGAACTGTACTGTATAAAAATTTAAAAAGCAAAATCAATTGTTAAGCTTTCAAAAGCTGCTTAAAAACATCAAAAAATAATAATTAAAAGCTTAACCACAGTTATATTACAGAAAAAGCTTTTATCCCTTTCCAAATCCTTTAAAAACTTACATCAAAAAAATACCAAAATCATCCGTGAATTAATTTAATTGCCATATGAATCATTAATCATTAATTAAGATTGTATAAATTATAATTAACTTTTATTATTTTTTTATTTGTTTTATTTTTAATTTATTTCATCTGAAAATAATAATAATAAATTTATGTATATTTTCGAAATATGGAATCAGTAAACAGAATCTCCAGTTTTATAAAATTATATTTCATATAACAAAATGAAAAATGGAGGACAAGCTAAATAACCAAAGAATTTTAGTAATTAAGACCAAAAATATATCATAACATATCAGTTATAGATTTAAGTCAGTTTTAACAATTTAGAAAGAGAATTCTAGTCAATGAAATGAAACTTTAGGCATCTTTTTATCGATAACAAACAACTTCAACATCGATATCGTAAACATATCAAATTTAAGCACAAATTAAACATTTACAATTTTAAGGTGTTGAAGTTGGAAAATTCTGAAAAAAACTAAAGATTTCAAGATAAAAAATATATATAGAATATAAAACTTTGAGTTATAGTTATAAATTAAAATACTTATTAAGGAGACTGTATAAAATGGGAGACTTTGAGTTGAATGAAATAATTATTTATTTTTAATATAATTCCAATATTTTAAGTATGTTAAATTAATTTCAATATTTTTCTAATAAGCTTTTAAAGCTTTTGTGTGTTTCAAAAAAAAGCTCTTCTTTACTTTATAAAAGAAGGTTAAAAAAAAGATTTATCGAAAGCCTTTTGTAACATTTTAATATAAATTGGTTTAGTATATCTCAAAAAGCTCTCTATTTTTTATAGAGAAACAATGTTATTCTTAAAAGCTCTTGTATATTAAAAAACAATTCTGTTTAATTTAACTAAAGCTAAAAAAGAGCTTTTTATTTAAAACTTAAGCTTTAAAAACTCTTCACAAGATTTTGTCGAAGGTTTTTTGACATTACAAAACAGTTTAAATCTTGCTGAAGCTTTTTTTTTCAAAATATTAATTTTTATAAAGCATAAATTATTTTTAAAGTAATTAAGTTTTAACAGCAGCCATTAAAGGTTTTTAATTTTTTTTTTCAATTTATTAAAATGAATTATTAATAAAACCGATGAAGTTGAAGACTTTCAATCTATAAAGCTTTATCACTTTTGTCTGAACTTTTAATGATTTGAAATGGAAACATTTGATTAAGAGCTTTTCAATTAAAAGGTCAATTTAATCTTAAAAGCTTTTAAAACTTTAACTAATACATATCAACATAAGACTAAAACTTTTACATTATATTTATATAAGCATGGATCTTAGTAATAATCTAAAGCTTTTTGGACATTAAAATCTTTTTGAAGCAAGCGATTTAATTTAAAGTTTAAATTTTTTGAAATAAAAGCTTTGATTTGTAGATTACTTATTATAAAATTTACTAATAACAACCCCAATAAAAATTTAGTTACAATCTGAAATTTTTTATCTCATAAAAGCTTTTAACAAAGTTTTACTTTTACTTCAATAAAACTTTAAGCTTTTTTAACTTAATAAAGTGTATTATTGGAAACAAAAATTTACTCTTTACATTTATTAAAAAGAAAATACAGTTTACCGATAAAAAGCGTTATAATCATTTTAAAATAAGGGACTATTTAATTTGATACTTGATTAAAGCTTTTTCACTGACTTAAGTAAAATTTTATCTAATTAAATTTAAGAAATATGGATTAAAAACAATTAAGTTAATTATTTTAGTTCATATTTATAATCTAAAATAAGTAAATTGTTAAAAGCTTTTAAAATTTTTGTAAACTTTTTACAAGGAATATTTTTCAAAGTTTCAAATCTTATTACCGAGAATAAAAGCTTTTTTTCAAGCTTTTTTGTAAAAATTAACAAAATTAAGCTTTTAATATTTATATACGAGAGTTTATATATAAATATTAAATATGTTGTAAAAGCTTTGTGATGTGGTTTTGTCGCGGAACTGGGATATCTCAGTGTATTTACGCTGTACACGAACCCATCCTGGGGTTTTATATGTACAAGTCTCTTTATTTGATTTGATCTAAGTATAATAAATTTCATATTCTGATAAATAACGGGTAGCAAAGTTGTAAAGTTTCAGTTGAGTATCTTGCCTTTTGACGGTTGGCTGGTGAATAGTTGAGGATTAGTCGCTGTGTGTCAATCAAAATTTATCGTTTTAAAAAGTCAGTCGAAAGCACTGTGTACGAATATCAATCGCAAATGCATCAACCGAAACTGAAAAACTTATTAAAAAATTATTATTAATGAGATTTATTATTGGTAATGAAGCAAACTGTGTTCTAGTGAAACAATTATGTTGATGTCGTTTTATTAATAATAATAGCGATACAGACTTTTTACAGATTTGTAAAAAATTATAGATGTTTTTTAAAAAGTGACCAGCAAAAGCTTTAAATTTCCTTAAGATTTAAAGCTTAACAAAGCTTCTTTATGTTATAAATTCTTGTAATTGTAAGACTCCCATTTCAAACAGACGTTTATCATTATTATTTTTTTAATTCTAACGTAAGACACAACCAAGGTAACGATACATATCAGAGTCATATGACTCGCCTAGTAAAAATTACCAAAAGTGATATTAAAACTATTGCTATTAAGGTTCTATAGTATATAAAACTATATATATATATAAAACAAAAAAAACTATATACATATAATAAATTTAAACTTATACATAAACAAGTTTATATATACATAATTAAACAATTAAATATAATTATAAATATTTAATGGATTTTTTATTAATTAAACAATTTGCACTGTATTTAAAAAAACAATTTTTGGGCAATTTTTTATAGCTTTTAATGAAAAACGTATTAAGTGAAAAATTTATATTTTTAATGTAAATTAAATATTTTATTTAAATTGTTGTAATTGTATATAAAATTAATATATTAAAAAAATAATTATATATTAATAATTTTTTAACAACCTACCAATCAATTAAATATTTAGTTGATTTTTATGCTTAAAAAATAAAGTTTAAAGAAAATATTTTTAATATTTAAAAATATTTTAAAATAATAAAAATATTTTCTTTAAAAGAAAAAAAGCATAAAAATAACTTAAAAAATAAAATGAAAATTAATTAAAACATATTAATTAAAGAATTAATTAGCAAGTGTACCTTGTATATGAAAAACATTTTCCTGGTTAATTATTTTTTGCTATTTACAACTTAAATGGAAAAATTTAAAACTTAAATATAAAAATATTTTTCTTAAACTAAAATTATTTTTTTAATCATGATTTTTTACAGCAAATATTATTAATAATATTTGTGTGAAATATATCTTAAAAGAAAACTTAAAAAATATATATGATCATTGTATACCATAAACATATCAGATAATACGGCCATTTTTTATTAAAAACAAACGAATCAAGAGAAATGAGAGAAAAATGTTATAAAAATTTTAAATAATTTTTGTATATTTTTATTTCAGTTAAGCTTAAACTATAAAAAAACACTATAAATATTTCTATAAAAAATAATTTACACAAATTAATTTCATTCTTCATTAAACAATCAACAAACAACATTTCCCTCCTTTTCACCCTAAACTCCCTCAACAAAAATTACTACAATTTAATATTAAAATAAATATTGAAAAAAATATACCAAAAACTATATTATATAAAAAATATTAATAATAAAAAAATAATCACATTAAACTACAACAAATATATAAAAAATCTCCCATCAAAAAGTTTCAATTAAAACAATTAAAGAAAAAATAATTAAATAAAATACACATCCATTCAAAAAAGAAAATTATTTATATAAAAAATATATATAAAAAATAAAAAATGTAAATAAAATATTTATAATAATAATAAATATATAAATAAATGAAATAAAATAAAATTAAAAATAATTAACCCTCAAAGTAAAGAACAAGCAATATTTTCAATTAGTAAAAAAAAGAAAATAATAATTAAAGTGAAAATATTTATATTAAAACATGTTTAATAGTTTTATAAACAAAATCATCAATTTAAAGTAATTTTTAATAATTTAAAAAAATATTTAATTAATTTTAAAGTAAAAACACAATAGCAGCGTCTTAACTACAGCGTTAGATCACCCGATCACTCGGTAATCGGAAATGTTCTTCCACTGATCAAATTCAACTGTCTTATGGAAAAGATATTGTAAAAGATCTTGATCATTTTCAGAAATATATAATAAGAAGAAGATTTCCGATCAGTAGTCACGATCACTGATCGGAAATCTTCTTCTGCTGATCGCACTAAAAAAATTCTTCTGGAAAAATTTAATACAAAAAATCATAAAGATTTTCTGTAAAAATTAAGTTTAATACAAGATCTGTTTTATATAAATAAAAATATGTTGCACAGTGGTCCAAATATTTTTAATTATTTGAAGAGATAAAAAAATTAAAAATAAGTGAAAATATTAAAATTTAAACATTTTTAATAATTTCATGCGCAACATCATCAATTTAAAAAAAAAAAACTTAAATATTAAATTAACAAGTTTTATTAATGTTCAAGTGAAAACACAATGACTGCGTATTACTATAGCGTTAGTGATCACTAAAAACGCAATCACCGTTCGCAAATGTTCTTCTACTGATCACATTCAAAATTCATTTGGAAAGAAAATGGTAGAAGATTTTGAGGATTTTTAGAGAAAAATGCAAGATTTTTTTTATCATAACTACAGCGTTAGTGATCACTGATCACCCGATCACTCTAAAATAGGAAATGTTCTTCTACTGATCACATAAATTTGAAAAGTTGTTAGTACAACTTGAGCATTTTCAAGAAAAAATTAATTTACTTCAAGATCACTGACCACCCTTTCACAGATCCGAAATGTTCTTTTGCTGATCACTTTAAAAATGTATTTTTGCGACATTATAATGGCCCACAATGATCCCAAAATGCTCTTTTAGGAATAATTTTGTAAGTTTGAAACAACTGAATATTTTTTTTTTTTTAAATTTTACAATTGATTTTACAGATCACAAGTTTTTATCGGTTACAGGACAATAACGAATGGATGTACAAAAGGTTTTTCTGCCAATAATACTGTGACTTAGAAACTACTGAACATTTCATATAAATATTTTTAAGATGTTTTCCGTTTGATTTTATGGCCACAATTTCAATTTAAGTCGATGCGAGGCAGTTGTAGCTCTTTTAAATTGATACCCTCGCATAATACCAAAACGCTTATTTCGGAAAAAATCTGTAATTTGAAGACACTGAATCACTTCTAATCAAATTTAAAAAAATCTAAAGGTGACTTTCAAATCATTAAATATTAATTATTAGATCGAATATAGTAAAGAATGGATCAACAAACTTGGTCATTTCGCACAGTAATACCAAATCGCTTTCTTTTGTAATAAATTCTGTGAATTAATTCTGTAAATAAAATTCTACAAGAACATTTTCAAAGTGTTCCTTAATTGATTTGAAAGAGCACAATATCATAGTGGGACCAGGGAACCTGATGGATCTTTAAATAAAATATCTCAAGTATTTTAGACTTTAGAAACAATTACATTTTTCAATTAAAAATTAAATTAATAAGCTAAACAAATTGCCTTTGCCTTTGGATATGCGAATTCCTATATATTGAGTTAGCTAAAAACATATTATGATTGTAGTAAAAATAATTTATTTGAACGAATATTAGGAATACGAAACATATGTTAACATAAATGAATATGACAAAAAAAAATATAATATAAAATATTATATATTTAAAACCATGTCTGCAAGGACTATAATATTTTAAAATAATATAAATGATTCTAAAAAAGAATTTTTCTCTTCTTCTTCTGTGGCATCCAAGGACGATACACTTCTTTGGTATCGATATGTTGAATTTCATATGGATTCAACAAACCAATTATAAGTTAGAGAATTTTTTCCAAAAAAAACGAAGTTTATCTAAATCATATTATGATTGTAAGAATTCAATTTAAATATCTGTAAACATATTAAGGTTATTTGAACAAATATTAGCAAAATGATATATTGCCACCTATATTAGTTCGAAAATGTAAAAACTCATTAGTTCCTCAAACTAATAACATGATATACTAATATGTTTTCTGTAATCATAATATGATTAAAGGCTTATGCTTATAATTATGTCCAAAGACCATGAACAATAATGTTTCTTCTTGCAAGTCCTTGCTGATAACATTTTGCTTATTAAACTACATGTTTTTAAAGACCATAACATTTTTATGTATGGAAACATTATATGTTTCCACTGACTATTATATTTGAAAATTTTTTAAAATTTTTACAATTTTTGCTCTTGATCTAAAAGGTATTAGACATTTTTCCTTGATCATTTACACGTACTGCTAACTGTGTTATAAGTTGACTCAAGTTTAATTTTCTCAAAAATGAAATAAAATGGTTTCTAAATAAATAAGTTTATTTTCAGTAATTTAACCATAAAATCAAAAATAAATAGAAACAAAATAATATAATTTAAAATAATTAAATATTAAATATAAATTGTCATAAAAAATAAATAGAAAAAATAAAAAAATAAATTAAAATCATAAAAGCATTTAAAATTAATTTTATAGAGAAAAATCTTAAAATGAATTAAAGATTTAAAATGTAAAAATAAAATATAAAATAAATAAAAAATATTAAAATTATAAAATTTAAAATAATTTTAGAAACAAAAACTTAACTTAAATTTATTAAAAAATATTATGTAAAATATATAAAAAAAATTTATTATTTCAACTTTATGTTAAAAAAGATTAAATTAAAAAAATTATAATAAATAGAAAAAAAAAAATAAAATAAAAATTAAAATTAACGAAGAGCCGGCAATGTGTAATATTTGTGTTAGTATTAATAAATATAAATAAATTATAAACTAAAAAAATAAATAAATAAAAATAAAACAATTATAAAATAATAATATTAAATTTGCAAGGATTTACGAGTATTAGTATTATTGCAATAATGAAATAAATAATTAAATTAAAGTATTTTTAGCAAATCATTAAATGAAACGAACATTGAAAACCCTCGTATGTATTTAAAACCGCATTAAATAAATATTGAATAGTAATAAATAAAATAGAAGAAAAAAAACATAATAATAATAATTATAATAAAAAATTAAAACGAAAATATTATGAAATAAAAACCAAAACTCACACACTCATGAAATATTAGAAAAAAAGGTTGCAAAAGCCTATAATAAGCTTACAAACAAATAAAAGTCTTTTAAACTGAATTGATGCGCATAAATGATGAAGAGTGATGATTGGAAAAACACAAATAGTGATTACTTACATGTCTGTTGTTTGGGGAGATTTTCATATTTGGATTTTTTTTCGATTTCTCAAATGATCACTTCAACTAATTAGTAGTTTTCAAAATTTTCAATTATTATGATAAATGACAACATTTATATATAGTTGTCACAAACATATTAAGATTGTTGCATTACTTTGTTTTAAACATGTTATGCTTATTGCAAATAATAATCGTTTGAATTATTAAATTTTTTTCATTAACTTTATATCACAATCAAATGAATGCTTGAGATAAGAATTAAAAATATTATGACTAGTGGAAACATGTATATATAGTAGCCGAAATCATATTAAGGTTGTTGGTATTATATTTATGTTATTTCAAACACATTAAGTTTACTTCAAACTCATATTATGTTTATAATAATCGTTTAAATTATTAAATTTTTTCATTAACTTTATATCACAATCAATTAAATGCTTGACATAGGAATTAAATATGTTTGGACTAATGGAAACATTAATATATAATTTCCGGAACGGTGTTTAGATTATCAAAATTATCTTAATCTTTTTAAATATTTTATGAAACCATATTAAGATTCTTGGAATTATATTTCTTATTTTATTATGAATTCTTTAAACTCATATTATGTTTTCTGTAATTATAATATGTTTACCAAATATATATTTTAAACATAGTATGGTTTAATCATAATTCATTAAAATAACAAGAAAGAAAATGATTCTCTGATTTTTACTGGATTATTTTTTTCATAGGCGAGGATTTTATTAGAGAAATGGGGAATTATGATCCGATTCGTGTAAAATTTAGAATAATGTTTTCATATTGTATGAATCTTAAGTGGATTTAATATAATCTTTACTATTTTTTTAGATTTATGGATTTTGATCTTGTAGGGTATTATGGGATATTGGGGCTCAATTTAAGAGTTTTTCTAGGTTAAAATCCCATTTTGAGAAGATATTTTTATAGCAACCATCTAAGACCTTGAACCCAATTTCAACCAATTTCAATTTACTTTGGCATAGTAAATATTATATTTCTAATATTTTTTCTAGAAAATTAGATGTTTTCAAAAGTCCAGGAAGATTGAATCATATTTCGGGTTTTGCTTCTCTTTAAGTTCTTTTTTTAAAAAGACTTTGTGTCAACTCCCTTAAAATTAGCCAAACCAAATGTAGAGTAATATGAAGAACCTGAAAAAATAAACACCAAAGTATGAGAAATAAATGTGGTAACCCCATCTCCTAATAGAGAGAGCGAAGTTCTCCATTACTGCATTACATATAGAGGGCGTTGTTTTCATCAACAACGTCCTCTAACGCAAAATAACGATCAAAATGAATGAAACAAAGCTGTACAATTAATTTCTGAGGCCCTAGGCTTCCCGCGGACAATATACCCAAACATTTATTTATATACGAATATTTTGTTCTATATTTCTAGAATATATTTTTGAATTTCTTTCAAATTTGCCCTCCTCGATTTTGAAGATTTTTTATATCATTTGAAAGATATGAAATTCCTCATATTTTTAAATCACACATTGAAGTACGTATTTGAAGATAAAATTAGTTCACAGTTAGACTATAATATTCCCCAACTATTAAAAGAAAACAACTGAAAGAGAGCTTCATTATAGTTTTTTTAAGGTTATGAACGTGTATATTGAAAAAAAGGCGAAATGAGAATGGTTCAATTTCATAAATAAACCAAAGTAAAACATTCATAAATATACATACATACAAGAGTAAAAACAACACTAAAAGATATATTAATATAT
Source organism: Cochliomyia hominivorax (assembly GCA_004302925.2). Taxonomy (NCBI): domain Eukaryota; kingdom Metazoa; phylum Arthropoda; class Insecta; order Diptera; family Calliphoridae; genus Cochliomyia; species Cochliomyia hominivorax. The sequence continues at coordinate 81,444,515 of PYHX02000467.1, forward strand.
AAGTATAGAAAATACATAAACAGTATATATATATTTATAGGCATATAAATTACAAAAACAAATCATATGCGTATAAAAAAAATAATAAAAATAATAATAAAAAAATATTAGTTAAAAATATATTTAAATGTAGAATGATGTTTATGGTTTAGTTATTATTAATATTTAAACTTTAACATAAAAACAATTACAAATTAATTACTAAAACTAAATTAAATTAAAATGAAAACAAATTAAGTATTGAAAAATTAATATAAGTTGAGTTCATTTTCTTAATACTTCCTCTCTAAAAATCAACACTTAACCTTAAAAATAAAATAATCCAAAAAACAAAAACATTTTCTTAATAAAATTGAGTTAAATTAATAATTAAAGACTTAAAAATTAATCAAGAACAAAAACAAAAAACAGCTTTATACTTCAAATTTCAAAATGGCGTTTTTTATAAAGAAATTAAAAAAAAAATTATAAAAAAAATTTTGAAAATGTTTTTTCTTAAAAAATATGTTAATAAATTTCCTTAAATATTTTTTCATTCCCCTTTTTATTTTAAATTAATTTCTCAATGTGTTAATTAAAAATTAAATTAAAAAATAATTATCATTAAAATGTTTATATTTAAATTAAAATTAAAAAAAATATTAAACCAAAAAAAATATGTTCGTAAACAATTATTATACATTATATTAAATGTTATAAATATATAAAATTAAAAATAAATAAAAAAACATTTAAAATAAATTGCAAATGTTAAATAAAGAAAACAAAAATATTATTAAAAAAATTAACCTAAAAAAATATGTAAAATTCAGAAATAAAAAATCAGATAAAAAATTAAACAAAAATACTATTGAAAAATATAATTGTTAACCAAAAAAAATATAATTAAATTAAAAAAGTGTTTCATTTTGAAAATTAAAAAAAAAATCATGTTTTTCAAAACCAAAACCATCACCAAGACCCTCCACATAAATCTGTAATATTTGATCGGCTGAATGTAATTGCTCAGGGCAAAGCATTGTAGCCTTTCGATGTAGAAAGTAATTCTCAGAAATGATTTCACGATATCTGTCAATGTAAACCCTGTGAACACACTGATCGCAATAACAAAAAATTTCTCATTTGTAGTCCTGTTGGCAGTCCACAAACGGCAGATGCCAATTCAAGAGATGTATTATACAAGCAGATAAATACTTTTGGACAATCTCAATGAATGCTCCCAGTTATTGTCGAAATGACATTTCCCATGGGTAGCCAAATTGAAAACCCACACTCCTCTATTTTGCTATAGTCCAATCCAGCGTAAGTGTTAACAAATTTAAGGGGAACTTTGTAATCAATCATACTTTAAATGCTTTTTTTACAATCATGGCTTTCACGATGCCCAGAAGCTTCCTTAGTTTTCGATAAAATCAAGTGATTTCTTTTTAACTGTAGGGAAAATTTACAGCTCTTTCGTTAGCTCAGAATTTTTTGAGGTTGTTGACCGATGTTGACTTCACCTATTTTCCTAATGGATTTATATTTTTATGTGTCTCAAAACTTATGATTTTAAAAATATTGAAAAAAATGCGAGAACTTTTCTTTTTTTGGGACAATAATTATTATTTTTTGTTAAAATTGCTTTGGTTTTGAACAGCAATTTTCAGAAATAATTTTATTATTTCTTTAATAACTTCCAAAGACTTGTTTTATTAGAAATTTCAATATGAAGTTCATGAATTTCTTCATGAATCAGAGAATTTAATAGCTTCTGAATAAATCATATTTAAAAATTTCACTTTTTCACTTATAGAGACGTCCGGCAGAAAATAATATATAGGTTTTTCCCCTTACCCAAGGATAATTTCGAGATGTTTTCCGCTCTGCGATTAGAGAACAAAACCAAAATTATTTTGTTTTTTTTTACCAAATTTCAATAGGAATTGTGGGCAGATGCGAATTTAGTTTGCACACTTTCCGGTCTTTTATTTAATTAAAGAGATTTTCAGGGTCTGTCTTTATACAAAATTTCTTTTGTCGGAAATCATAATTGAAATTCTTGGAAAATTTAAAAAAACAATATACCAGAGGTTGCCAAATTTAAAGACTCAGCGTCTGTGCCCCAGACCCAATAGGGTTTTACACTTCAACTCGAAAATACCTCCGCTTTTACTGTAAAATGAAAATAACTACAACCGTCCAAAAGAGAAGGTTTTGGTCACACTGGACACTCCCAAAATTCCCGGCGTTAACAAATGCTTTTCAAAATTAGATATAAAATTACGAGTACTCAGGGGGTTTGGAATTCGAACAATTATTATAATAAAATGCCAAATAATGTACATTAAAAACACATGGGCCACTGTTGCCATTTTCATGTTAACTCTGAAACCATAACGAATTACAAATTATTTCAAGTTCATCTTCATTTATTATTTATATAAATATTTACACAACATTTGTAATAATAATTTCTTTCTCTAACAAATATATTTTGATTATCTAGAACAAATTCGGTTTTGTTATGTCTCCCCCATTTCTAGCATTTATCGGCTCATCTGTTACTTTTACTAACCGATGTGTTAATATTGGGTAATAATAATAACATGATGAGGCATATTTTCTCTGCAAACACACACAAACACAGTCTGACATTGCTCCCCTTATAATTTGGCTTAAAACGAAAAAAAAAACAAAACGGAATTGCACAAAGTAACAAGAAAACTTTATGCCATAAATAAATTATAAACAAACAACAATAACAACAGCAACAACAACATAAAAAGTGCTAAAAATGAAAAATCAACAACAAGTGAAAATTCACTCTATTTCTCTGTGTTCAAGCTTAAAAAAATCCCCTTTTGTAAACATTTTCCAATAAAATAGAAAAAAATTGGAAATAAAACAGAAAACCTCCCTTAATTTTAAAACATAATTTTCTTTTAGTCCTCCTCTTCCTCCTCATCATATTCCTCCTTTTTATAATGTTTACAAATGATGCTGTAAGACATAAAAGTCTTTACCATGAAAAGTGCGTTAAAGTTAGTTTTAAAATTCGTATCCCCCTGCCACCAAAATAAAAGAAATAAAAAAACAAGTGAAGGGGAAAGAAACATTTGTGGGGGCGTGAAAATGGCAAAAACAGATGTAGAAAAAGCCACAGGCATTATTTGGCTTAAAGAATCAAAAAGAGTTTTTTTTAACAAATGAAGAAAGGGGTTTCCATATTATCGTCATTCGTTTTGTGTCGTTTCACTTTTTTTGGAAAAATTCTTGTGTTAATTAAGAAAAAATGTTAATTTGTTCGTTAGAGGTTAGAAAATAATGGAAAGTAAAAGGAATTTTTCCAAATTTAAAAATCATTGTTTTAATATAAAAATTAAAAAAGGAAAAAATAAATAAAAAAGCAAGAGTGATATATACGACAGAGCCGAATCCTTAATACCCTCCACCACAATGACTAATAAAATAATTGCATGAACATACTATTCACTCGTGATCTATTCCAACTTTATGTTGTCATGCTCCAAATTTCAAGAAATTCACTTTAAACATTTCAGAGTTATACGATAATAAATGCCTTTCTATCTTTAAGGGGGATAACACTCCCTCGCCACCTACCCTGTATGCAGCCTGTAATATTCACTAGGTAATAAAAGACCAACTTGATTCTGGCATGACATTTGAAGTATTGAATCGATCACCAATAAGCTTCGTCCTTGGCCAAATTTTACTGAAATATTCTTTAAATGGCGATCACTAAACTATTAACATCGTTACATATGCAGAGAGATATCCGTTAGTCAGGCAGACGGAAACCACTAAATCACACCAAAACGTAAGTCTGCGTCAATAGGTGCTTTACCGAAATCTGCATAAGTCCACAATATCTAAAGCAAAACCACATATTATATAATGGGGTTGAACAAATATGAAGCATATATTTGAATTTAATTTAAAAACGCGATTGTGGGCGACTATTTTAATAGTTAACCATTATATGGTTGCTGTAACTATAATCTAGTTACCGCAACCATACTATTGATAACAATTGTAACTGTCCAACTATTAGAATATTAATTAAAATGCTATCATTACCATATTACAATTATATGTCAATTCGTTTTATCTACATCTTTAATAACTGGCTGAAATATTTCAAAACGTAAGCTGGATGAAAATTTGAACCAATTTCATAAGTCTAAAATAACCTGGAAGCCTTTAAGGCAATTAAAATTATTTATTATTTGAATGATCTAAGGAAGTAGAACTAAATGGTGAGGAAACCATAACCCAAGAAAAATAATACGAGAATCAAAAGTTTGGGGAAATCACATATTTTTGAACGACCTACTAACAGACCTGTATACATCAAATTTAAGCTCTAGTGGAGTAGATTTAAATAATTATAAATTTTATAAAAGCTGTTAAATTCATTACAAACTGTATCTTTAGATTTTTAGGAGGACCATTTTGAATAGACTACAGGAAGGTGTTAGTATATTTTATATACACTGTATTAAAGACAATATAAACAGTGTGCGAAGGCTAATTTTGATCAGACCTAAATGGAATCGCGATACATCATATTAAAGCCTTTAAAGTAAATAGACTTTTACAGGAGCCATGTTACGAAAGTTGGACTTTAGTATAGACTGAAACAGGGCAATTTGGGATAGACAAAATTATTTTCAAAGGCTTTGTTGTGATAAGCTAATTTAATTAAACAATTTAAATCGGCTTAAAAATGTATTTATTATTCATCTCTTTTGACCACTCTCTAATTGATTTTCTCTGGAATTTTTTAGAGAATTTTCAAAAAATCTGCATAGCCGAGATGACAATTACGGAAGGTGATCCAAAATCCCGCAGATCAATTGTTGGTATGAAATCCTCTAAATCATCTAAAAAACACCTCTGCGATATATTATAATGTATAATATATCAAAAGTTTTGGAATAATTTCCAAACACGTTTTGTAATAACTTCCTCCCTTTATCCAAAAAATACATGAGTTATAATTATGGTCCAAATTTGCCTCCATATTATACATTTTGGAAAAAATGTCCTTTCATAAATTGTAGTGCTTCATATTCTATCAATGATATATATATGATTCGATTTTAATGTGTCGGTCCATTTGGCTATCAGTTCTTGGCACATTCACCTCTGGCACAAAAATATATCTGAAATTCTTAATGCCTTTAATACGAGTGTTTTGAACTATAATAAAACTTTAAATGAAATTATTCAATAAAATCACGTTCTTAAATTATTTTCCTTTTTTTAAAAAACTTTTATTCCTGGCAAAAAGGTTTATTTATTACAATAAAATTTGAAATAAGTAAATACGTGTGTTTCACCAAAAAAACTAGTCTTTAAGTAATTTTCAACAAAAAAAAAATAATTTAATACAAATAAATAACAATTCATCCCCAAAAATAGGCAACACAATCTGTAAATAAATTCTCCCTTTTATAAATACAGAAATCTATTTTACTACAAATACGTAAATTCATATGTATATGTGGGGATATATAGTTGTTGTTGTTATTTTTTTTTTTCTCTTTTGGTTTAAATTTACAATCATGTTGCTAATGGAAATTGCAAACATGCAATCATCATTATTTTACAAGACACGCACGTATTCATCCATTCATCCATCCATCCAACCATCCATTCAGTCATCTATTTACGTTTACTTTTGGTCTACAATAATTATTATGAATGAATGAGTGAATGGATGGATGCCTGATCGAATGTTTTAATTTTACTTCTTCATATGCCTTCCGGTCATTTTCAGTTTTTTTGTTTCCTCAAAATAATTTCTGTTTTTGTATGTGTATGTGTGTGTGTGTATGAGTTTTGTGAAGTTAATGATAAAGTTTCTCTTTTTGCCTATTTCAAGGTAACCAAATATATTCTTTGTAGTCCATTAAACGTGTATTTGCAAAAATGAAGCCACCACCATTTCATGAAAGTTATCACTTCTTAAATTACATACAGACGATATAGAGAGATGGATGCTGAATTTATATTAAATGTTAATTTAAGTTATTTTTGAGTAATTGAAATAGAGAAGAGATAAAATTGAAACAGGTATTGAAATAAAAATGGGTACACTACACCATATAATAATAAAAACAAATCAAGACGAAACTGGAGATTAAACTTAGTGAAACTATATTTTTAACTTTTCCATATCGGATCAGATTTTCTTTTGAATGAACGTCAAATTTTCAAAAGATATTTAAAAAATAAAACTTCTAACGTTCATAATAATATCAGATTTAAATGAAGATCGGTACATATATTCTATATATATATCAATACCAAATTTAAAGATCTCCGAATTTTGTTGCACAGTGTGTTTAAATCGATTTTTCGGAAATAATTCTTTAACTTTTGAGCCGTTAGAGATAACTTAACGAAATATGAGAGCTTAGGTTTCTTCGACTTGATCTAGAGAAGTACAAGACCCTATATGATCTGGGGCGTATTCGACGATTCTCCAAAATTGGCCACCTCAGATTGCAGATCATTTGAAAATATGACAAAACTTCAATTATCATTTATATTTAGACAAATGAAAGTCCTATAAATTTTTAAATTATGTCCCAGATTCCTTACAAAATTCTAAAAAATATTGCTGCAATAACGGTAGAAATGAAACCGTTAAAAAGTTATATCAATCTGAACTTATAAAACAACTTTTGTACTTTACACCATCGTACTTAGTTGTGGATTTGTGCGTTTGTACTGATGTTTAAAACATACAAAAAAATGTTAAGTCGATTTAACGATGTCCGTTCGTCTGTCTGTCGTCTGGTTTGTTGTCCATGCAGACGTTATGAACACTCTGCACGTCGCAATTTTTGCGGTATCTTGATAAAACTTGGCACGAAGCACGAAGTCTATTTAAATTGGCCATGTTAGGTTCATTCTATATCTATAATTAATACATTAAATCTCACGAAATTTAATACTGAATGGTGATTTGGTATCAGTTATGCTGGATTGAATATATTGAAAATGAATTCACGATTGAAGCAAAAATATCATAATTTTCATGAGAAATAGGTAAAATTGGAATGGGCATTCATTAAGGCCTATGTGGGGTTTTGGATAAAAAATATAGTTTTGGAGATATAATGAGTGAAATCGAAAAATCTTTACACACGTCCTTCACTAAAACTTTTAACATCAATTATTATTTGATGTTTTTTGATTAAGTAAGTAAAAATGTCAGTTATTAAGTTCGTACTAAAATTATTAAATATTAAAACAAAACGCAACTTTTTCCTATAAAAAGTTGGCCAATCATTCAAAGGTCTGCGTCAAACTGTTTCGAGTGTTATTAAACAATACCGGGAAAACTTGCCCATTGTTGAATACCTGATTCAGATAGAATGAATGGTCCACATGATGTTTGTAAAATAATAAAAGGAAACATTTTCAAATAAGTTTCCAAAATTTCCATAAAAAAAAAAAACTACCCGACTAGCTCGGTGCTCGTACTATTTGGTAGAAAACTTAAACCGAATGCAGGTCTTAAAATATATAAAAGACCAAAAATAAGTACAAAATATTTTTGTTGCATAATGGATGGCAAAATGTATGTTCCGGCATGTTGAAGAAAAGTTTAAATTCCAAAATCTCAGTCAAAATCTCTCAAAAAGTTATTGGTACAGCAAGTAATATGCAGTTGCGACAAAAGAAGTCAATCATTCGTTACAATGGGTTCTATAAATACCGAAATTTACATCAAAGAATGTTTAGAAAGAACCCAGCTTCCATTTATAACTCTTCATAATGTGTCCACTTATTTTTGAGCTGACTTGGCATTATGTCAATATGATAAACAAGCCATTGAGTAGAACAAGAATAATAACAATGCCTGAAGCTAAGGGCAAGGGAGAGTTATTTGGCTCTATTTATAAAAGAGTTGAAGAGCACAAAAAAATCCAAATGTGTGGTAGATTTTCAAAGGAGATGAAGTGCCTATTCGGGGAAAGTGACAGAAAGAACTAAAAAAACTTCAATTGAACTATAACTTTTAAAGGTCTCGTTGAGTTCCCAAAGGCGTAAACGAATTTTTGGTATCTAACTTTGTACAATCATAACACCGGACATTGAGCACGTCCTTGTTATTGTGGTTTCATAAATGTATGTGTAAAATGTACAACGTTATGGAATTTACAGAAACCAGTTTCCCCTTTACAGATTTTGAAGGTTATTTCACATCTAATGAAAATAATTGAAATTCCAGATTTACTTTGATTCATTTTAAAGCGTTTTTATTTAAATGTACGTAATGATCTATTATATTGGTCTATTGTATTTTGGAACAATGTTTTATTCTTCAAAAAATTAAAAAAAAAGGATTTTATCCCTCCAATAAATGAGCAACTTGAGAGAACAATTTTATTTAAAATCATTTCAAAAATAGAAAAAAAGAAAAAGGAAACAAAACGAATGAAAATAATAAACATAAAAAGATCTTGGAAAATTAACAAGGAAACAAAATAATTTCTTTTTATTCAGGTCCCTTTTAGAAATTATTTTTTTAGAACTAAAAAGGATTTTCAACAAAAAGATTTCGTGCCATAGACCTATTTAAGGAAATCGTAAAATGAATGAAGGATATCCCCAAATAAATTGAAGAATATGTGTAGAAATGAAAGCAATAAAGTTCCCCCGAAAATAATAACAACTATAGAAAAAGAAATAAAGACATAAAAGCAAAAGGAGAAAAAAAAATTTTGAAATAAAATGAAACAAAAGAGATGAAGGTTAAAAACAATATTGTGACCCCAGTTGGTACCAGTTGTGGGTTTCCTTTTGTTTGTTTCTTTTTTTTTCATTTGAGTCTGAGTCTGTTGCCGTTTGTTGGTACAACTTCATGTTTCTGTGGTTTGGATGGATGCTAAGACTCACAATAACTAAGTGCTGCCTTAAGGCAGCACAACAACTGGCATAAAATCAAAGAAAAGGGATGAAAAATATTTACGCCGCATGTGGGTGTTGTAAACCAAATGCAACATCAACAACAACATTTTGCATAATATAAGGAAAAAAGGAAGTTTTTAAAAAATATGCCTGTGGTGAGAATGAATATAGTCGTTTTCCTGCTAGTGGTAATGATGTGATGGTCTTGTTGTTGCTGTTTTTTTTTCTTTTGGTTACTGGTAAACGTTTCCTTTTCTGTGTGCTTAATAATGTTGTTGTAGATTCTTGTTAATGATTAACAAAAAAAATCCTGAAAATACATGCATAAAATAAAATAACTACCATTACGGATTTGTTTTGGCATTTAAATGTTTCTTCTTCATTTGCTCTGGTTGATTTGTTTTCGTGATTTAAACGCCTTTTTGAAATGTTTGACTTTGCACAGTGTAACCAAATTTTGTTTTTCTCTTTAATATTTCTGTAACTTTTGAACCGTTCGAAATATCTTAATAATATTTCAATTGGTTGAAGAAGAGGTGTTTTCAAGTAGTCGATGTCTCTTCAAAGATGATGAAATTAAAGCTGCATTTGACTAGAGGAAACCTAGTTCAGGTTGGATTTTTAACCAAGGAATAAATTTCTTACACAAACATTTGGTGTCCTTGAAAACGTGAAAATTTGCGGGTTAATTGACAGAGCTCAATCAAATTTAGCCTGATTTTTTTTATTGACCTGAGAAGTTTTCTATTAAAAATCAGCAAAATCGGTTGAGAATATCAAAAGATAGAGACCAATATCAGATGCAACCTCTAAGTTCCAGAGAAATATTTCCGTAAAACTCTCAATTTGAAATCGACAAATAAAAATAATATTTTGTCAAAATATAAAGTTAAATGTACTTCATTATCATTCTAAAATTATCAGAATCGGTACAGTAGAAAAAAAATTATAGCCAAAATATAAATAATTTTATGACTCATTAAGTGTTTTTGTGTTGTATACTTTTGTGAGTGTATGTGTGAGTGTGTACAAAATATAACGTATTTACTCACACACACTTGTGGTGAAGGGTATAAACGATTCGGCATAGCTGAATATAACATTCTTTCTTGTTTTCAATAAAAAATTACTATTTAAACTTTAATTTAAAACTTATGTGCGTTTATAGGAAAATGTACCAGTGTATATTTATTTATTTTGTCTCAATTCACAAATGATTTTATAGGAAAATTCTGAAAAATCAATATACCCAATATAGTAAAATTTAAATAGTCTCTGACCAGATAATTGTTCTTTCTCCTCAGAAACGTTTTTACAAAAAAAATCAATTACGACACACTGTGATATATGCTCGCGTGCGTTTGATTGTGATGTTTTCTTTCCTTAAATGCTGCCCTGTTAATGAGAGGGTTCAATGAAATTGTTGTGATTCCTTTTTTTTGTCTCCTTGTCAAATCTCTCACACACACAATATCTTTCTTTTGTTTCGGTGTTTGGTGGGTATTAAGAAGGCATTTTAATGTAAAACAATATTTTTTCACAGGGATTACATTTTTATCGTTTGTCTGACAGACGGCAGCAGTTTTCTGTCATTTCGTTTGTATTCAGCTCACATTATTTGCTGTCGATTGGAGACGACAATAATTTAGAAACTTTCTGTTTACACTGTTACCCCCCTCCCCCACTACCCCTCGTTAAATATATTACAGTATTTTCTCATAATATTGCGGTTTTTATTGGCATTAAAGCGGGAATTTTGTAGCTTAATTTTAATTTTTATGATTTGTTGTAATGAAAAATGAACTTTTATTAGTTTAATAAGATAAAAAATATTGTGTGTTGGAAAAAGTGTAATAAATTGGAAAAGTTTATGTAACCGCATTATAAATAAAGTCATAATTGGGAAAATAGCTAAAATTGACTAGATAATCAGTAATTTAGGTTAGAAATTAAGAAGAAATATAAAATTTTTATGCCAAAAAATCATACCTAAAAGACGAATTTCAAATTTTTTTGAGGAAAGAGTTAGTGAGATATAACACTATGGCATTAAGAACAATATGTACCAAGTTACTCTTTTATTAGAGAATTTAAAGAATTCCCACTTTTCCACAGAAAAATCCCCAAATTATCCTACACTTTTTACACAAAATAATTTCTGTGAGTTGAAAAACGCTTCCTATAAAAGCTAAAGTAAAATGTATTCAATGGAATGTGGATCAACATTTAAGAAACTTATAAGTCTTTAACCCTATTTCGGGAAACTTATAACCGTATATGGACCGATAAATCTCAAATTAGATATATAAATTAACAACAGTTTAAGAAAATAATTTCAATAACATTTTTTTGTATTTCATAATCTTATATGGGAGCTTTATGAAAATATAAACCGATATTATTCAAATTACTAATATCTTTTCAGGGAAGTTAGGGAAATAACTGTTTCGAATTTCAATAGCAAAAGATGAACCGATATAATTCTTATTAGTTACGTGCATTAAAGAATTTTTGTTTAATATTTAGACCTCTAAAACTCAAAAATCGTTTGCCGGAAAGGGGTCTTATGTGGGAGCTAAAGCAAAACATGGTCAAATTAATTCAAGCGAATTTAAAAAACCAATATTTTAAAGTTTTGTAAAATTTAAACCATAATCCGGGAAGAGGCCTTATATGGAAGTTAGGCCAAATAATAGCCCCAGCTCAATTTAGTTTTTTATGTTTATTTCTATATCAAACTAAATATATGAGTTAAATTAAGAAAATATATATTCAAAATTGCAATCCATATCAAATAATGATTTTGGGATGTATCGAAAATTTGATGTTTTACTCTATAACGGTTTTTTCTATTAATCCGATTTTCTTCTTGTTAGAATTTCGAGCTTATTTCAGTTCAATCTGTAAATTTTTTGCTAATGGACCAATAAAGCTGGTTTTTCGATTTGATTTTGAGATTCAGACTTTTGCAGTTGGTTAAAATACAAATTTTGAATAAGATTCGGTTCAAATTTGGGAGAGTGTGGACTTAGACCTGTAAAGTTTTTAGATTAGATTTTTCTATACAAAGAAATCTATAAGAGATGCATAACAAATTCATTTTGAAACAAATAATTGGCACGAGGTCCCTTTTAAGACTATTGAAAGACATGTACACATGTACAATAAAATTGTATTATTTTTTTTTAAGGATCCGTTTGCTCTGTCATGTGTTTGTAATTTAATGACCATTTAGTTGTATCCAATTTTCAAATTAACACCATCAATGTTATCAACATTAATCATGCGTTATTGGACAAAATACTTGTTATATAAAAAGAAATTGAATTAATTCAATCGAATTTCTTAAGGGTGATTTTAACAAACAAAATCCTCTCCCTCCTCCGCACACCACTCACACACACACTAACATATACATATATAATGCAAATAGATAGCAAATATATTGATTGATTGATCGATTACTTTGGATTTTGATTTGAATTGACGTTTAATTTCAAAAAAAAAACTTAACTCAATATTGAACACAAATTTTCCTTCTTAATTTAAAGAAGAAGTTGGAAAAAATTACATAAAAAAATTTAAATGAAAAGCAAAAACATTTTTGGGGAAGATTTCCTTTTACTCAATAAGATTAAAAGAAAAAAAAGATATCAAATATTCATGAATAAAAGAGAGTTTTTTTGAAAAGCAACATTTTTTACAAAATACTTTTTTTCTGTTTTCATATAAACATGTCAATGTCAACATTAATTTGTATCAAAATATTTCTTTCATACTGTTTGTATGTGTATGTTTTAGATATAAATAGGTTTCTATGTTCACCTTCACAACCGTTGTTAAAAGGAGGAATATTTAGTTTGTCATTCCGTCAGTAATATGAAAAAGGAATCATCTAAGACCCTGTGTAGTATGTTCTTACTCTGAATCAATATCTGAGACGATTTAATCATCTCTTGGCAACATTCTTTAGACTAAATGTTCGAATTCAATAAAATTTGTCCAGATTGTTTATCATCCCCTATTTTTTACTAAATTTCTAATAATAAAAAAATTATAGACCGATATCTGAGACAAGCTTAAAAATCAGGCTAAAAATCTACTCTAAATTTGTTAATAAAAATAAAATTAATTTAATTATAAACCGCCATCGTGTCCAAAATGGTTAGTAAGTTGTGGAAAATCATGGAGTCATATAAGTGTAACTTTTAAAGTTACTTTTCTGAAATTTTGCAACATTTATTTATTTAGATATAATGAATGATACAGGCAAAATTGTTGCATGTTGAGACCATTATTTTAAAGCTACTTCCTGTATATGTCTCCAATTTTATGAATAATGGAAAATAAAGAAAAATTATTTCTAATAAAAAATTATCAATAAAAATATTTTTCTGAAAATTTCCTCAAATATGGATCTTGTGATTCCAAATTAAAATATTGTTAGGAATTATTGATTTAGTAAAATAATTTCTTTCCATTTCCAAAAATATAATGAAAAATTCTAAAATTGGGAGTTTTCGAAATTTGTACAATAGAGTCCACATTTATTATAGGCCTGCAAAACCCCGTTACTATGGGATTAGAAACATATTAGGGTTTGCAAAACAGTGTTGGGTTTTAAGATTTAGAATTTGGGATTTTGAAATTTTTTAATTCAAAATTTTTATAAAAAATTAGGCTCAAATTCCAGAAGGCCTAAACTGAGCCCTATAAGGTTCCTGGCTACAGAACTGAAATTGTATGAAAAACATACTTTTATTTTATTGAAATTCGGCACAGTTTAATTTGTAACTGTCTAACTAACTGCGTATTTTAATAATTTCACCAATATCGTTCCATATACTCATTTAACTCTCATTTAAGTCCCTTCCAGAAAATTTTTTATCATATAAAACTCGTACGAACCAATTTAATTGAAAATTATCACGATTAAATTTCTTACAGTTTTTGATATAAATTACTAATTTCGATCCATATTTTTCTATAGTCTCCATTTAGGATCCTTCTCGGAAAAGGGTTTTATATTTATAAGACTATAAAATTCGAACAGTTTTTATAGAAAATTTGTACAATTATTTCTATGAAATTGTTTTACATTTATCTCGTCCGTATTTCATTATAACTCTCCCGGAATAGGGTGTCCGGTTAAAAGTTCTTAGAGGTTCATTTCTTTTTAGTTTTTATATGATCATTTCAACTCAGTTGAAGTTTTCAACTCACGATAATCTTTGCATATTTTAAGTGATGGAGGATGTTAAAGATTCGGTACAGCCGAATATATTATTCTTATTTAGCTTTTATTTATGCTTTTTTTATGACTAGACAGCTACTGAAGCCAGGTTAATGTTACAAAAATTGTTGTCTGCTGGTATAAAATTTATTATTTTACTTTTGCTGTATGATATTTTGAGATGATGAAGAATTATTATTTATCCTGTCATGTCTATGTTGTAGATTATATTTATGAGATTAAATTAAGTTCCAGATATATAAATATATTTGTATGTATGTTTATGCGTATATTTTTTATTTCCCAGCAAACAAGAAATAAAAATATTTAATTTTAAAGGATTAGAAAATTAAATTTTAAGATAGAAGAAACAGTTCGAGTTTTTTATAAATAAATTTCCAAGATAATTGCTTATAACCTCTTCTGAAGTGAAACGTATTACAATTAAGGGCGTTCTGTATCAATCGAAACAAATTACTGACAAATGGAGCAAAACCAGGGCTATAAGATAGTTGAGCTAAAATTTTCCATCCGCTGTTTGTTAACATATTTTGAAACTGTACATGAGAAAAGATTATGGTCCTGAGTTAGCATGCATATGTTGATCGAAGATCTAGTTCTTTTGTTTAAAAAAGAAAATGTTTACAATATGTTATCATATTTTAAATGTTGGTATGTTTTCTGGGCATTTTCATATACATCAGCGAATATGTATTTAAATTATAATAAATTTAAATTTTTTAAATTTGAGTTGAAAACATGAAAAATCCATTAAAATTTTTTTTGGAAAATTTTAAAGAATCAAAAAATTTTATTTAATAAAATAAACATAATTTGTGTATAAATGTAAATAATTTTATTGATTAAATGTGATTGTAGTGAAGCTGACATACCCTCCACCCAATAGGGAACTGTTGTCAGTCAGGGTAAATTTTAAGCACCATAACTCCAACCATCTGAAATTTTACTACGATACATCTTAAGGTTCAAAAGTAACAGAATTATTTCTAAGAAAATCGATTTTGGAATCGATTTATGAACCAGTTATATATATGTGGCAGATATATGCCATAACGAATGATATTTTACATTTTGTTAGAATCATGTTATTATGAATTAGATTAACTAGCAAAAATATAGGACAGTTAGAATCAGTCGGTGGAACTACCACCATGCAAATCAAATCTTGATTATACCCTTTAACACTATAAACAATTTTGAGGGCATAAAACCTTTGTCATTCTATTTGCTAAGCCAAAAAGGAACCATCAAAGGTCATTCAAAACTTTCCCTCAACATTCCCTCGATTATCAGCAAAATCATTTTTTTACCAGAAAGTTTCGAAAAACCTGCTAGAATGTAGGTTTTATCACCCATTATAAAACAAGAATATTTTTTTAAAACTTCAGCGTTCCAATCAGGAACATTTTGAGCCTTGTATGTTTTTGAGCCTAAACTATCTTTAAATCATCGTCCTAAATAGTCGGAGCATTGAGCTGCTTTCCTAACGTGTTTTCAATTTATTTACATGAGAGACATCATGTGGACCCTTCTTCCGAACTGAATCAGATTTTCTATTAACGGACATGTACTCCCGTTACTGTTTAATAACATTGGGAAAAAGCTTGACGGCAGACTTTTGAATGTTTGTCCAACTTTTTGCGGTATCAAGTTGGACTTTGTTTAAAATAAGTTAAGTTTGATTATCTTTTATTGTCTTCAATAAGCTAATTTGATTTGATGAAATGACACGTAGATATAACCTTTACACACTATAAAATGTTTAAATAGGGCACGGGGAAATGAAAGTCCACTTACAAACAAGGTATTGCAAGTCTGAAACTTAAACAGCATGAAATGAAAAGAATATGGAATACAAAAGTTTTGGAAAAGGCATCGGGATTTGACAGGAACGAATATAGCACTTTCACCTGTTTCTTTTTAATTAATTACTATAAATCGGTATTACTGGGAAAAATAAAAGATAGAGGAAAAGTAAGGGGGAAATATAGCCCCCCAATAAAATTTAAATTTTCTTAAATATAGGATTTCTAATGACTTGATAAAACCAGCCTCTTTTATTGTGAAAAAGATATTTTTAATTTATTTATTTTCCTATTTCCTAGGGGCAGGGTAGCGCTTATGCCACGGACAGTATTAGTTTCGAGTAATTTATATTAGCACTTTAATGCAATTACATAATTTTTCCCCAAAAACCAGATATCACCACAATTTTTCAATTACTTAATTAGAATTAATTTAATTCATCCCTTTTGTTTAACATTAATTTATCATTTTAATTTCCCCTTGACACAAAACACCAAAAAAGAAGGAAATTTTTATTATGTTTTGTTTTTTTTTCCATTTTCCAAGAAAAGAGAGAAAAATTCATTCTTTCGTTTCTTTCTTTTTATTCATTTAAATATTTATTAAATAAACTTTTAAATCAAACTTAAACAAAAGATACGATGGGTTATAATGGGTGGTTACCAGGATCGGTCGTGTGTCGATACGCATTCAACTAATAGTTGTAACCAATCTTGTTAAAAAAATTTGTTGTTAAAGTTTTTTGTTTCCTTTGTTTTCTCGAGGACTTACAACCTTAATTTACTATCAAAACAATGTTGGACAAGCAACAAGGATAATGATATTATGCTAGAGAAACCAAGAAAGAATTCTGTAGTACCCTGTTATTATTCCTCTTCTTTTTTTCTGGAGTTTTTTCGTTCAGTTGGTTGTGCCTTTGATGTCTTAATTTTACCTCAAGCTCTAAAGGCACAACTAAGTTTTTTGGAGTATGATTGGAAAACAAAAGGATAAAAATATAACGGACATTCAAATTGCCGCCACGTGACTCTTCATTGTTAAAGTAAATGTGTGTGTGTGTGTAGGTTAAAGTTTATTGTCATTGTATACATGATTCAAATATGTATGTAAAAAAGTTTAAGTGGTAAAATATATTTAAAGGATTCTCTAAACTTTACACAATACCACCGACGATATCAAAGATAATGGAACAAAAAGTATTATAAATTTTATTAAATTTGACATTCATAATATTAATGTTATTGTTGTTTTTCATATCAAAACATCATCTGTATTATATCCTCTACCACCACAAGTGGTGAAGAGAGTATATTAACTTTATCATTCCGCGTGTAATGCTAAGAAGGATTCATCTTGCATCAAATCAAAATCTGAGTCGATTTAGTTATGTTCGTCTGTCTGTCTGTTGTTAGCACGGTCACATCTACAGTAAGTAACAGAACTTAATAAAATTTGGCCCGAGTATTTGTCATAGCTCTGAGAAGTTCTCTACTTAAAAGCATCAAAATAGGTTTAGTATGTTAAAAGATATAGACCGATATCTGAGGAACCTTTAAGTTCACGTAAAAAGCTTTCATTCAATTATGAATCACCAAATTGCCATAATATTAAGCCAAATGTACTTCATTACATACCACTTCAAAAATTATCAAAATCGGTTCAGTAAAGAAAGAAAAATTAAAGCCAAAACTATAATTCATTTTATGACTCATTAAAAGTTCCGTATTATATTTCAGAAAAAGTTGTATATATTTTATACGTCTGTGAGTGTATGCGAGAGTGTATATGTAACATATTTTCTTTAAACGCATTTGTAGTGAAGGGTATTGAAGATTCGCCATGGTCGTATAAAGCATTCTTTTGTTAATTTCATATTCTGGTTTCTGTTACAGTCAAAAATTTAAATAATTATTTGGTTTTCCCTTTTGTCGGTTTATTGTTGTTGTTGTTTCCAGCTTTGTTTTTCGTAATGAGGGAAATCACATTTATTCCATCGAATTATTCTTATAGGCTTCATCAGCATAAATTTGCACAGTTGTTTGTAACGCTCAGAAAAAAATATACTACCACAATAATATACCGATCGACTAAGACATTCTGTGTCGTTTTAACGATGTCAGTCTGTGCGTCTGGCCGGCTCATTTGTCAATGTAACGTTGTGAATATAAGTCACAATTTTAGACACATATCAATAATATTATATATAAATTATTATTTATTTTTCAAGGACTAATCCTATTAATACTGCTTATGATCGATCCAATTTTTCAGGTAACTCCCAGACACATATACTTCCATAATGGATTTTTAAAATCTTAAAACACTTAAAATTTTTAATAAAAAAATTCTAAATTTTCCATATGAAAATGTTCAAGAAAATTTATCAAAAAATGATCGTTATTCGCATACAGATCCACTTTCGAAAATCACTTTAAAGTGTATAAATCTTGAACATATGTCGGTGTAGTTATAATTTTTCATATATTTAAGATTTCTGCAGTCAGAAAACTTCTCAGCAAATATACCAGGATCGTTTGGTTCATAATTTTATATGGACTCATTTAATCGCCATTATCAAATATCGCCTCAAATGGCCTATTAAATATCATATTGTAAATGTGTTTTATAAAGTCATAAATCATTAAATCAATTTCTATTAGGGTCGATCCATAAGTCTTCATAACTGCGTGTTGGCGTAGGTTATTATATAAATAATCTCTAACGACTTTCTTGTTAGAAACCAATATCGGTTGAATATCTACTGAGCAAACGAACCGGAAACGTTTCCCTTAAAAAATTACTTTACTTTATCAAAAGTTCTAATAAACGAGCTTAAACTTGAGATTCGTTATTAAAAAAAGGTTATTAGAACAAAAGTTAGGAACAAAGAAGTTTTCAAACTTTAAAGTTTTCTTTGATTTCTTTACATTGGACTATAAATGTGTCACTTAAGAAGCCTTAAGGAGAAGGGACTAGGTGCTCCAAACTAACGGGGATAGCAACGTTTTGCTTTAAACCAGTTTCTCGGCTCCTTTTTAAAAATCCACGCAAAAATGGACCGTTTAGTGTTTGAGAACATTTTGACCACCTATATGTTACCACTTCTCTGTATGTTGCAGCACAAATATGGTCCAAAGCATTCATCGAAGTTAACTAAATTTTAATTATCAGTTTAATTGGTCATTATAAATGACATAGTTTTAACTTGACTCTTTGAAAATTAACAGGAGCTAATGAACTCCCTTAAATCAGAGTAAAAAGCTAAGTCCACATCTACTCCAACAATCTTAGTCAAAAAAGTACACTATAGACGTATAAATTAAAATATATCATGAAAAGTATTTGAAGTGGCTTAGGATTTGAACAGAGAATTTTTAAGTTAACTTTTGTTTAATTATATTATAAATTTCTAGGAAGAATTAAATTAAAGAATGAATTTTTTATTAATTCTTTTAAACAGATCATATAAGACAAAGAGAAGTTACTGGATATTCTGCGAAATCCGAGCAATTCCGATCAAAATCGTATCTTTATAAAGATGTCAGTAACCTTGCTATGATATTGAATACCTTGTCCTTGCTATATATTTAGGATTCTATTCAAATTTCAGATTTAGTTATTCTAATTTTCTTTAAATAATAAGTTATTAATTTTAGAGTACCTGGGAGGTATCGGAATTCTGAAACATCTTGTTTCATGTTAATTTGTTCTTAAACATAAAATTTGTGAAATCTGAAATAATGGAAAACTGCTTAAGACATTGAGAAATAATTTCTTTCAAATTCGGATCATAAGTTTAAACGTGAGATAATGTTTTCAATAGACGGAGGATATTGGTAAATTTAAGACCCCATAACACAAGTAGTGAAAGGGGTTACCAGCAAGTAAGAATGCTATATAAAGCATTATAAATTAGAGATGAGCGATATTTTTACGACTGTGATTTAATCACTGTGATTGGTAAATCACTTGTCACTACAGTGACTGAAATTATGAAATAACGGTTATTATTATGCCGTTTACGATTCATCTAAAATGAATTCTACAGAGACTCCCATATTCAAGGAAAATGATGTCCTCTGAAGTATTTTATTGAACCCTTTTCTTTTCCGTGATTTTTATTTTTTTATACTGTTTTTACTGTTTGTGTCACTGTTTTAAAGAACAGCGACTTAAAAATCACTTTCTCCGGGAATGACCTCATTCAAAAATCACGGTATCGCTCATCTTTTTTCTTTTGGGGAAGATACTGACGGTATCTTCATTCTACTCCAAAATACATGAAATAGTAAATTTTGAATCAGTAATAAAGTTGATAATAATTTTAGGATTTTCCTTATCTTTTTATTTAAAATAAAATCTCTTTTTGTAATATGTTCTATTAAATTTATTTCTTCTTCTTCTTCTTTTCAAGATTCTTTTGTACATTTGTTATATTAAGGAAACCATATGACGATAAACGTAAATAAAAATATTTCTAAGATAAATGATAAAGAAAACTATATAAAGATGCACTTTAAAATGATTGTAACTTTATTTAGAAATTGTATTCAATACAATTACATACATGTAAATGTATATGTGAATGTAATTGTATTTATATTTGTTAACATATGAAAAGTAAAAAGAAAATTAAATAAAATTTTTATTAAAGAAAATTGTTTTCAAGAAAAATCAAGAAGAAGGACATAAAATATATTAAAAAAATTTAAAGAAGAAATATTATATAATTTCAGTGATTAGAAATAAATAAATTATCAAGTGTCTTTTTGAATTAAAAAAAGATATTTAAAATCAAGCTTGATGCAATCTGCGCTGCATTATGTTCAATACTGCAAAGTGATTCCAAAACGTATTTTTTTGGAAATAATTCTGTATCTTTGGAACTGTTCAATATGAAATGAAATTTCTTATTGATATTTCGAAGTGCTTTCCAATTGAGTTGGAGAAGAATATGTTTCCTTAGGTCTGATAGTGGATATCCAAAACTGTTCATCTCGGGCATGACGGTTTTTTATAAAATCGCCAAAAATTTATTTATATATAGAGACTGCCATATTCAAGGATTTCAATGTCCTCTTTGAACTGAAAAAAAAATATTCTTATGTTTTCTTTTGAAATACTGTTTTAAAGAACTGTGATTTAAAAATCACTTTCTATGCGAACGGCGTTATTCAAGTTACCAATATGTTAAGTTTAGAGTGTACCTACACTTTTGCTGTACAAAAATATAATGTAACCGAAAAGTTTTCGGTATTTTAATTAAATTATAAATGAAACTTCGCAATTTTTAAAAAACTTTAACTTCACGAGATGAACAACTATGGTGGTTTTTACCACGTCCTCTGGACCCATTTAAGATTCCATTCACTTATTTCACTTTATTCCTTTCAAAGAGCTATTTGTAACCGATCTTCTTGAAATCGAGCACTAAGAACTACATTCCAGTAGATCTTTTAATGGGAACTCAAACATGATTAGTTTCCATGGGACCAAAATAATTACATACACCAAATTTCATCAAAATATCTCTAAAATTGAGACCAGTAGAGTGTACACAATGTTTACATGAATAAGCAGACAGATATATGGACGGACATAGTAAGTAAGTGGTGTAGGGTATTATAATTCATATTTTAGAACTTCGATTCTTTTCAGTAAAAATTTCACAGCAGAAATGAAAAAAATCTTAATTTTTTTTTTAACTTTTTCTTAATAAAATATTTAACAAAAATTTTAACTAAAATTCCAATATTTAAAGTATAACAACAAAAAATTCACAAATCACATTTCTTATTTCACTATTTAATTTAAACAAAATTAAAATCTTAATTTCAAATTTATATCTGATATAGAAATATTACCATGACAGTGTGTATGTATTTGTGTGTGTGTATGTTACATGTGAGTATAATTGAATACTCTCCCGTTAAGTATTAAATAAATATTTTCTTTTGTAAATTGGATACAGGTTTACCAATGGCAACATAAAAGGGTACAAACTAAAAAGGCATCGTTTTGCAATACAAACAACCATACACCCTCTCTCCAATCCAAAACGAAATAATAACGTTAGAGAAAGTGGAATAAATTAAAGCATTAAAACACGTGACATAAATGTTGTTACATTGGGATTTCCCTGGGGAGGTTGAAAACCCCAAAAAAAATATATAAATATATATATAAGCCACCCCAAAGATACCAGCAGCAATAACAACAGTTACGAAAATACAAGTTACGATTTAACAAAAAAAAAAACAATAAATTTTATTTAAATTTTCAAAATATAATAAAATACATGTACATGTATAACTTGAAAGGAATGTTAAATTAAAGTACGTATGTGTAAGTAAAGATTTCCATATGAATTAAGCCAATCAACAAATATTTTAGAAATCTGTCATTAGGTTGTTAAAAACTCGCACAGTAGTTCGAAAACTTCAAAAAAACTGTTCAACTTAAACGTTGAACAGTGAGTCCAAGTCATTTTTTAACAATTCTAAATTCTAAAGTATGTTACATGACTTGCGTTGAGATGTTCTCAATGTTGAACGAAGACTAAAGGTGAGAGGTGTAATTGGTGACCCTCCAAAGTTGACCACCTCGAGTATGTTAATTCTTAAAAAATTCGCCAAATATTTCTTTATGAACAGAGACTTAGAAAATTACCGATTTTATCTTCTCAGGCAAACACAAATACAGGAAAATACCAAAAATATACATCCAGACAGACTTACGGGCTGACAAACGGATATAGCTGGCTGTTCAAAGGTCCTATATGCTGGAAATGTTATAGAACCTAGTAGTTCCGAAAAACGCCGAATTATGTTATTATTTAAGAAAAAAACTTAAATTTTTTCATATTATGAAAGAATTATTCCGTTTCAGAAATGTCGGAAAATGGAGTTTATATAATTGCTATAGATAATAATGGACTGGTCGATCCAAAATTTGAAAAAGAACTTCTCGATTATTTAAGTCTTAAATATACGAAATATCGTTATAACATTAAACAATTTTTATTTATTCGCCTTGAAATATTTTTTTTTTTTTGGGGAGCTACGGTCATTGTTGGAGCTTGAAATTCATCATGTGAATTTATTCTTAAAAAATTCGCCAAATATTTCTTAATGAACAGAGACTTAAGAAATTACACATACATGTTACTTATTGGATCCAAATCTGGGATTAGCCAGAATTGCAAAGAGAACTTCTTTGGCACTTTAACAGAAAGAGCTTAACTACGACGCTTGTGGAATATTAAATTTCCTGGAATCAGAGTGGAAAGCATTGCATACATCTATACTAACGAATCTTATAAAATTTATTCCCATTAAATGCACCGAGTCCATGAGAAACAAAAGATATTATACGAAATGTTAAAAGTTGCTTAAGTTTCGAACAACGAATTTTAAAGTTAAAACTGTTTTTATATTATTAAAATTTCCAAGGAAATGGAAATTCAAATTCCAAAAAAAATATTCAATATATGGAACTATTTTCCTAAAATTTGCTACAGTGTTATAAAGTAATTCTGCGTAGAAATGGTAGACTTAAATTCTTAAGCTTATGAACAAGGAACAGTTCAACATTTTGAAGATATCTTGACATTTGATATAAAAAGTTTAAAACCTTTATATATGCTCCACCCGAATTCGTATAAGGAATTGCCTTCATAAACCAATTGTTGTACTGCCACTACGGATCAAACAAACTTTATAAAGTGTAGACTGTTAAGCAACTTCATAATTCATACTACAGTGTAAAATAAAATGTAGACAATGTATGTAGTCCATAAAATAGGTTTTATATTAATTATCCTTCATAAAAAAATTTATTAAAAAACACAGAAAGATTTATTGAATATAAAATAAAACTATTTATTACCAAAGTCTATGAATGACGTCTTTAATTCAAACACCGTCTGTGGTCATTATTGGGAAATTGATGAAATAATATCTTTCAATAAAGGAAAACTATCTACCCCTCAAAATGAGCTTTAATTGCTAAAAGAAAAGAAATTGGTGAAAACACATGTATTCGTTTGTCACCACAATTGTGACCACATAAGACAACCAAACTTGTAACCCAATAAACCAATTCAACCTGCAGTTAAAAATTGAATAAAATAATTAATAATCTAGAAAATTGTATAAAATAAAATTAAATCGTTTTACGTAAATTTACACTTAAATAGTGTATTAAATTTCACAAGATTATTTTTGTAAAAAGTTGAATGTGTAAACATTGTACGATGTGCTTAAATATTTAACGAAGATGAACGATTGCAGTTCTAGTTGAGATTTTGATTCAGATTTTATTTCAGATTCTATTTTCGATTTTAGTTCAGATTCTTTTTCAAATTCCAGTTTAGTTTATAACTCAGTTTCTAGTTCAGATTCTAATTAAGTTTCTAGTTCAGATTCTAATTCAGTTTCTAATTCAGATTCTATTTTAGATTCCAGTTCAAATTTTAATTCAAATTCTTGTTCAGATTCTAATACAGATTTTAATTCAGTTCTAGTTCACTTCGGATTCTAGCTCAAATTCCAATTCAGATTCTAATTTAGATTATCGGTAGATTCTAGTTTATATTCAAATTCAAATCCCAGTTCAGATTCTAATTCAATTTCTAGTTTAGATTCTAGTTCAGATTCTGATGCAAATTTTAGTTCAGTTTTAGCTCAGTCTGATTCAAGCTCAATTTCCAGTTCAGATTCTAAGTCAGATTCTAGTTTAAATTTTAGTTCAAATTCCAGAGCAGATACTAGTTTATTATTAGTTCTGGTTCAGATTCTGGTGCAGATTCTAGTTTAGACTCTAATTAAGATTCTGGAGCAGATGCTAGTTCTTTTTTAGTTCCGTTCTCGATTAGTTCTGATTCTAGCTCAAATTCCAGTTAAAAATCTAATTCCGATTATTTTTTAGATTTAAGATCAGGTTTTAATTCAAATTTTAGTATAGATTCAAGTTCAGATTCTAGTTTAGATTCAAGTTCCGATTCTGGTTCAGTTTCTATTTCAGTTTTAGTTCAGTTCTGACTCAAACTCAAATTCCAGTCCAGATTTTAATTTAAATATTAGTTCAGATTCCAGTTCATATAGCAGTTTAGATTTTAGTTCAGTTTCCAGTTCCGTTTCTAGTTCAGTTCTGATTCTAGCAAACAAATTCTAATTCAGATTTTAATTTACATTCTAGTTCAGACTGAAGTTCAGTTGCAGGTTACTTCTAGTTCAGATTATATTTCAAATTTTAATTAAGTTCTAGTTCGGTTCATAAAAAAATTAGCGGCCCTTTGAAATTTATAAATTTTTTATATCTCACAAAATCATTCAAATTAGTTTCTCTTTATATTTGCAGGATGGAAAGATTCTATTCTCTCGTTACCAAAAAAATGGCTTTCCACTGCAGAATCGGTAGACGAATTTGGATTTCCTGACGTAAGTATACTTCATTATACCCTACACCAACCTTAATGGTAGAGGTGTCATACGTTTGTGCTGATATTTGGTCAACTACCATTAAGTATACCGTTCAACTCTGAATTATTTTTTGAGTCGAATTAAAGGTGTCCATCCGTCTATTTGTCAATCCGGCTGCCTGTCTATGTACAAGTTGCGTTTTTTTTTAGGGTACTTTCAGGTACCTGCTATAATGAGGATTTGAACTCGTTAAAGTCCTAAATATAAAGCGATTTTAACGAAATTCGGAAAAACTAAGTATTATAATAATTAAAAACGATGTGCTAAATTATTCGAGTATCCGTCTATTGCTTCTCATAGATCCATACAAGCCCCTTCCCAATATCACTTTGAGGGACTCATATCTATATGTATATGTTTATATTGTAATAAAAGTTCAAATTAGGATATATATAGGCAAAAATCAATTGTACGAGGGTTGCTCCATAATTTCTTCTAACTACAATTTCTTCTGGGGGTTATAATTCAAAAAAAAAAATCATTTATAAACTCATTAGTGTTAATGACACAAAAATGTACACAAAAGACCGATTTACGAGGGTCGTTCATTAATTTCTGGTAACTACCACTTATAACCAACATTGGATGTCGGACTTGATATATTAATACTTGTTTTTGTAATGTTTGTTTATACTTAAGAAATCACTTGACTCAAGAGAAAAACTCCGACTTCTTTAAGAAATTTTGATTAAAATTTTTTGGCCCTCATCATGAAGAATATTCCAAAGTTATGTGAATAAACCTTTTTGATTTCAGGAACACATTTTCACTAATTCTAAAATAAAATCGATGACAAAGAATAATAAGAAGATAAACAAACAAAAACAGAAGCTGTTTATAAAGGACAAACTTTAATATTGTTTGTTGTAATTAGTAATGCAAATATTGTTAAACAAGTATATATGTATATGTGTTTGTTATTTTTGTATGTAGTTAACATCCCCCACAACACAAGTTATTTATTCTGAAGTCCGTCTCTCTGTCTGTATATCTGCCTTGTCGTCTTTACAATGCTCGGAAATGATTACATTATTAAAACTTAGCTGGTATTGTATTGTTGCATGTATTGTATGTCAGCCACCAGCTTCCGGTACATATACAACAAATACAATAAACAATAACATTTTCATTGTTGACATTTTTCGTTTTTGCCTTTTCCTACCCACAACCCTGAAGTTCTGAAGTCATTCACCTAAAATTCATCATTTTTTATTGAAGCAAAACTGCCGGAAATACTCTCATTGAATTTTGCTTCTGTATATGTAAGCTGTTGTCATTACTGTTACTCTGTTAATATATCCTGTTTAAATGTCAATTGCAAGAAAGTTTTGAGTGAGTGAAAGGAAATGAAAAATAAAAACAAACTCGAAAATAATAAATATTGTAAACAATAGAAGAAACGTTAAATTAAGATTAAGAAGAAAAGTGAAGAAAATTTGTGGAAAAATAAAAATGGCGATATTTCTTTCTTTCTTTCTTTTTTTTTGTGAATTGTTAATTGACAAGTTAAATAATGTCCAAACTTTAATTGTCAATAAAAACAAAATTATTTGTCATGGAGAGAAAAGTTATGGTGTTAAGTGCTTTAAAGACAAATCACCATTTTTTAATAAACTTAAAAAAATATTAATTTGTTTAAGCGATTTTACATATATTCAAAATCTGGTTCGATTTAACTCTTGAAAATATTCTCAATATCCGAAAAATATACGAATCTATAAAATCTGACCAGATAGTTTCTTGTTAGACAATGTACTTTCCTTATTGAAATCAGCAATATCAGTCCACTAAAAAAAAAAGATATTGACCGATATCTGAGACAACCTCAAAATTGGGTAGAAAGATTTTTCTAAATTTTTAATAAAAAAGTAAACGCAATTTAAGCGCCATATATTGAAAATCGGTAGAATAGAATTTATAGCTAAAATATAGGCAAAATATTGGAACTACCAAAAAACCTACGTCCTATTCAAAATTTTGAAATTATTTAATATTTTCTTATTAAGGATTTCTCCGTATCCAAAGTTTTAAAGTTAGGCGATATTTGAATTTTCTTTTCTTAGGTGGATAACATGCCCTCATCACCTATCCCAAATTTCTATAAAGTGATATGTGATATTAAGTTTTGCTGATATTTCGGATCCTATCAAAAAAAAAAATATATAACATAATGTCTTCTACTAAAGGTGATATCAGCGTGCTTTTAATTTAAATATTTCAGTTATTGGAGGTTGTTTTAGATATCGGTGTATATTTTTTTCTGCTGAGTCAATTTAGCCGATTTTATCTTAATAGGCAAACACAAATACAGGAAAATACCAAAAACATACATCCAGACAGACTTACGAACTGACAAACGAATATAGCTGGCTGTTCAAAGGTCCTATATGCTGGAAATGTTATAGAACCTAGTAGTTCCGAAAAACGCCGAATTATGTTATAATTTAAGAAAAAAGTTAAATTTTTTCATATTATGAAAGAATTATTCCGTTTCAGAAATGTCGGAAAATGGAGTTTATATGATTGCTATAGAAAATAATGGACTGGTCCTTCCAAAATTTGAAAAAGAACTTCTCGATTATTTAAGTCTTAAATATACGAAATATCGTTATAACGGTCATTGTTGGAGCTTGAAATTCATCATGTGAATTTGCACTAATACGATTTATTTATCTGTGACAAGTTAATGTAAAATATAATCATATCAGTAGACTTTATTTTCTTCCTTTTCGCTACACAGACGAAAGGACGAAAATCGTTAAATAGACTCAGAAAGTATTTTAAACCAAATTGGCTACGGTGGTGTAGGGTACAAACTTACACTCATATCATTCCTTTTGATTACAAGCATAATTCTTCTATACGTGTCTATAACATTTTGTAGGTGTTAAAGTAACTTTATTTAAAATGTTTGCAATTTTCATTTCCATTCAACAGTGCGAAGTGAAAAATATATTTTCTATTACTTTTCAACCCTCAATTTTTGTATTTTCTACGAAATTACCAAAAAAAGGTAATATTCCATTTCATATGCAGAACATCAACAAAGAAGGAATAAAGGACGATGACAACTAAATATGTTACGTTTTGTTTAGTTTGCAGATATTTAAAAGAAGCAAATCATTATCTCGAAAAAATATAACGATAAAATGATCGATCAGTCAAAAAATATACTAAAAATCACTTTCTGATTAAAAACAAAAAAAAACAATGTACATCTGTCATTCCATCCCATTGACTGGCTAAATATCCATAATCTACATGTCAGAATTGTGGAGATATCTCGGTAAAATTTTGTATAAGTTCTATTGAAACTGGTTGTGATCAGTCCCATATTTCAATTAAAGTTTGTATTGTGTGACACAGATTTGTGACACAATACAAACTTCTATAGTTGTCCACATACCAAATTTCTAGAAGGTCGTTCAAAATTATTTTAAAATGCATAAATTTAAAAATATTGTAGTACAAGAACAGTGTACAAAATTTTGCGAAGGTGGATCCATATTATTCTATAGACATTCCAAATTTATGTTTCTCTTTCAATTCCAAAAAAAAAATGTTATAGCACCTGATGAGGCCTTTAAAAGCATGTCTACATGTTATATTTATTTCAATTTGATTTTCGACTTTCAAAATTCAATTCAAAAATCTTGAATCAGGTTTCAGAAATATATCTCAACACAAAAAGTTCTAGTTAAAATTTTATATCGAAAAGGCCTAAAAGTCAAACTCCTCTCAAATTTTACAATTTTTTAATGCAAATGTTGAATTTAACCTAAATCTTCCTAAATCCCAAAGCCAGAATTTTAAAGCGGATTGTAAATTTGTTAATCTCGAAATGTTTAAAATCGTTTGGTAAACCTTTTTCACAGACCTTCAAAAAAAAAAAAATAATACCAAATAATGGCATTATTGGGATTTGTCTTTACAATTGTAGGGATTCAGGAAAAATCTCATCTTTTCCCGCACTTTAGTTTAGAGTCAACACTTCCTGCAAATTTCTGACAGATTTCTTTGTTATTAAATAGTTTATTGTAATGAAATTTTTTTTGGAGAAACAAAAATTTGTTAATGGGTTAAAAAAATGTTGTCCCCCTTTGAGCCAGAATAGGGTTCAAACTGCTGAAGTTATAATGCTAGACTTCTCTGCTTTTATTACGTTAAATGGAAATAAAAATAGATTGACATAACACGAAAGACAAAACTTAACCAATGAAATGCTCTGCATGTTGTGGTGTCAGAAGACTATACATGAATTAAATACTATAGTTGTGGTAACCATAATGGAGAATCAACAGATTATGATTATGTCACCACACAAATATAATGGGTGTGGAATATTAAAATATAATTATCCCACAACAATATTATTATTGTATTAAACGCTTACACATACACCTTTTTGATCATAATATGATTGTAGGAATCATATTATAAACATTTTTCCAGAAAATTATTTATATTGATTGAACTTATTTTAATCTCTGTAAATTTTTGTTGTTAAAGAAGATTTATCTTAAGCATAAAATACCCGTAAAACACCAGAATACTAACAACACAAACAATAAAAGTATAAATAATCCCAGCCACCCCAATATCCTGACAACTACGCCTATTGAATGTTATTTTGTGGATATAAATGCAGCAGACATCACGAAACTCATTTCAAACAAATACAACAAGTAACATTTTTTGTGTCCTCTAGGGATTTAAGAAATGAAAACTTTTTCTATAAGAAATAAAAACAAATTTAGTTTTGAAAATATTTTTATAGATTTCTTACTTAAATGTTTTCTAATTAAAATGTAAAAGAGTTGATTTGACATTGATTAATATCGAAGATAATAAAATTTATTATTACAATATTTTTTTATTGCAGACACTCCCAAAGGTACCTGTCCCACCGTTGGAACAAACTATGGCTGATTACATACGCGCCTTAGAACCCATAACTACACCAGCCCAATTAGAACGTACTAAAGCCATTATTAAAGAATTTACAGCACCAAATGCTTTGGGTCCAAGATTACATCAATATTTGGTCGACCGACGGGATAGAGAAGAAAATTGGGTAAGACAAAAATTGGGTAACCTATGGAATGATACTAGTGACTGATCACGATTAAAAATTTGAAAAATTTAAAAAAATAGAATAATTATATGTTTTGAATCCTTAAAGCTCGATTCCGAGAAAAGTCCTTAATAGAAAGTGTCAACAAATATGGTTCAATATATGAACTGATGTTCATGAAATTAGTTTCAGACTAATAGTTTAATGGGAATTACAGTGGAACAAAAACTTTTCCATTAAAACTGTTAACCATTAAAGTTCGATTCCGAGAAAATGCCCTTAATAGAAAGTGTCAACATATATGGTCCAATATGTGGACTGATATTCATGAAATTTATTTCAGACTAATAGTTTAATGGCAATTACACTGGAACAAAATCTTTTCCATTAAAACTGTTAACCATTAAAGCTCGATTTCGAGAAAAAGCACTTAATAGAAAGTGTCAACATATATAGTCCAATATGTGGACTGATATTCATGAAATTAGTTTTAGACTATTAATTTAATGGGAATTACAGTGGAACAAAAACATGTCAGTTATTACGTTAATGTCGAGTAAACAATAAATTAATATTTTTTTAATCTGATTAAAATAATTCACCAGAATAAAGTGCATACTAAAATTATTAAAGTCAAAGTCTCTTTAATGTTATAAAACGGTAACGGGAAAACTGGTCTGTTGATAGAAAAGAAGATAGAAGGAATGGTCCACATGATGTTTCCAAAACCAAAAAAGAGCCCGGCACGAAAATGTAAGTCATGTCAGATTTTTAGTCAACAATTCTATGTTGCTGATGCTCGAGCGAATGTTGACGAAGTTTAGGACCGAAAAACAGTCAAATTTTTTCATGCAACATGCAGTTGAGGCAAGAATTTAACATCAAGGAAAGTTCACAAAAAAGGCTCCTTCCATTCATAAGACTTCATAATGTGTCCATTTTTCCTGTCACTTTAGTAAACCAGCCCTTCAGTGATATAAGAACAATAATGTGATATTTGTAGAATAGAAAGAAAGGCAAATTCCTCAAAACTGCTCAGTTCCTGGGGCAGAAGAAAGATATTGGGCTATTTTTGAAAAAAGGGATTAAAGAACACAAAAAAGGTGTTCAAAAGTGTGGTAGATTGTAAGCGGAAATGTACTTTCTGTTCAAGCAAAGTGACAGGAAGCACTTTAACAATGTTAATGGAAGGATTCCGAAAATGTTGCAAAATTTTATTAACATAAATGTATGTTAAGAATTTTTCAATCTCACTTCTTATTTTGATTGAAGTATTTTTCTTTCTATTTAATCAACTAAAAATATGATTTTTCAACAAAATATTTATTTGTTTAATTTTTTCTAAAAAAAATATTATGTGCGTTCATAGAAATATGCACCGGTGTAGCTTATTATTAATTAGTTTTATTTTCAATAATTTTGGTTTATTATGAAATTATTTATAAATTAAAGTATTTTGTCATTTTGTTATTAAGATACTTTAATATTAATTAAACAATTTTCTTTTTTAATTGATAAAATTAAATTTTGATTAAAACACTTAAGATATGAATGTAACGAGAATGTTAGAATGATTAATAATGTGTTTAATTTTAATTCGTTAATAATAAACGATAATTCTTTTTTCGAAATTGAAAAGCAAAGCGAGAATATTAACCTGCGATATCATTTTTCCACTTTTCAATTATTTTTACCCCTCTCCGGGTCTTAGCTACGTTGTGGATCATTGACCTGTCTTATTGACATATTATTAAAAAGTTTATCATTCCACGTGTAAAGCTAAGAAGGAATCATCTCAAGATCCCATAATGTATATATATATTCTTGTATCAAATCTGAGTCGCTCTAGCTATGTCCGTCTATCTTTCTGTCAGTTTTTGACACCCTCACATCCACTATAATTAACAGAGCTCAATGAATGTTGGCGTGAGTATTTGTTAAAGTCCTGAGACGTTTCGACATAGCCGAATGTAGCAATTCGACTTGTTGTTATTTAAGTGACATAATTGAACAAAATAATTATATCATTCTTTTCAATCGATTGACTGGATTTACATAAAATTGAAATTAAACTTAACTGCAGCAGGGGAGTGATGTTCCAATGCGTCTGTAAAAAGTTCACTGTGTCCTTGTTGTTCAGTTTTGTTTCAGTTTCTTTTTTAAGTTTTGTTTTAATTCCGGCTAAATAGATGACTCGTCTGCTATAAATAATTTTTAGGAAAAATCAGTCTCGTATCTTACATGACCAGAACAACGCCATCTATGTGTGATGTGTTGAAACTTGGCCACTGTTTCATTATCTCTATTTCCCCAGGAGGTAGGTTGAGGGCTCTAACTGATCATACTTTTGATGACGTACTTTGTTTTCTTTCCATTTCGCAAGAAACTGTTTCACTAAATAATATGTTTTAAGGATTGAATCGGGGGCAGAGGTAGCCTGCATCCAAAGAAAATATTAATTATCGAGTGTTCAATTCTAAATTTTCTCAAAATAACTTTCTTAAGTATCAGTTTTAAAATCCGAGCAAATATTATTTATCGAAGGAACTATGCGATAAATAATATCTCCTTAAAACTATTAAGATTTCTCTCGTTAACATTCCCAAGGAGAAGTTTTACCGGACAAAATTAAGGAAAAATAAGAATATGATCTAATGGATGCAATAGTTCTTTTAGTGAAGAGCTTAATTACTTTCAAATGCAATGATTTTATTAGACAAATAAATTAGTTTGGACTGAACAAGGATAGGAAGGCTACTTAGAATTTAGAGGCCAAAAACAGAGCACAGAAATTGGAGTCAAGATTAAAAAAAAAAACATTATTGCTGCATAATGAATGAACTTCATAAGACTTCCTAATGTGTTCACTTATTTTTGGCCTGACTCGGCATTCTGTCTCTATGGTAGACAAACCCTTTTATGTAGTACAAGAACAATATTGTGTTATTCGTACTAAAAAGAGGCAAATCCTATAAACTACCCAGAGCGAAGACATAAAAAGGGTGGCCAAAATTTAGTAGTTATTAAACTGATATGGACTTCCTGTTCGAGCAAAAAGACAAAAAGGTTCATAATTTCATCTGTAGTGACAAAAAAATTTAATATTTATTCATTTCGATCTCTTTCTTTATTATGAAAAAAATATTTGAAATAAAAATATTTACCATATTTACGTTATTAGCAAATAAACTTAATTTTAGCCACTATTTTAGCCCATTTAATGAATTTCGAAATATTAAAATATTTGATTACACGCAGAAAAAAACTAAATATAAAATTAATTAAAATGAAAATAATTTAATTTAAATTTTTCAATTATGATTTTGCTTAATAGATAAAAAATGTTAATTTAACATCGTTTCACAGTAAATACTACTTAGAGTAATTTTAAAAATTTATTGCTGTATTTATATATAAATATCATTTATATATATAAAATAATGCAATTTAAACTAAATGAAAAAAATCAATCTCAAATCAACTATGTTCAACGTTGATTTTGCTTCATGTATTTTGAATTTTAATTTTCTTAAATTCCCAAAAATATAAAGAAAATTTTCAAGAATGAAATGCTTTTGATTTTTATCTATAGAGTCCACATTTATATGAGGTCTGAAAAAAAGCTGTTACCAAACCTAAAACCCAATTCCGGAAAAGTTATAAACAATATGGCCCGTGACAAATTTTTGAATGCAAATTAACTTAAATTCCTCTTTGTAAATATACCATAATAGTAAATGATTTCTAAGCTCAAAATAGTTTTCCTGGTAGGGACATTTATATGGACCGATATTAATTAAATTAACATATATCCATGATATGTTAATTTCAATAGAATTGTACTACATTCAGGAGTTTTAACAAGCTTAAAAACTATATTCCTATGCCTAATATGAGAGCCAGTCAAGTTATGGATTCAGTCATTTTAAAATAAATATGTGTGACGAACTTCTAGAAAATATATATTAAAAATTTGCAATCTATTTTGAGGTACCTCGATGAAACTTGTCTTATCGAAATTTATGATATTAATAATTTATTTTAATGAAAATATATTTATATATTTTTTTTTGCTTTTACATTTTATAAAATTTAATTAGTTTATTTTTTTGGTGGTGTTGGAGGTACATCGGGCACTTTTTCAGGCTCTGGTGGTTTTGTGGGTGGTGTAGGAAGACCGGGTTTAGGTGTTACTACAGTTGGTGGAATAAATTGTGGTTTTGATGGATTTTGAGGTGATGGCGTAACAGAACTGCTTGGTGGTTGATCAGGTAGCGTAGGGGGTTCTGGATATCCAGTTCCAGGTGCAGGAGTTGTTTGAATAGTAGTTGAAGAAATATTTGGCTTCAAAGTTGGTTTAGAAGTTGGTTTAGAAGTTGTTTTAGAAGTTGTTTTAGTAGTTGGCTCAGAAGTTGTAGTTGTCGCGGTAGTAGTTGTTGTCGGGGCTTCTGTTGTTATCGGTATACATTGAACATCTAAATTTTTCTCCAAATATTCACATGCAGGCGGTGGAATCATCGTATTGCAATCAACACATTTTTGATAGACGTAGGCAAAGTATAAGCCATCAGGACATTGTTTTTCTCGAAGATTACCAGGACTTACACATTCTGTATACCGAGTGGGGTCTATATAATTTGGCCATTTTACTCCATAATCGTAGACAGTACAAGATCCTATCATGGTTGAAGTATATGGAATATTTAGATTGCAACATTCATAAGCCAAACTATGTTGGACCAATGTAGCCAACATAAAGGCACAAATAAATACTAAAATAGCAAAAATTAATTGTTTTTGTAAAAAAATAAATAAATAAATAAATATTTTTCCAATATTTAATTAATACTAAAAGTACTGTACCAGATTTCATATTTAAAATTATTGGATAATGTTGTATTTCAATTCCCACTTCACGGTGTTTACAAAAGACAAATTCAGTTAACACTGATTGTTTTTTCACAATTCATTGACTATTTATTTCATTTTCATTCTAAACTTTTTTAATAAATTTTTAATCATCGATATTTTTTGTGCTCAAATTTTAATCAAAAAAAAAAAAAATATGTCAGTAACAAGATTAAAAATGACATATTAGCTAAGTAAGTGTGTTGACATTAACAAATATGTATTAGTAACCCTTCAAACATTTGCAGGTTAAAATTGTTGAG
Source organism: Cochliomyia hominivorax (assembly GCA_004302925.2). Lineage (NCBI taxonomy): Eukaryota > Metazoa > Arthropoda > Insecta > Diptera > Calliphoridae > Cochliomyia > Cochliomyia hominivorax. The sequence continues at coordinate 81,480,233 of PYHX02000467.1, forward strand.
GACGACATTGTGGGAAGATTTCCGCAGATTTACAAAAAACAAAATACATTATTTATTGCCACTTCTTCTACTTGATGTATACGATGGAAGTGTCTACCAGAAGTTCTTCTGAAGATAGTGAACAATTTACAGAAAAAATAATACATTAAAATCGTCACTTGATCTTCTTCGAGTATATAAGAAAGTTTCTTCCAGAAGTTATTTAGAAGATATTACAAAAATAAATACTTTACTATTTTAGAGTATATAAGGAAGTCTCTTCCAAAAGTTGTCTAGAAGACAGTAGATGATTAACAAAAACAATAATATATTTTGTTTTATGATCTTCAAGAAGTATATAAAGAAGCGACTTCCATAAGTTATTTAAAATATAGTACAGGAAAATATTATTATTCCCACTAAGTCTTCTTGGTGTTCATAGGGAAGTGTCATTCGGAAGTTCTTTAGAAGATTTTAAAGGAATTGCAAAAACAAAGTGTGTTGCTTTTGTTTTTATTTTTGTTATTTTTTTTCTTCTTTATTTTCTGCATAATAATAACAGTTTCGTGCTCCGACGATGAAAAACATCCGATGAAATTCATTAATTTCAAATACATTTGTTTATATAATTTTAAAAACATATTTTTTAAGCACTTCCGTGTACTTTGAAATTTGATATATATTTTTTTATTTTTTATTTTTTTAAAGTCATGTTTTCAGTTCATTTTTGTTAAATTGCAAATCAATGTGGTTTATATCTGACTAACAATAAGTGACCAGAAAAAAGTCTAAAGTTTTGTAAAAAAAAAATATTCTTGCTACAGAAGAGACGATACTTATGTTCTGAAAGACTTTTGGCAACTTCTTGGTCAAAACTTTACATTTACCACAACGGCTGCTTCGATTTATCGGTGTTATAATGATACCACTTATATTTGTCCTGACTTAGCATCCTGTATCTATGGTAAACAAGCTCATGAGTGGTATAAGAACTAAATGTGGTATTTCTGCCATTTTGGTACAAAAATTCTCCAATCTGTATGGAGCTAAGACCAGCAAAAAAAGTGACCAAGAGTGTGGTAGATTATAGAAAAAGATGGACCACCTATTCGGAGCAAATTGACATAAAGCACTATAAAAACGTTAAATGAAAAGGTTTCCGAAAAAGGTTCAAAATTGCATCATTAGTGAATTAAGCGATATTTTTGGTTTTGTAAATTTAACTAATAATTTCAAACAAATAAAAAAACTGAAAACTGCATTTAAAGTGGTTTCGTTTTTTTTACATATATGTATGTTAAGAATTTTTGAATCTCACTACTTGTATTATAATCGAAATAAAAAGTAAAAGACTTGAATTTATGGAGCTATTAATCTTAAAATTTTTGAATTGTTAAACAACTCTGTACCAAATTATTTTAACATTAATAAATTAATTGTTACGAAATATATTAAAACGGGACGGTATAGCGGTAGAAGCCAATATCGGTGGACGACCTCAAACGCTTTTGAACGAACAGCTTTGAAAATTTATATGAAACATGCCCAGAGAATTTTTCTCCTTTACAGAAATCCCAACAAAAATGGACAATTTTATTTTGAAGCATAATTTGGCATCCAATACACAATGGGGCAGAATCTTTTTTTAAAATTTAACAAACTAATAACCGAGGAGTGTGACAATATACACTGAATCAAAAAGGGTTAAAAATTTTTTTTTAACTTTTCGTAAATTCTTCAAATTGACGAAAAATTGTTAATATGACTATTTGAATTCGTTAATTTAAATAAATATTATTCAATTTGTATTACACATTATTCAAATTGACAATAATAAATTCTTTATATTGATGAATATAATTCTATTTTTTTGTCATATTTAAGTTAAATTTACGAAATTTTAGTTGAATTGAGGAAAGAATTACCTTAAATTTTTGTAGTAAATTAATATAAAAATATTAAGGACCAAGGGAAGGAGTACTCCCCATACAAAGCAAATGTTGATTATAAAATAACTTAAGAAGAAGCGAGAATTTTTTAAATTTGGTCCCAATGACTTCCGCAAGGAACTGTTTTACTGGACAAAATGTAAGACAGATAAGCTCAGGGGAGAAGTAACCCCCATACAGAGTAAACATTGATTACGAACATCTATAGTTCTACTTTAGTGATCCCAATTACATTTTGGAATACACGTCGATCTGTGATTTGTGAGATTTCTTTCGAAATCTGGGACTGAGGAGAATTTTTGTGCAGAATAGCGCACCGGCTAAAAGATAGTTTTAGATAATAATTAAATAGAAAACGTTATAGAGAACTGAAAAGAGTGCAATGTCTAAAGAACGGTGTTGAGCCGACCGGCTTGTATTTCTGATGAAAAGTTTCTTACATGTTTCTTGATCAGCTGATCTTCCATTTATATTTTCATGAATTTATTTTGTATAAATTCCTTTAATTTCAATCACTTTAATTAGAATGTTCTATAAAATATTTTCAATTTACAATTTCTTTCTCATATTTCATTTTATATTTGACGAAAATAATAGTTAAATAAACAAAAACTTTGTTCAAATTTACCTCTTTTTAGTACGTAGAATTGAATGAATTTATTAAATATCTGTTGATATAACATATTTTTCTTTATTTTTTTTTTTTTTTGAAGAAATTTTAATCAATTTAACATCTTTTACTAAAAAAAATTGTTTTAATCCAATTATGTAGTATATTTGAAGAAAATTCTTTAATTTGAAGAAAACTACTGTTAATTAGAATAAAAATTTGTTTATTTAAAACGTTTTTGCCAAATTTTTGCTTCTCTTCGATTTGGAAACAAATTTGATTGTCTGATAGCCTATGATGAGACCTTAAAAGGGTCTTGTGATATTTATCTCTTGTATTTTTCGAGTTATTTGCATCTTAATTGTCAACTTTTAAAGTTTTGCAAGATCTTAAATCCCTTTTTTTCATAATCATCCAAAATTACGAAATTTATACCCCACAAGTAGTAACGCCGAGAAAGAATCATCTAAGACTCCATTAAGTAATATATTCTTAAAATAAAATCAAAATCTGGTTTCGACTGTCGAAAACATTCTAAAGCTTAGAATAAACGAAACTTGGTCATATTGTCGACTATTGTCGTAAGCAATTTTCTGTTTAAAATCAGCAATATCGCTTCACTAGCAAAAAAGTTACAGATCGATAGATGAGACAACCTCAAAATTCCAAAATAGACATTTTCTGAACTTTCGACAAAAATTAAAAGGAATTTAAACCAAATTTAACCGTAGCAAAATAGTTTCAATTGAAAATAAGTTAAAGTTTAAATCGGTCATGTCGACTATTTAATACCTTTCGCCACATTTTTGGTTATTAATAGTAGAAAACAAAAATTAATGAAAGATCCTCGCATAAATATATTTCATAATTTGTGTCATGTAGGATTTGTGCGTTTTAAAAGGACTTTTTTAAGGGTGATATACCGGAACAAGAAACAATTATAGACCGACCCTCGTTAAATGTTTGTTTATATTTATCTCAATCTGACTTTTCACAATTCTAACTTATATGTGAGATTTAAGCCCTTCAAAAAGAATTTTTTTTAGGGACTGTTGTATGGGACCTATGAAAAATAATGGACCAATCCTCGGGTAATTTGACGTATCATTTAAGTATTAAACTTATTTGTGCCAATTTTCGTTACAATTGTTTTATATTCAGACACATTTGCATAAGGGCTAGATAAATTTCATCGAGATACAATCTGTTATTTGTTACTCTTTTAAGAAGTTCCTCTTTAAAATAGAGCTTAATCGGTTATGTAGATAAAAAGTTATAGACCGATATTTAAGACAACATCCTACAATTACTACAAAAGGGTTTATTCAATACTTATGAAATTTGTCGCGTTGATATTTCTTTTAGCGGAAGACATTACGGATAGGACATAGGGGAAGCGGTATACCTCATACAAGCGAACCTTTTTATATCACATATCACTTTTTATAATACTAATATTTGGCAAATCCATAGTGTTTTAAGAACTAAATATTATGGGCTGCAGAAATTTAGGGGGATAAGGTATCTCCTTAATAAACGTAACTTTTAATACCGCATATCTCTGAAACTATGACAGGAGATTTAATGAAATTTGGAGCATGGATGGAGCAATAAAAGCGAAATATCATAGACTTCATAATTTTTGGATAAGGTACGGTATCCCCTGACAAACGGAATTCTTAATATGCCCTATAATTATTTCTAAATTGATCGTAGTGGAGGGTACTGAGGAGAATGAAAAAAAAAACTTCTCGATTGAGATTTTCATTTATATTTAAAAAAATATTTTACTCTTCCTTTAGCAAAGAGTAAAAATATGATTATTTTTAAAATGTGTTTGTTCATACACAAGCACACAAAAAAATTCTTGCCGCAATAAAACTTGCACTTGTTTTTTTATATTAAAAATGTAATAACTAAAACTAACGAATATTGATACAAATATACAAAGGATACATACATACATACATACATACATACATACATACATACATACATACATACATACATGCAAACAAAGGTTTTAAACATAAAAATATTCCTTTTCTCCTCAATAAAATATATTTTTCACTGCTACACACGACTTCAACACAATTTGTGCGAATTATTCATTTCAAAATTCTTTGTTTGGAATTTGATCTTTTTTGATTTTGATCTTTTTTTGATTTGTATAATTTTTTAGAATTAAACTCTTATTCAAAGAGCGATAAAAAATGAAACTCTTTTTTTAATCGTTTGACGCATAAAAAAGTGTCAAAAACTGTACATTGGTATTAATTGTTCAACATAACCGAAAAAAGGCGCAAGATCGAAAAATTCTTAACATACATATATGTTAATTAAAAGGAGCCACAAAACTTACAGTTTTAATTTTTTATTTGATTGAAACGATAATAATAATTTACAAAACAAATATTATAATCAAATATACAAATATTATGATTTCCATTACAAGCGATGATATTTTGAACCTTTTTCGGACACCTTTCTATGAAAGTTGCTTTGCTCGAACAGGTAGTCTATCTACGTTTAAAATCTAACATATTTTTAGACACCTTTTTGTGTTTTTTAATTCTACTTAAACAAAGGAACAATATGTCTCCAGTTTGCTTAGCCCCGGTTATTTTGGAGGATTTGTCTCTCTTTTCTTTAAAATTCCCTTGAGCAGCAGTAATATAAAATTCTTGACCAGAAAGTTGCGAAAAATCAACTTTTCGACATCCATTATGCAGCAAGAACATTTTTTAGAAAACTTGACTTCAATTCCAGTTCTCTGTTTTAGCAGAGTTCCACTCACGAATTTTGTATGTTTTCAATCCACCATTTGTTTTAACTTTCCGTACCAAATAGTCCGAGCACTGATGTGTTGAAAGCTCTTTTGAAAATGCTTTATATATTTTTTGGCTTTAGAAATATTAAGTGGGCCTTCCTTCTGTCAACGGACAAGTTCACCCGTTACAGTTTAATGACATTGGAAACAGTGTAACGCCAGACTTTAACCAACTTTTTGTAGGAACAATTTGGGTTTTGTTGAAAATATTAAATAATTTTAGAACGCACTTTTTCTGTTTAATATTTAACATAATAGTTGACATATATTACAAAGGTATGACGTTTAGGTTCCTTCTCCACTTGTAATGGTGGTAAAATATTATGTTTTCGATTTAATTTTATTTTCGAAAAAAAGTGTTCAAACTTTTGTTTCCGATTTCATAAATGTTCATTTATTTCTTTTTAGGTACTTAAAATTTAATAATTAAATTAAATAATATTTGCAGATGTGTGTAGGAGTGTGCAAAAATTATGTTTATATAGAAATTCATATCTCCGCTTGATTTGAATGTATGCGTGTATGTGTTTATTTTATAAAAGACATCAAATAAAAATATTAGTTTGTTTGTATGTGAAGATTTTGCAGCATTTTCCATAATTAATTAACTGGTTTATTGTTTTTGGTTTTCTTTTTTTCCGATTTTTTAGCCGACTTTTTGGGAGCTTTTTCGGTTTTGGTAGTTTTTTTGTCATTTTTGCTTTTTTTGGCATTTTTGCTGGGCTTGGAAGAAGTCTTCTTTTTACTGGGAGCTGGTTTCTTGCCAGCAGCAACAGTTGGTTTCTCAACTACTGGAGGTGTTGGAGCTGGAGTTGGTGGCAAGGGTGCCGAGTCAACAACTGCAAGGGGTTCTTCTTTTTTGGCTGGTTTAATTTCTTCTAGTTTGGGTGTTTCCACAAGAGCAACTGGTGGTTGAGAAAGTTCGATTGGTTTCACTTGAGGTTGAAGTTGAAGTTGAAGTTGAGGTTGTACTGGAGGTTGAGGTTGAGCGGGCATATCCAAAACAGATGGTTTCAATATAGGTGGATGACCAATATTGGAAATTTCCAAAGGTGTTAGATAACCATCCTTATTCGGTTTGCTAGTCAAAGGAGCAGCTGTGGGCAAAACATCTAAACCGGGTGCGGGTATATATCTACTGGGATATGTGCAAGATTGCAAAACGAATGTAAACACCTGACCAGGATCACAAGTAACCGTTAATTGTTTGCCAAACAAACGAGGACATATGTAATATTCCGAATTGCTTTCATAACTGGGCCAACGTATACCCATCTCTGATTTCGAGCAAGACAATTCATATTTTTGAGCTTGTGTCAAAGCTACCAAGCACAAAGTGATTAACAAAAGTCCGACTTAAAGGAAAATAATAATAATTAGTATCATTATTATATAAATTTGTCAAATTCTTTTGTTCGTTATTTAAAAATTTACCTTTTTTCATCCTAAGATTTATTTTGTACTCCGTATCCGTTTGCAGAAGATGAAAATGATGAACTACTTTGATTTTATAATAAATTACATTATTTATACTCTTTTTCAACTTATTATAGAATTTTTAATTATTTTAAAAAAAATTTTATAATTTTTTGTTTCACGAATATTTTTTGTCAACGATAAAAATTATGATAAAAATATGAGACCAAAAATATGAGATAAAATCAAATTTTGATATTTCGTAATTAAGAACATTAAATTAATTATTTTTTGATTATTATCAAATGAAGAAAACAGTAGGGTCACAATTCTCCATCGCCACAAGTGATGAAAGGGGATTTATTTAGTTTGACATTCTGTGAGTAACTTCAAGAAGGAACTCTGAGCAGTTTACTTTAAAGAATGTTTACATAACAGGCTGCTTTCATTCATAAGTCTTCATAATATGTCCACATATTGTTGTCATGACTTGGTATGCAAAAAAATGCAAATCATCCAAACTACCCGCTCAGTGGAGAGAAATGTAGAACACAAAAATGATGCCAGGAAAGCTCGATAAAAACGTTAAAGGAAGACATTCCAAAAAGGTTCCAAATTTCATGAACAGCGATTGAAACTGTTAAACTTTTTTGTAATAATAATTTCTTAAACTGTAAGTTTAATGGTTTCGTTTTTATTAACAAATATGTATGTTAAGAATTTTTCGATTTCACTTCTTAATTCACTTGATTCACTTTTGGCATTATGATTGTATAGATCCTACAAAGAGAAATGTTGCATTAGGAATAAAAACAATTTGTACCGGCTACAACAACAGATTTGTTGGTTAAAGTCTTTCGTTGGTTGGGTTAAGGAGAAATTAGGCGCAGTAATGGCTTAATATTACAGACAACGCAGTTTTGGGATAGAGTACAGGGGAGTGATATTACTTCTTAATCGATCGGTATAAAGGGTATTAAAAAATCTGAAGAACTGCTACAATCTCTTTTTACGAATCTTCTTGGAGAGATACGATCAAGGGCAGAGATATCAATCATATTCAAATTAATAAAAAACTCTTACGTCGATTGACTCCAAATCACCTTCTCATTTTATTTATTTTGCTGGGAAAAATCACAGTTTGTTAGGATCTGGGGAATGGGCTCACCAAACTTAGAAATTATTTAAATTATTTCAAAATTAACTTTTTTAATAAAATTGTATCCCCGATCCATCCAACATTTATTCCAGTAAAAAATTGTTAAAAGAAAGTGTTGGGAACTGAATTTAAAAACTCTTGCAATTATTTTATTTTTTAGATATTCAATTTCTAACCGACATACAGTAAGAGAATCAGGCGAGTAAAACTTCTCCACCTGATTCTATCTACCAAACACTTCAGTTTCATTGGAAAGTGACCGGCAATCGGGTTTAACAGTCCTCTCTATGATTTGAGGAGCAATTTTGTAACTTTAATTTCAATCTACAAATACAAACAACTACAAATCTTAAAAGATTTTCTCTTTGAATCCAACAAGTTCAGATAATTTATTTTTAGTGATCGATATTTTTACCAGATTATTATTGTTTGTTTGATTGTTTGTTTGTTTTTTCAGGCTTATTATTATTGGCTTAATGACATGTATATGGATGTACGTTTACCCTTGCCAATCAATTCAAATCCTGGAATGGTTTTACCTCCACAACGTTTCACCACAGTGCATGATGTTGCCCGTTTTGCGGCTCGTATCTTGGATGGTATTATGATTCACAAAGAAATGCTTGATAGTGGTAAATTACCACAAGAACGTGCTACGTCACGCGAAAAGAATCAACCATTGTGTATGGCTCAGTATTATCGTTTGTTGGGCTCGTGTCGTCGACCAGGTGTACAACGTGATTCTCAATATTTGCCAAAACAAAAAGCTGAAGATGAACACGTTATTGTGTTGTGTCGCAATCAAATGTATTGCATTGTTCTTAAAGCTCACGATCGTGGTAAATTATCGGAGAGTGAAATTGCTTCCCAAATTTTGTATGTGTTAAGTGATGCTCCGTGTTTATCGGCAAAACCCCCACCTGTAGGCTTGTTGACGGCTGAACCACGAACGCAATGGGCCGAAGATCGTGCCACCTTACAGTTGGAGGAACATAATCATCGTAACATGGAATTGATTGAAACTGCTTTGATTGTGCTCTGTTTGGATGAACCGCTGCCATTGACATTTAATGCCCGTGGCTTTACGGGTGCCACACCTTCCATTCACTATGCTGGTCAACGTGACGAAACTAATATGGCTCATGAAATGATACACGGGGGTGGTAGTGAATATAATTCGGCCAATCGTTGGTTTGATAAAACCATGCAAATTATTATTTGTACAGATGGAACATGGGGTTTATGCTATGAACACTCCACATCAGAAGGTATAGCGGTAGTACAGTTATTAGAAAAAATTTATAAGAAAATAGTGGACAATCCCTCGGATGATAGTGGTGTACCACAACATCATTTACCACCACCAGAACGTTTAGAATGGGAAATTGTACCAGAAATACAAAAACGTTTCGCTCAGGCTTGTCAATCGGTTGATAGGTATTGATTTTCTTAGGCTAAAACATATATATATTTGTATTAATTTTAACATTTTTTTGTATTAGAGCCATAGACAATTTGGACTTTTATGTTTACCGTTATAAGGGTTATGGCAAAAATTTCATTAAAGCTTGCCAAGTTAGTCCAGATGCTTATATACAATTATCACTACAATTGGCCTATTTTAAGTAAGTATTTTATTATCATGGAAGATAAGAAGAAGACATATGATAATAAAAATCGGATATTGTAGACTATACGGTCATTTAGTGGCCACCTATGAGAGTGCTTCTACAAGACGTTTTCTGTTGGGACGTGTTGATTGTATACGTAGTGCTAGCACTGAAGCTTTGGAATGGGCAAAGGCCATGTGTCAAGATGAGGGACCTAATGTAGCTTTAGAAAGTGATCGAGAAGAGGAAGAAGATCCACGTAAAGTTAAATTTAGCATATACAGTGTAAGTAAACATATATTTATTTTCATTTTGGAATATTAATGTTAATTTTCCCCTTTTTTTTGCTATAAATAGAAAGATCATTTGCGTGAATTATTCCGTTGTGCGGTGGCTCGTCAAACTGAAGTTATGGTTCAGAATATTTTAGGCAACGGTATTGATATACCCTTATTGGGTCTACGTGAAGCTAGTCGTGAGGTAACTGGTGAATTACATGAACTCTTTACAGACGAATCATATCAAATATCTCAGTGTTTCCTATTGTCTACCAGTCAGGTATATCGATTTATTCTCTTTAATTTTCACATTATGAATTGCACTAAAGCACAGAAATGCACCACGTCACAAATGCATGCCTATAAAGATTTTATATAGTTAAGCTAGAGTGTAAAATATATGCATATATATAGTGATATCTATTGAGTTATCACAATGGTATCGGTCCTTACCGGTTTAATGAACAAACAGTAGCGGACTGTAATCAACAGCAATCGTTATTTAGTAATTAGCAAAATGAGTGCAGACAAGATTGATTACGAATCGTTTACAAGAATTAGCTTTATCTGTTCTCTTTAAATGGAAGTTATACTTCAAAGATTATCAAGGTAATTGGCGGAACATATAAATAATTCCGTTTAAAAGGGGACTACCACTTTCTCATACTCTCAAATGTTCAAATTTTACGGTTTTAGAAGGTTGCTATGATGGGGTCTTAGATGATTCTGTCTTGGTGTTACAAACGGAATAACAAACTCACCACTATGAAGAGTAAATACTTTAATGGTCGTTTAAACACTAAAAAGCCCCGAAACATTTATAAAATTGATCAAAGATAAGGAGATAAGAAGAAGTTTTGGATTGGCCATCACATTGAGTCTCATAAAGAATAATCCACATGATGTTTCTAAGGAAAAAAATTCAAAAGAGCATCCAACACATCCGATAGAAAAGCAGTAAATACTCGGATAAATTTACACGAAAATTAAAGCTAATCCAGGTCTAAAAATATACAAGACTCGAAAAGTTTCTGACAGCACACTGCTTGACAGAGCATGGGAATTAAAGTCAAGTTTGCAAGAGCTCAATAAAATTTGGCCTGAGTATTTGTTATAGTCCTGAAAAGTTTCCTATCAGCAAAATCGGTTCAGTTTCGTTAAAGATAAAGACCGATATCTGAAACTATCTCCAAGTTCTAGCAAAAAGTTTTCGTTAAACTGTCAATTTTGGCATAATATAAAGTCATATGCAGTTCATTGTTATTACAAAAAATCGGTTTTGTAGAAAACAACTATGGACAAAAATATAACAAATTTTATGACTCATTAAGTGTTTCTGTGTTGTATTTAAGAAATACGGTTATATATTAAAAAATGTTTGTGAGTGTATGTGTGAGTGCGTATGTACAAAACATAACGTATTTACTTACACGCATTTATGGTGGAGGGTATTGAAGATTCGGCATTGTCGAATATGACTATCATACTTGTTTTTTTTTTTGTCTATTAATGGAAAACTTGCTAATGTTTTGTACAATACTGTAATATTTAAAGAACATTTGTGTATTTACACTTAATTTTATGTTAAAGCACATTTTCAAAATAAATCGCACCAAATTTTCTTTTTAATGCTAATTTCCTTCACTTCTGCACTGCCAAGAGATTATGACATTTAAAAGCACTTTAATTATGCAAATGTGTAAGTTTATAAAACGAAAACAAATATGAAAAGTGAAATGATTGAAATCTTCAATAATAATAATTATAAAAATCCGAATTAATAACAAATAGGTGGCTTGTAGTACCGATAGTTTTATGGGCTACGGACCTGTTACACCAAAAGGTTATGGTTGTTCTTACAATCCACATCCCGATGAAATTGTCTTCTGTGTTTCAGCATTTTATTCATGTGAAGATACAAGTGCTTCGCGTTATGCCAAATCCCTACAAGATTCATTAAATATAATGAGGGATTTATTACAAAACTAAATTAACAAAAATATTCGAATAACAAAAAAAAAAAAGAAAAAGAATTTGGGAATTATAATTATACTATTAACAAAATAGACACAAAAACAAACAATACATATCATTAAAAAAAATAAAGTACCTTAAGAATTTTAGAAAAATTATACAACAATTTAGTAAAAATTAATTATCAATACAAAAACAAAAACGAAACAAAAAAAGATATTTATTGTATGTTATTATTGCAAATAATTAAATAAATAATAAAATTATAATTATAATAATAAATTATAATATATATATTATGAATGTATTTAAGAAAAAGTACAATATCAATTAAATATTACTGATATTAATATAATGAAATGTTTTAGACAAAAAAAAAAAAAAAACAAATATTAATGAAAATAATTCAATTATAGAAAATTATAAACCCAAAACAAAAAATAACAAATTTATTTAACAAAAAAAGACTTTAAAAAATACAAATCATAATACATATCTAAACATTATATAATAAATATCTATTTGATCAGGAATTATAAATAATATACTTCAAGAAATCTTTATACACAAGATCTCAAATTGATGAAAATACAGAGACTAAACTGAGTAAAACAGTATTCAGAATTTGTATCGGGTCAGATTTTCTTTAATGGATACCTTTGAATCGTTAAAATGATATACGATTTTCAAAATATCAGATGCACAGAGAGAATAAAGCTAAACTAACTTCCGTTAAGTAATACCGATCGTCTTAAAATTTCTAACTGAATTCCGACAAATCCATTCGTCTGACAACCTATTCACACATGTGACAATTGCCATGTTGCAGATATCTGATGATCGGTACAATATTTCAGCTAAACTTCCTAAATAGGGCCATAATCTCTTACACAAATCTATGAAAATATTTTAATTATTTTTTTTTAATTGACATGGGTTGATCTTGTAGGCAGGTCTTTGTTCCAAATTTATATTACTTTAGTGTACTCGCATTGCCGTTAAGATTTCTTAAAAAAATATTACAAAAAAAGGACAACGTCCAGAATAAAAAATGTATAAGCTGTGAACAAATCTTGCCGCCTTTTTAAGTGGAAAGATTCAATTTAAATTTTGTTTCTTTAAGTCTAATAGAGTCAAGTTCAAACTCCTTCGACTTAGACTGATTTGAAACTGTATACACTCAGAACTATAAAGCTCCTCTGTTAAAGGAGTGTTAAATATCACACTAATCTAACCAACCGATCATAAGCTACAGATTTATTTCCAAAAAGATCGTTTAAGGTCATATTTTTCCATACATATATTTTTTCGAAAATCGCCATCCTTTGAAGCTTTATAGTTGATTTGAAAAAAATCTGACCCGATATTAAAAAATATTTAATTTCAGCTGTATTTTTTATTAGATATGAATTATATATCTGTTAGAACAGTTATCTGAAGACATTTTTGCAATATACACACAAAAATATTGATTTTTCTAAAAAGTATACAGATATACGGTCCGGATTGTAATGGAGGCTATAGTCCAGGCTATAGATGAGTTTATAGTTCACTATAGTTTAGACTATAGTCCAGACTATAGACTAAACTATATATATCTTATTTTCTCCATTAAACTTCATTCCAGTAAGACTATAGTTGAGACTTTGGACTTTGGTCCAAACTATAGTTGAGACTACAGTCCAGCTCACAATTAAAACTATGGTCCAAACTATAGTTGAGACTATAATTCAAACTATAAATAACTTTATCTCTATATACTTTGTATTTAATTCATCAATTCATCAATTTCCAAAGAATAATTTCTTTAACTGTAAATTCAAAATTTATTATTTAAAGGCCACACCTTTATTTTGAACAAGCCAATAATTCAGAAATAATTATATATATAAAAATAGTTCCTATAGTACATTTGCCTCTTACTTTACTTTGGCTTCAAAAAAAATTATTGGAAAAATTTGTTAAACAAAATTTTTAGAAAAAAATAATAAACAAATAAATACAAATTGTTTTTGTTGTTGCTCCAAAATGATAAAACGAATTTTAAAAATTATTCAATTAATAACGAAATGAAAATTTGACAAATAAAACAAATATTTCATCAAAATAACATTAAAGATATTAAAACAAAAACATGATGATAATAAAAAAACAAAAATACATAAAAAACTCAAAAATTGAATTCATAAGAAATAAAAAAATTCAGATAAAAATGTAATCATTTTCATTGCCAAAATTTTATAATTTACTATCAAAAATACTTGAGTTAATTATAGTAGTTTTTTTTTCTTCTTACAATTTCATTGACTACATTTATTTGACAGTTCTATGAAATATTTGCTAACGAATTTCTGAGGACGTTGAAACCAAAATGTAAAAAAAAAAAAAAAAAAAAAAAAACAGAAAATTTCCTAACTAAACCGATTTTTTTATGAAAAACTAAAACTAGGCTATAGTGTAAACAATAGTCTAGGCTATAGTGTAAACAATAGTCTAGGCTATAGTGTAAACTATAGTCTAGGCTATAGTGTAAACTATAGTCTAGGCTATAGTGTAAACTATAGTCAAGGCTATAGTGTAAACTATAGTCTAGGCTATAGTGTAAACTATAGTCTAGGCTATAGTGTAAACTATAGTCTAGGCTATAGTGTAAACTATAGTCTAGGCTATAGTGTAAACTATAGTCTAGGCTATAGTGTAAACTATAGTCTAGGCTATAGTGTAAACTATAGTCAAGGCTATAGTGTAAACTATAATCTAGGCTATAGTGTAAACTATAGTCTAGGCTATAGTGTAAACTATAGTCTGGGCTATAGTGTAAACTATAGTCTGGGCTATAGTGTAAACTATAGTCTAGCTTTAGTGTAAGCTATAGTCTAGGCTATAGTGTAAACTATAGTCTAGCCTATAGTGTAAACTATAGTCTAGGCTATAGTGTAAACTATAGTCTAGGCTATAGTGTAAACAATAGTCTAGGCTATAGTGTAAACTATAGTCTAGGCTATAGTGTAAACTATAGTCTAGGCTATAGTGTAAACTATAGTCTAGGCTATAGTGTAAACTATAGTCTAGGCTATAGTGTAAACTATAGTCTAGGCTATAGTGTAAACTATAGTCTAGGCTATAGTGTAAACTATAGTCTAGGCTATAGTGTAAACTATAGTCTAGGCTATAGTGTAAACTATAGTCTAGGCTATAGTGTAAACTATAGTCTAGGCTATAGTGTAAACTATAGTCAAGGCTATAGTGTAAACTATAATCTAGGCTATAGTGTAAACTATAGTCTAGGCTATAGTGTAAACTATAGTCTGGGCTATAGTGTAAACTATAGTCTGGGCTATAGTGTAAACTATAGTCTAGCTTTAGTGTAAGCTATAGTCTAGGCTATAGTGTAAACTATAGTCTAGGCTATAGTGTAAACTATAGTCTAGCCTATAGTGTAAACTATAGTCTAGGCTATAGTGTAAACTATAGTCTAGGCTATAGTGTAAACAATAGTCTAGGCTATAGTGTAAACTATAGTCTAGGCTATAGTGTAAACTATAGTCTAGGCTATAGTGTAAACTATAGTCTAGGCTATAGTGTAAACTATAGTCTAGGCTATAGTGTAAACTATAGTCTAGGCTATAGTGTAAACTATAGTCTAGGCTATAGTGTAAACTATAGTCTAGGCTATAGTGTAAACTATAGTCTAGGCTATAGTGTAAACTATAGTCTAGGCTATAGTGTAAACTATAGTCAAGGCTATAGTGTAAACTATAGTCTGGGCTATAGTGTAAACTATAGTCTGGGCTATAGTGTAAACTATAGTCTGGGCTATAGTGTAAACTATAGTCTGGGCTATAGTGTAAACTATAGTCTAGCTTTAGTGTAAGCTATAGTCTAGGCTATAGTGTAAACTATAGTCTAGCCTATAGTGTAAACTATAGTCTAGGCTATAGTGTAAACTATAGTCTAGGCTATAGTGTAAACTATAGTCTAGGCTATAGTGTAAACTATAGTCTAGGCTATAGTGTAAACTATAGTCTAGGCTATAGTGTAAACTATAGTCTAGGCTATAGTGTAAACTATAGTCTAGGCTATAGTGTAAACTATAGTCTAGGCTATAGTGTAAACTATAGTCTAGGCTATAGTGTAAACTATAGTCTAGGCTATAGTGTAAACTATAGTCTAGGCTATAGTGTAAACTATAGTCTGGGCTATAGTGTAAACTATAGTCTAGCTTTAGTGTAAGCTATAGTCTAGGCTATAGTGTAAACAATAGTCTAGGCTATAGTGTAAACTATAGTCTAGGCTATAGTGTAAACTATAGTCTAGGCTATAGTGTAAACTATAGTCTAGGCTATAGTGTAAACTATAGTCTAGGCTATAGTGTAAACTATAGTCTAGGCTATAGTGTAAACTATAGTCTAGGCTATAGTGTAAACTATAGTCTAGGCTATAGTGTAAACTATAGTCAAGGCTATAGTGTAAACTATAGTCTGGGCTATAGTGTAAACTATAGTCTGGGCTATAGTGTAAACTATAGTCTGGGCTATAGTGTAAACTATAGTCTGGGCTATAGTGTAAACTATAGTCTGGGCTATAGTGTAAACTATAGTCTAGCTTTAGTGTAAGCTATAGTCTAGGCTATAGTGTAAACTATAGTCTAGCCTATAGTGTAAACTATAGTCTAGGCTATAGTGTAAACTATAGTCTAGGCTATAGTGTAAACTATAGTCTAGGCTATAGTGTAAACTATAGTCTAGGCTATAGTGTAAACTATAGTCTAGGCTATAGTGTAAACTATAGTCTAGGCTATAGTGTAAACTATAGTCTAGGCTATAGTGTAAACTATAGTCTAGGCTATAGTGTAAACTATAGTCTAGGCTATAGTGTAAACTATAGTCTAGGCTATAGTGTAAACTATGGTCTAGGCTTTAGTGTAAGCTATAGTCTAGGCTTTAGTGTAAGCTATAGTCTAGGCTATAGTGTAAACAATAGTCTAGGCTATAGTGTAAACAATAGTCTAGGCTATAGTGTAAACAATAGTCTAGGCTATAGTGTAAACAATAGTCTAGGCTATAGTGTAAACAATAGTCTAGGCTATAGTGTAAACAATAGTCTAGGCTATAGTGTAAACAATAGTCTAGGCTATAGTGTAAACAATAGTCTAGGCTATAGTGTAAACAATAGTCTAGGCTATAGTGTAAACAAAAGTCTGGGCTATAGTGTAAACAATAGTCTAGGCTATAGTGTAAACAATAGTCTAGGCTATAGTGTAAACAATAGTCTAGGCTATAGTGTAAACAATAGTCTAGGCTTATTCCCAAGACTACAATAAAAACTGTCTCAAACAATAATGAAAAATAACCAAATTTTCGAGATATTTTGTTCTCAGATTCAAATACGATCCATCGCGCAGTTTTCATTTTAGATAATTTAAAAGAAAGTACCTTTTGTGAATGACAAAGATTATTAAGTTGTTCCTCTTACCTGAAAATAAAACAGAGATATAAACAAAATTAAAATATGTTCAATTATCAATTAGTTAATTCTTAAATTAAAAACTTTCTTATCAATCATGCACGTGTTATTAGTTTTGGTATGACTAATTTCGGGTTTTTTTTTCGGAAGACATTGTTATTTTTAATTAATAATTTTAGAATGTCGCAATCATATATTATGATTGAAATAATGCACTTTATACTTCGTTAATTAAATTACATTTTTAGTTAATATAAAATACGTTTTTTTCATAGATATTTATATTTAGAATAATCATAATATGGTGGCAATAATCATTTAAATGTAGGAAATGTTTTTAAAGTTTTATTTGTAATCTTTAGGCATTTATGTATGTTAATGATGATTTCTGTATTTAATATTTCTGGAACAATTGTTGAACGACTTTTTTTATAAAGATGTACGCACAGTGTATCCAAATCGATTTTTTTGGAAATAATTCCGTAATGGAATTTCACATAATCAGAGATGAGTTTTTGTGAAACAGAAGAATATATGGAAAATAGTTACATTTTACTGGAGGATGCCTAGTTCAGTATGGATTTTCACACGTATTTAGTTTCTATGGAAACGTCAGAGTTAGCAGATTGACGATTTTTTATATAAAAAATTATTTTCTCTCAATTCCTAAATGGTTTTTGGTTAAATTTTTAAAAAATCAACATTTCCAAGGTAAAGGGTCACTGACTGTAGAGGCTTGTGTTCCTCAAAATCAACTCAAAAATAACTCAGTTCAAATGTTACAGAATTATTTCCAAGAAACATCGATTTGGACACACAACGTATCCACGATAATTAGATTATATATTATTATTTTATATTCATAAAATTATTAACAAAAAAGTTGGAATAGCAGCGACCGTGACAGGACTCGAACCTGCAATCTTCGGATCCGAAGTCCGACGCCTTATCCATTAGGCCACACGGTCATATTTCAACTTAAAGCCAAATTGTTTACAAAAGCTTATTGACAGTATTAACTTAATATTATAAAACTGTTATAATTTTGTTATATTAATACTTTATTAATAATATGGCAATGCTGTTAAGCTGGTTATTCATATAAAATATTGCCATATGAAGAAACACGTTATGTTTAATTGAGTTTTAAATTGCAATTGTAGATTTTTAAAAAAATAATTTATTAGAAAAATTGTAATTCTAGATTTAAATTAATCACACATATACATACAAACAGATATTCCAGTATATTATAAATATATATATAATAAAAATATTTACACATACATTAAAAGGAATAACTACTATATTTATATATACAGACAAAGTATAAAAATAAAACTTAATTATACAATTATATATCGATAAACATAATTATTATATACATATTTAAAGATATAATATAAAAAAGATATATATATATACAGCTGCAGTCAAAATAATAGCACCACATAGATACGTTTTATTTACTAAGTCAAAAGAGCCATTTAAATTAAAAGTTGTTCTTATTTTATAAAAAGAAAGATAGCGAAGAAGGCACAAAAGCTTTTCCAAGTTATTTTTTCAAGAAGTACTGATAAAATATAATAGCACCACCCGGCTTCAACTACAAAAAAATGCCAAAAAAAATAGTTGTTTATTTGATCGAATTAAGATTACAATTTATTCTTAACATAACGTAGTATTTTCTTTGTTAGTAATAAGTGCCGAAAATCGCCTTCACATTGAATTAACTTCATTCAGTATAATAGAGTTTTATACCTGCCCTAATAGTATTCCAAAGATCGCTTTAATTGGTAGCTTAAATTATCGACCCCTTCTTTCATGCGTATGTATAAAAATTATCGATTGGATTCATATCGGCAGACCGGACAGACTTCTTCATTACAGTGACTCCATTACACTGAAATCACTTTTTAGCTATTTTGCTGATATGTTTTAAGTCCTTGTCTTGTTGCATTCTTTAGATGCATACGTTAGCACTCCTTTGTCAAGTATTTTCACTTATTTTTGACGCATCCATAATAGTTTCAATACGATAAATTGTTCCAACATAAAGCATCTCCATACCACAATACTAAAATTGAAAGTTTGTTGTTAATTTTTGATTTAAAAAAATATATAAAAATATTCCCTTTTCCCCATTTAATTGAGTCATGCGGACTAGGATTTTTTATGTTACAGTTTCAAAACTTATTGACTTTTAATTCAATTATTTTTTTTTAATCCCCGCAGCTGAAATAAATGTCGTTTTCTCTATTTGACGTAATATACGATGAATCATTAATGTTGTTATTATTTTGAGAGATATCAATCTGATATTTTGTCTTTGAAAAGCTCCCGATATTTTTTGAAAAAACTGTATTAATTTTCTCAAAGAATAAAAGGAAAAAAATATTCATTCATAACTAAATATACAAATCACTAACAAAAATGTGACATGTGAGTGGTGCTATTATTTTGAACGCAACTGTACAGGCATAACTTAAAATTGTAGAAAAATTAAAAAAACATATTTATTGTATTAGAAAATGTTACAAAAAGAAACCAAAAAAAAAAACAAAAATTTTATTATTATAAAAACAAAACAAAAAACAAGAAAAGAAAAACAAAAACAAAAAAAATTGTTGCTGTATTTCAATCTGTATTTCTGCTTCAAATAAATTATTTATAAACTTAAACTGTGTTCAATTGTTGTCTGTAGTTTACATAACGCTTTATAACGAATATTATTTACGAAATTCAATTAAACAATTTAATTACTTGTAACAAAAATTATAACTTTATAAAAGTAACGTTAAGTTTATCTGTTATTTATTTTGCTGTTAAATAAATAAAATCTATCTGATACATAATAATAAAAAAATAAAAATAAGATAAATTAAAATGTTTAAAAATGCATATTTATGTTTGTTAATCTAGTGATGAATGATGTAAAATTGTTAAATTTTAGTTTAATCTAATCAAGTGTTCTATAATTGTATGTTGTATACTTTCAAATAAATATGTTTAACACCCGTTAAATCCATTTGCATATTTTCTTATATTTGTTAAGCGGTAAGTGTCCTTGAAAAAATATATATCAAATTTAGTCTTTGATTTTCATGGAAATTTTGAATAAATAATTCAATTCCAAAAAATAAGAATGTTATATTTTTATGAGGAGTGAGATCGAAAATGTGTGTTCATCTAAACTTTAAAGACAAGTATTTTTTGATCAAATTACATTTGTATTACATAATAATATCTCGTTAACTTGATTAAAATAGAAAAAAGTGCATAGTAAATCTATTTAATTATTTTAAACAAAATCCATCTTGGTCCTAGAAAGAGTTAGCCAAGCATTCAAAGGTCTGGCGTCAAACTGTTTTAAATGTTATTAAACAGTAACAGAAGGAAAGGTCCACTTGAAATTTCTAAAGCTAAAACAAAAATATAAGAGCTCTCTGGATGTGTTATCCGGCAGGAAAGTAGAATGGTTAGCTCAGTACTCGGACTATTTGGTACAAATATTAAAGCTAATACAGGTTTCAGAACACACAGGTAAGTGAGGAGAACGCTGATAAAAATTTTGAGATCAAATACAGAGAGAACAGAGGAAATTGAAGTCAAGTTTTCCAAAAAAAAGTTTTTTTTTTTGCTGCATAATGGATGACGAAACGTATGTTGTGGCAGCTTTCTTCTCACTTTCTGGTAAAAATTCTTATGTTGCTAATGAAAAAAAAGCAATAAAAATTTCTCCAAAAGTTTTTGGTATGGAAATCAGTATGCAATTGAGGCAAAAGTACCCAACCATTTGTAACACCATGTAAATCCGAAATTTGCATCAAGGAATGTTTATAAAAAAGACTGCTTCTATTCACAACACTTCATAATGTGACCACTTATGATTTGACTTAGCATACTGTCACTATGGTTTACAAGCCCTTGAGTGATATTCATCCAAACTGTCCGGAGCTAAGGCCAGTGAAGGGATAAGTGACAGAAAGCACTATAAAAACGTTAACGGAAGCGTCTCCGAAAAAGGTTCAAAATTTTACTAGTGATTAAAGCTATAAAATAAATATAATTTTCTGTAAATTGTAAAAAATTAAAACTGATAATTTAGAACGATTTGTTTGTTTTGAAATTAATGGTTTAAATACTAATTTCTCTATTGGAACATCAGGGGTCATTAATTTGGATATTTTCTTGATCGAACAGAAAAGTTCGCTTGGATATCTTCTGTAGTAAAATTGAGATATTGTCATTAAAAATATTTATTTATAGTCAAAAGAAATTTATAGCATTTAATTTTTGGTATTTGTTCTTCTGCGTTTATAGAAATAATCTACATAAAACAACTCCAAGTATATTTTTTTTGGATTAGAACAACAAATACAAAATTATATTATTATTTTTTATTTATTTATTTATTTATTTATTTATTTATTTAACCAAGAACAAAATTGGACACATATTTCATGCAGCTCCAATGCAGATATCCTTGCGAAATGTAGTTTTGTTAATATAATTATTAGAAATCGTTTCAGCAATTGTTTAGATATTTAATATCAAAGTTTAACCTTTAATATTTTTAGTAAACTTTGTCTATATTTTGTCCGTTTCAATCTATAGTTTACACTATAACCTGATCTATGGCAAAAACTATCAGATCAATCTGATCAATAGGTTATACTATGGTTCATTCTATACATTACAGTTTGGTATATAACTTGAACTGTAGTCTCAAAATTTATACTCCATTTAACTTTTTTTCGAGAAAAGGCCAGGAAGCTGATCATCTAAAATTGGCCATTTCAGGTATTTTCATATTTAAAAAATAAATAAAAAAGGAATTATTGATATGAGACATTTACTGACAGATTTTTGGGGTCTTAAAATGCTGTATCTCTTGAAAATTTTTAACATTTTGGAAAAGGACCCTTTTTGATTCGGCTCCACTGAGGGTAACAATTTCCTCATCTTTCTAATTATAAGCTAATGAAAAGCTAAATGTATAGTGATTCGTTCCTATAAAAAATCGGAAAAAAATATATATAGTATTCCAAGGTGTTAAACACCTGCACACAGCTATATATTGGAATAATTAAGAAAAAAACAAATTTTGCAAAAAATCGGTTCAAGGAGTCATAAACCTCCCATAAAAAAATCTGAATTTTTGCAATTATAACTTTTATCTGGCTCAATTGTAATGATTTCTTTTTACAAGTTTCTTCACCCTGCAGTTATTTAAATATAATTTTTATTATATTTATTTTATTTTCCATTCTTAGTACAGGGAGTATACTTAATAAAATATAAGTTAACATACATTTATAACTAATACGTTTAGGTAGTTTTTGTTTTTGACTTCAATAAAAATCTCAAAATCATCAAAATCGCATAAAACAGTTTTGTCAAGGGCAGATATATTATTAAAAACTGCACGTTTTGTTTTATCTCCAGTCAAAAATTTGATATTTTGTGAAATTTGTGTATAAAACTTTCATTTTGTAGGAAAATATAACGCTTCTCAAACATTGTTTTCTCAAATTTAACAAAAAACTGGCAGCTGTTCTCTTTCGACTGTTAATTTACAAATATTTACAATTAAAGAAAATTAAAAATTGAAAAAGTAAAAGTACACATTTCACTTATTTCCATGCCAACAATTCGTTGTAATGTGAAATTTGTGTAGAAAATATATGAAAATTTTACGTTTAAAAAAATCGTTTTTTCTTTAATTTAACAAAAAAAAACTGGCATCTGATCTCTTTTGATTATTAAAAGATTGATCCTTTTTTGGTGATAATAAAATTACCTTTGGATTTTATCAGACAAAACACCCTAATGCATTCGATCTTTTCAACTTCATTAGAGCCACGTAAGAAATCAGAGATTGAGCAAAGGTCCTCCACTACCCTAAAATAGGTAGTAAAGTTATTAAGACACAATGGCGGTTTAGCATTGTTGAAATATATAAGTGATGTTTTTATTCATTAATTCTACAAAAATATGTTTTGAATAAATAATTTCTTCGTCGTTAAAATTCATAACGAGAAAATATTTTTAACTTATAAAAGAGAATAAAAAAATCGTTAATGCAACCGACATTTTTCGTTATGTAACGATATCATCGGTAGTAAACTTAAAAAACTTACGGAATTGCAATACTGAGTAATTCAGTATTTTTTGCATGAAACGAAGCACTGTGCAACAGTGGCATTATTGATTACAAACAAGCGCCTATTTTATATGTGTAATATCCATAAATCCGTATTCAAAACAACAAATGATTCACAAAGTTTAATGTGGATAAACACACACAAGTTATTTTTATAACTCTATTTAACAAACAACAATAAATCAATTAATCAATCATAAATCTTCAATCAATCAACCGATTTATAAACAACAACAATTATATTTATTTGTGTTTATGTCCAAATGATTGTCGATGGCTTTTAAACTGAAAAAGAAATACTACCTGCGACCGTGACAGGACTCGAACCTGCAATCTTCGGATCCGAAGTCCGACGCCTTATCCATTAGGCCACACGGTCCGCTGGAATCCGGGAAGTTTGGAACCATTTATTAATTAAATTCCTAAATATAAGAAAAATTGTTTTTTTTTTTTGCAAAATTTAACACTTCACTTTCAATAAAATAATTGAAATAAAAATGTTATGAAATAAATCGTTATATAACTATTAAAACAAAATGCAAAAATTAAGAAAAAAAAAAAGAGCGAAGATTACGACCGTGACAGGACTCGAACCTGCAATCTTCGGATCCGAAGTCCGACGCCTTATCCATTAGGCCACACGGTCCACACGAAACTTGTGCTAAATAGTCTACTTAAATCAACAGGTATTGCCAATTCTAAATTTCTTTAATATTTATTCTAAAATATTATTGCCACGTATTTGTTCTTATATATTTTTTTGGTTTGAAAACTTGCTAAATTTTCAAACACTTAAATTGATTAAATATGTGGTTTGTGTCTGTAATATCTTTGAATTTAACTTTATCCATGTTGTTCGTTTTATTTTATTAATAGCGGTTGATAGATAAAATTTTTAATAATATAAACAAAAGAGATGGGTTCTTTAAAAGCCGGTGTATGATTCTTTTGATAGGACCAGGATAAGAAGTGCCCCCCAAATATGGATTATCGAATATCTAAAGAACTTTAACAGTTCCTGACAACTCTCTCAAAGTTCTACTGGATAAAACGTAGGACAGATAAGACCAGGAGTAGAGGTATCGCCCATACAAAGCAAATATAGATTATGGAATTTCCAGGGCGACTAGTATCGCCCGTACAAAGCATTTTTTTGCCAAAACAAAGTTTGCCGAGTCTGCTAGTAAGTTGGTAAAAACAAAACCACTAACAGGTTAAATTTTCCTTTGTGATTGAAATTTTTATTACAATTAACCAAAAATAAATGTTTAAAGTTTGAATCACAAGAGACAAAATTCTCGATCAATTCTCTTTTTACATGATCCCAATATCTGACCTTAGCTCCGGCCTCTTTGGAGAATTTGTCTTTCTTGGCACAACTACCAACCTTGACTTGTTCTAGTACCACTTAAGGGTTTATATATGCCAAGTCGGGCTTAAAAATAAGTGGACACATTAAGAAGTCTTATGAATGGAAGACGACTTTTATTTAAACATTCCTTGATGTAAATATTGATTGTTTCAAATGATTAGCTTTTTTTCCGCAGCTGCATATTGCTCGACATACCAAGAATTTTTGGAAAATATTTACTGCTTTTGGGTCTTAAACTTCCGCTAAAGCTCGAATCAGCCACATCTTCCTTTATGCAGCAAGAAAACTGAACTTTAATTTCAATACTTTGTTTTTGGCCTCTAAATTTTTGGCAACGTTCCTGTTAGGAGCATTTTGAGCATTTTTTTCCTAGCAAACAGTCCGGGCACTAAGCTAACCACCCTGTTTTCCCATCAGATATGTTGGGAGTTCTTGTTTTATTTAAGAATATTGATACACACAGAAAAAAAAAATAAATGGAAAATTAATTAAAATAATTTTTTCTAGTTATGTTTTTTTCATAGATAAAAAATGTTAATTTAACATTGTTTCGCAAGTTTCTTGAGAATATTCTTGAAATTTTACTTCTTAAAAGTAATTTTAAAAATTAATCGTTTTATAAATTTATATATTAATAACAAAAGATTGTAATTTCGCCACAAACGTAAAAATGTTTAATTTAAATTAAATGGAAAAAATTATTCAATCTCAAATCAACTATGTTCAACGTTAATTTTATTTCGTATCTTTTTCTTTGTGTACGCATTCTGGTCACAACAGTCCACATTATTGACAGTTAGCAGACCACACGTATGTCTTTCTATATCCCAAAAATCGACAATACTTAATATTAAAAGCGAAAAGAAAACGGTCGATGACCATAATATTTTTTAAAAATATCATAATTCACTTTTTATATTAAAATTTTATCGTTTTTCTTCGATCTTATAAATCATGGAAATGGAAATTTTATTGAATTAGTCATAAACTGTTAGCAAATTCCCGTTGCGTTTCGGTCTATGTTGTGAGGAGCCTCTCCTCATTGTCTAATCAATCTCTCATTTTATCCCCTAAACTAGTTTCATTGTAGGGAGATTCGTTGAGACTAAATATAAGGAATATAGCTTTTTTAATATTAAGAGTTTTATATTTGCAATATAGGAGATACCTTTCACTCTGATCTTATCCGTCATACACTTTTCTAGAAAATTATTTTTATATGAAATGAATTTTGACAATTTCAAAATTATATTTTTAATGGAGGTTATAAAAACCTCCTCCACTACCACAAATAATTAATAGGGTTAATAGGGATTAATAGGAATTCGATTTAGCTACATCCGTCTGTTTGTCGTTGGCACACTCACATCCACAATAACTGACAGAGAAGTTTGCCATTTAAAACAAGCAAAATCGGTTGTATATAAACCGATATCTGAGGTAACCAGCAAGTTTAAGCGAAGAACTTCCGTAAACATTTCAAAACCGGTACAGTGGAAAAAAGTTATAGGCCAAAATATAACTAATTTTACGACTCGTTATGTTATGTGTTTCTGCTCGTCATGTGTTCCTACTTGTATATATTGTATACTTATGTGAGTGCATTTTAAATGGAGAGTATTGAAGATTCGGCAAAGCCAATTACAGAATTCTAACTTGAAAATATGTACAAATTTATCTACGTGACCAATTTTAAGGAATAAACTTTGAAAGTTTGATACAAATGCGATTTTAAAGTTTCGTTTTCGAAAAATATGTTGTGTAGAGTTTTGCTTTCAAAGCAAAATTTTTAAATTTTTGGAGTTAATTCGAACCAAATTCAATAGCACTTTTGTATGGGGACAACCTTAGATATATACATATCAATATAAATGAAGGGTGGATGGGATCATGGGAAGAAGATTCCCCATACAAACAAAAATGTTGATTATTGAATATCTAAAGAACTATAAAAGCAATTGTGAGCATTCAAATTGGTTTCAAGGTTACTTTTTCCTCGCCAAAAGGAGGGATGGTTAGGACCATGGGGAGGAATAAAATCCACTTTATAAGGGCGGCAAAGAGCACCGGGTCTTAGCTAGTATATAGATATTTTTAGATACATATATCTTCTTTATCTAAAAAATAATGAAAATCGTTTAATAAATTACATTTTATCAATATTTTAATGAAATAAAATAATTAAATTAAATTATTATCTTTTAATAAATATTTTTAAAATATATTTCAAACGTGTAAATATGTACGTATGTACATATATATTTCTTCAAAAGAAAATTGTATAAATAGTACAGGTTTTAATCTAACTGTCATAGATTAACTAAAGAAGTTTACACGAAAGTATCTTTCAAAATGAAATGTAAGTGTATTAGAAAAATGAATATTTATATAAAATAACATTTTATTAATTTTAATAAATTTTTTTTAGTTTTAGATTTTCTTTTAAGTTTCTGCTTGATGTGCTTGTTAATGACAACATTAACAAAAGCACTACCAACGGTACCAACAGCTCCACCTACTGCACCTACTCCACCCAGTGTTAATGTTGGTGAAAGTACCGTTACTGTATATGATGGTCCTAGTACTAAACCAGCACTTCCAGCAACACCAGAAGTGAGCACCATAGTCCCATTGTACCCAACTACCAAAAAATAAATGAATTTAAATTTAATGCAAAATTTTAAGTAATAAAACTTATTAATTGCGAATAATTAAAAAATTGAAACGTATTTTTTATTCTATTTTCCATATGTATGTATCGTCATGTGTTCCTACTTATATATATATATATATACAAGTGGTGATTGTCATTCCGTGTGTAACCCCAAGAAGGATATATTATTGCATCAAATCAAAAACTGAGTCGATTTAGTTATGTCCGTCTGTTTGCTATATCGGTTTATATGCAAGGGAATTATAGACCGATATCTGAAACAACCCCAAAATTTCGAAAAAGAACTCTTCCAATTTCTTCTAAAATTGTAATTGTACTTAAACAAAAAATTAATTTTAGCATACAATTGTACGTGTTCCATCATCGTACAAAAGATCATCAAAATCTGATTAAGAGGAAAAAAATTATGCAAAATTTTGATACACCCCAAACTTTGTATGTCATATGGGCCGCAATTTGAAATTTATTACATATACTTTTTTTGATACTATAATAAATCCAAAGATGTCATATTGTCCTGGGGTAGTTAATTGACCCAGCTCCCATATAAGGCCCTTTCCCGGAATATGATGTATAGCTTATAGAACTCTTCAATTTAAACCAATTCTATTAAATTTGACACAATTAATTTTTTAACTATTTTAAATATATGTTATTAATGTTATTAACATAGGTCCATATTATGGTATAGCTCCCATATAAGGCCCCTTCCCGGAAGAGGGATATGGACTTATAAAACAATTAAATAAAGACCAATTCCACTGGAACTTAGTACAATGATTTTTTTAAACTATTTTTAATGTATATTTTAAATTAGAACAATCTCGGTACATATTTTGATGTAGCTCCCATATCGGGCCCCCCACGGAAAACAGTTTTGACCTTTTTATTTTGCTAACTGTTCCAAAGATATTATATTAATTTGTCCATCGGTCCATATGTTTTCTATAGCTTCCTTATATCGGGCATTCCCTGAAAACGGGTTTGAGTTTATAAAACATTTAAATAAAGATTAATTCCATTAAAATTTAGCACAATGATATTTTAACTATTTTTAATGTATATTTTAAATTAGAACAACCTTCGTCCAAATTTTTCTGTAGTTCCCATATCAGGCCCCTTCCTGGACAACAATTTTGAGCTTAAAACAAGCATATTTTTTGTTTTTATACGCTCCACATTACAAGCGGTAAAGAGAGTATATTAACTTTGTCATTCTGTGTATAACGCTAAGAATGAATTATTTCAGATCTCATAATGAATATATATATATTCTTGCTTCAAATCAAAATTTCAGTCGATTTTCGTCAATCAGTCTGTCTGCTCACATCCACAAAAATTGACAGAGCTCAATGAAATTTGGCCTGGTAGAAAAAGATCCAGTTCAGTAGAAAAAAAAATTATAGCCAAAGTTATAACTAATTTTATGACTCATTAAGTCTTTCTATGTTATATACTATATTTGTGAGTGTATGTATATCTATGGAACCTAACGTATTAACTTCACACGAATTTGTGGTGAAGGGTATTGAAGATTCGGCATAACCGAATATAGCGTTCTTACTTGTTTTCTTTTACATTTTTCAAAATTTAAGAAAATCGTTTTATTATATCATAAATCCAAAGTTCAACATTTGCTGAAAATTTCAGAAAATATCTTGAAACATATAGATTATATTCAAATTTTCATTCGAAACTGGTCGAATTTGAGAGGGTCTAGAATTAGTCCTATAAGAATTTTCTATATAAAATATTAACTAAATCATCCTGTGTAATGAATCTTTAAGCGAAATAATATAAAAATATAAAATAATATATTTTCAAGATAAAGTTTGTTTTAGCTGAAAATAAGTGATGACACTTTTTCGGCTGAAAACACAAAAAAATCGTAACTTTTTGAATTTTCAAAATTAAAATTGATAAATTTTAAACTGGGTTTTAGTGGCAAATAATTTTGGTGGTTTTTTTACTAAGTAAAATTGAAAATTCAAATGCAAATAACTCGAAAATTACAAGAAATAAATATCAAATGTAAATACGTTTATCAAAAGTCTTATTAGATGGAGAAAAATATTTTGAAGGTATCCCATTTGCACCCCAATAATCGACGAGGTTTTATTTTAAAATGTTTTTGTCTGAATTTAGAGGTTGTTTGAGATGTATGTATGTATGTGTAATGATCCCATAAATCCGATAGTAACATAGACTAATGGAACTGTTTTATTGAACAAAACGTAGGACGGATAAGACCAGGAGGAGGATTATCGCCGATACAAAGCAAATATTCAATATTCGCAACGCCTTAAAAAATTTTTTGCCAATACAAAGTTTGTCGGCTCTGCTAGTAATCGATATTAAATCCAGAATAATGTTTCGAAGAGAATAAAAATGGGTATTATCACCTTCTCCGAGATCTCGGATAAGCAAGGAAATCGAAAAGCAATATGAAATTAAACTGGTTAGCTTAGCTCAGCATGGAAATTGATGAAAAGTTTTTTAAAATATATAAGAAATGTATGTTTGACAGATTCTTCCCAACTACCAGGTCAAAAATTTTATGTTACTGATACTCGAGGGAATGTTAAGGACCCAAGAGCAGTCCAATTTTTCTCAAAAAATTTCTCGTTTGTTACAACGGACTCTATAAATACCGAAATGTACATTAAGGAATGTATTTAAAAAATGGCTGCTTCCAATCATAATGTTTTCACTTATTTTTAATTTGACTTGTCATCCTGTCACTATAGGAAAAAGAGCACAAAAACGGTGTCCAATGATAAATTTTAAATGGATATGGACTACCTGTTCGAGCGAAATGACAGAAAGCACTATAAAAACGTTAATGGAAGGTTCAAAATTTAATCACCAGTAATTAAAACTATAAATATATTTTTTGTTTTGTAAATCGTAATAATAATTTCAATCAAATAACAAAAAAAATAAAACTATAAGTTAAGTGGTTTCGTTTTTATGAACATATATGTATGTTAAGAATAGTTCGATCTCAATAATCTTTAGTTAATTAAAACACAATAAATATTTGTTTATATAGAAAATAAATAAAAAAGACTCACCAATTTATATCACAGTTTTACATATTTCTCCAAAAAGTTTTCGTTTAATTTTAATTGTTCTATTATTAATTATTTATAAGGTTGTATCGCGTTACCGTTACCCGTTATCCCGATATTATTTTAGAAAATATAAAAGTTTAACTTCTGAACTGTTATACTGCAAGAAAAAAATACATAAAATTTTATATTTTATTAAACCAAATAATTGTTTTCATAAATGTTATACGCACCTTTACCGCTTACCGATGTTGTTTAAATTTTCGCTATCGCTTAAACTATTAAAACAAACGCGATTCATTCCGATTCCGTTTGTGGAGATGTTTGTAACGAGCAGAAAAAATAGTCATACCACCACTCTAATGTATACCGGTTCTACTCATAATCACTTCTAGAGTCCGTCCGTCAGTCCATTCGGCTGGCTGTCCGAGTAAAACTTGTTCGCAAAATACAAGTCGCAGTTTTAAAAATATCTCAATGAAATTTAGCGCGTACTATTATTTTGGTTATGATCGGTCCATTATTTTATATAGGTTTTTCTCCATAAAATTCGTACATATATAAAACGATTTTAACCAAATTTTGTGAAACTAAGTCGTATTATATTTTACAACGATATGCTAAATAATACAAGGATCGGTCCATTTTATTTAATAGCATAATTTATATAGCGATTCGCTGGAATATGCTCTTTTCCCCTTAAAGATGAAAATATGGATAAAGATTGTATAATCCAGAAAGATAATACAGCGGTACACGTTTCAGTACACTCTTAATCATGATTTTACGAAAACAGCATACCATATTGTTTGACTTATCGGCTTGCAGGCCGGACTTTAACCCAAAAGAGAACTTTTGGGAATACAAGGGCCGTAAGATTTATTTAAAAAAAATACTTAAAACGAAATGACTTTAAAGAGGCTTAAACCTGTCTTGGCACTTTGGTTAAGAAACCTTTGTATTTTTACCAAAAGAGAAAAATCCTCCATACTGCCCGGAACTGAGGCCTTAAACTATAAAGAATGAAGTTTGGAAAGAAATGGAATCGAACTTTATGTGGGAACAAGTATGAAAATGTTAAAATTTTTACTTTTGTTTCTAACTGATCGGTACATAAGCTTAATAACCCAATCAAACCACCAAAACCCCAAACATTGTGTCACATCTACTATAACTATCCACACGTTTCTAATTTGTCCCACTGTGCACTAAGCATCAATTTCTAAAAATACTCCTAATAATTTCAAATTAAAAAAAACTAGTTCCCGTTCGTGGTGACGCTTTTAAATAAATCCAAATTTTTTAACGCTCTAAGACACGCGATCTCCACAGTTGATATTCTGTAAAAGAAAACGCAAAATATTTATAATTTTATAAAAAAAAATTCAAATATTTAATAAAAAATAAATAAATTTACAAGTTTTCAATTAAAATATTACAAACCTTAAACCGATAACCGGAATCGCTTAATAATTAAGACGAAAACGTGAAAAAACGCGATTATATAAAAACAAAACCGTATCGATATTCAACCTTCTTTATGAATTATTTTATAGAATTTAATTTTATTTATTAGAAATTTAAAAATGATTTTTTATAACTTTTTTCTTTCAACAAATAAGGAGTGAAATCGACAAATTCTTAACATATGTTTTTTATTTCGTTTTAATTTTTTATTTTTATTTTTTGTTAATTTAATTAAATGAGTGACCGATAAGCATACCGGTTAGCTCAGTGTTCGGACTATTTGTTAAATGCAGGTTTCAAATCATACAAGGTTCCAAATGTTCCTAATAGTAACGCTGCTACAAATTTAGAGGACAATAATACAAATTAATGTTAAAAAAATATTCTTGCTGTTCTGGCTGATTTTTCGCAACTTCATGGTCAAAAACGTTATGTAGTTGTTGTTCGAGGAAATGATGAAGAAAAGTTTAGGGCCCAAAACCAAACAAAATTTCTCAAAAAGTTCTTGGTAATGGCAAACAATATTCAGTGTAGCAACGGTCTCTATAAATAACCGAAATTTACTTAAGGTATGTTTACAAAATGGATGCCTCCATTCATAAGACTTCATAAGGTGTCCATTTATTTTTGTCCTGTCTTGCCACTCTGACACTTTGGTAAATAAACCTTTGAGTGGTGTTTTTATCAAGAGAGAGAAAAATCCACCAAACTGCCCGGTACTGAGGTCAGTGGAAATATATTTGTCTCTTGTTGAAAGAAAATTGAAGAAGATAAGAAATTGTCCAAAAGTATGGTAAATTTTAAACGGACAGACAAGTTGTCTGCACTATAAAAACACCATTGAAAGGGTTCCCGGATCATTAGTGACTAAAACTATAAAAGTATATATTTTTTTGTAAATTAAATTTAAACTAAAAGTTTAGTGGTTTCGTATTTATTAACATATATGTATGTTAAGAATTTTTCTATCTCACACCTTAACTGAAAAACACTTTTTGTAAACACATTTTTTTATTTTAATTTTAATTGCCTTTTTACCTAATTTCTTTGTGATGCTTTAATAAATTAATTAATTTAATACTTTTTATGTGCAATATTCACACAAACACACACACCCATACTTTCTTTAATTTTTATAAAAAAAACTTAAATTTGCCTTTTCATTTAACATAACCTCAAACATTCAAAAAGGGTGCTCCTCCTGCATAACTTTTTTTAACATTGAAATATGTTGAGACTTCCACAATACACTAATACACACATACACGTACACTTTCTCTTAACTACATCTTACAAAAACACTTTTTTCTTCAAATCGCCATTAAAATGAACGCTAAACGATTTGCAAAAACAAAAAAAAATACAGATTTTTCAATTTACTTTTAACACTTAATAATTCACATTCTCACAAAATTTTTTAACAAAATTTTATTAAACTTTAATTATTTTAACACTTTTCCTTAATTTTCTTTAAAAATTTACATTAAAAATCGATAATTAATTTCAATTAAATAAAATTTACAAGGAGACATTAATAAAGTAAGACGCGCACTTGTTAAACTGATTAAAGAGACTAAAAAATGTAAGAGATGAACAAAAAAACACCTTATTTGCTAATGAGAGTAATTTTGACTGCGCATGCGTTAAATGTCAAAAACATTTTACAATAAAAGTTGTCTACACTAATACCAACATAATAAATAGTTAGAAATACTCTCATCTAACACACAATGATTCTGTGTTTGT
This sequence comes from Cochliomyia hominivorax, assembly GCA_004302925.2. Classification (NCBI taxonomy): domain Eukaryota; kingdom Metazoa; phylum Arthropoda; class Insecta; order Diptera; family Calliphoridae; genus Cochliomyia; species Cochliomyia hominivorax. Next base: position 81,514,000 of record PYHX02000467.1, read on the forward strand.
TTGTTTGTTTGGGACTTACAGGCAGCTAAACTACTAGACCGATTTTGCTGAAATTTTCACAGAATGATCCACATATTCCCGAAAGTAACATGCGCTGTAAAAAATTGCGATTTTACCAGGGGAGAGGAATCCCCCATACAAGGCAAATATTAATTGCCGAATATCTAAATAATTATAAAAGCAGGAGTATTCAAATTTGGTTTCAATCACTTCTTCAAGGAACTCATTTACTTGACAAAATGTAGGACGAATAGGATCAGAGGGAGAGGTAACCTCCATACAAAGAAACCATTGAACATTAAATATCTAAAGAACTACTTCATTCAGAATTTTAAAATTTGGTTCCAATTACTGTTTAAACGAACTATTTTACAAGATAAAATGTAGGGCGAATAAAATCCGTGGAAGAGGTAGCCCCCATACAAAGCAAATTTTGAATATCTAAATTGAGTTTAGTTTCAAATTTGGCGCCAATAATTTTTTCAATCAACCTTTCTACGAGGCAAAATGGGAGATGGACATGATTAGGGGAAGAGGTAGCCCTAATACAAAGCAAATATTTATGATCGAATATTTAAAGAACTATGACAGCGATAATTTTCGAATTTGGTGCCAACCATTTTATGAAAGAACTGTTTTTCTAGACAAAATGTAGGACGGATAGAATCAGGGGGAGAGGTCGCCTCTATTCAAGGAAAATGTTGATAATTGAATAGAATTTTCAAATTTGATCCCAATTAATTTTTCAAGTAACTGTTTTAATGGACAGAATGAAGGGCGAACCCCAATCACTTTCTCAAAATTTTGTTTTACTGATCATAATAAAGAACTAAAATTGAATTAAAATTGATTTCAAGGATCTTTTTTACTGGCTAAAATGTAGGATGGATAGGACCAAGGGGAAGGGTACCATCCACTACTACTAACATTAATAAGGGATTGGTGCGTTCTTAAAGGAACTTTTTCTGTGGACGTTATATAAGAGCTGGAAATAATTATGTACCGACCCCCGTAAAATTTCGCACTTTTATTATCGAACAATACCAACATAAATATGAGATTAAAGCCCCTCAAAGTGATATTTAAAGGAGGGTTTGTATGGGACCTATGAAAAATAATGAACCGGCCCTCGTATAATTAAGCACATCATTTTAGAAAATTTAAAAAAAAAATAGTTCTGCCAAATTTCATTAAAATCGCTCTATAAGTAAGATTTTTATTATATTGAAACCTTTTATGGGAGCTAGATGAAATAATGGACCCATAACCAATTTCTATAAGCATCATTATTGGCACAAAATAGTGATACATGTCAAATTTCATTAAACTGCATTTTGTTCACAAGATTTACATGGAGAGCAAACCAGCCAGACGGACAGACGGACATCGTTAAATCGTCTCACAAAGTGGTCCTAAGTCGAACAGTATACTTCAAAATGCCGGTAGCACAATTTTTCTGCCACAAACGCATAAAACCCCAAGCACCTATTATGGTGTAGGGTATAATTACGTGCTAAAAAGGCCAACTTCTTTAATCGACAAAAAATAGTGGGAATCAAAGAAAAGAATGCGAACAGTGATGCCAGAGATTTTTGTTATGGTTAAATGCTGTAATTACAAAATATGAAGTATATAATATTAATCTTAGACCAAATGGAATAAGATATTTACATACACTAGTGCATATTTCTATAAACGCATATTATGTGTCTTAAGAATTAGAAAAAATAAACAGGAAAATATTTAGTGGAAAAATAATATTTTTATTAAATCAATTAAGACTTTAACTGCCATTTTTAATAGTATTTTCTTTAAAAATGCACTTAGGTTCATCGGTCTCTACAGCATTTAAAAATACGTTCATTGATTCCGCTAATTTTTTAAGAAATGTTAAAATCATATTTTTTTCGTTTTAAGCATGTTTAAAAAAAACAAGTTCTCCATTGGCTTTAAGTCCGGACTATAAGCCGGCAAGTCCAACAAAGGTATGCTGAAATTGTTAAACTATGATTTAGACTGCTTTAAAACATGTAACGCAGCATTATCTTCCTGGAATATGCAATCTTTATTCGTTTTTACATACCTAAAAGAGAGAAGAGCATTTTCTAACAAAAAATTATGAATTTATATTCACGTTGAAATCATCAATATGGCAACTCTTGTTTAACTTCGGCCAAATATTTATTTTGCAAAAAACAACAAGAGAAAAGACATAAATTTAAGCGCCAAAAAGTAGACTTGTTTCAATGAGAGAGAATAGTGTAGACGTTGTAGTGTTTTTCTATTAAATTATAATCATAAGTTTAGTTGACATCACTTTATATATTTTATAAAAAAATGAAATTATGAGAATGCGCAGAGTTGCCATTTCGTATTGTATTTGGGAATCGAATAAGGAAACGGAAAATGTAAAAGACTTTAAATAAAAGGAAATGGCAATAAGAATTAATAAGTTGGTTTGTTTATTAGCTATTGGACTTGGTAAATGCTTACTTATTATAAACGATAAAAGATTTTTAGATGCTTCGAATTCTTCTTGAAAAAAAAACGTAGGAGAAAACGATTCCCGATTATGATAATTTATATATTTATAATTTTTTAATTATTATTTCACAGAAAACTGGGAAAAGTTTAAAAACCATTTTTAAAATAGATGTAATTCAACATATTTCAATTGTGATTTCAATTCGGTACGCTTTGACGCCCTTAAAAAGTGGGTGTTAACCCTCCCCATGGTCATATCCGCCCTACATTTTGGACAGTAAAAGTGTTCCTTGAAGTCATAGGGACCAAATTTGAAAATTCTCGCTGTTACAATTCTTACGATATTCTATAAACAATATTTGCTTTGTATGGGGAGTACCCCTTCCCTTGGTCCTTAATAGTTTATTTATTAACTTAAATATTTAAATTGAATAAAATTCATCAATATAAATAATTTATTTTTGTCAATTTGAATAATATATTATTCAAATGGAATAATATTTATTCAAGTTAACATTTTTATTATCAAATTTAAATAATCATATTGACATTTTTTTTTAATTTGAAGAATTTACGAAAAATTAGCGAAAATTTTCATTATAATAAATAAAGGTTTCGTTGGCTAAAATTTAACCTACTTTTTCTTCAATTCTACACTCTTGTTCGTTATATTTACTACCTATTTTGGTTCAATGTTAGTGTATCCAAAAACAGTAACCGGTTAACCGGTTTTTTGCATTTCAGAAAACCACCCGGTTAACCGGTTTTACTCGCTAAAATGTAGGATGGATAGGACCAAGGGGAAGGCTGCCATCCACTTTATAAGGGCGGCAAAGCGCACCCGGTCTTAGCTAGTGATATAATAAAATTTAAGAGAACATTTCATAAAATCTCTCACTTAACAACGAAATTAAATAAAGCTAAAAGAGAAAATCACAAAAAAAAAGTTCCTGCTTTGGATGTACAAAAACAAAATATACCTAATTTGCACTAATACATATAAAAGGAATAAATACCAACTAAGGGAATTTCCGTTTTCAACTCCCATCATTATTTCTTTTTCCTTTTATATTCTTTCAAAAAAATGAATGCAACAAATATACCACCAGCTACGAATATTTAATGAACCACCCTCGTACAATGGTAATTATTTATATTTTACTTAAGAGTGCAATTTATTTTAATGGTACTAACATTAATAAGGGATTGGTGCGTTCTTAAAGGAACTTTTTCTGTGGGCGTTATATAAGAGCTGGAAATAATTATGTACCGACCCCCGTAAAATTTCGCACTTTTATTATCGAACAATACCAACATAAATATGAGATTAAAGCCCCTCAAAGTGATATTTAAAGGAGGGTTTGTATGGGACCTATGAAAAATAATGAACCGGCCCTCGTATAATTAAGCACATCATTTTAGAAAATTAAAAAAAAATAGTTCTGCCAAATTTCATTAAAATCGCTCTATAAGTAAGACTTTTATTATATTGAAACCTTTTATGGGGGCTAGATGAAATAATGGACCCTCAACCAATTTCTTTAAGCATCATCGTTGGCCCAAAATAGTGATACAAGTCAAATTTCATTAAATTGCATTTTGTTCACAAGATTTACATGGAGAGCCAGCCAGCCGGCCAGACAGACGGACGGACATCGTTAAATCGTCCCACAAAGTGGTCCTAAGTCGAACGGTATACTTCAAAATGCCGGTAGCACAATTTTTCTGTCACAAACGCATAAAACCCCAAGCACCTATTATGGTGTAGGGTATAGTTACGTGCTAAAAAGGCCAACTTCTTTAATCGACAAAAAATAGTGGGAATTAAAGAAAAGAATGCGAACAGTGATGCCAGAGATTGTTGTTATGGTTAAATGCTGTAATTACAAAATATGAAGTATATAATATTAATCTTAGACCAAATGAAATAAGATATTTACATACACTGGTGCATAATTCTATAAACGCATATAACGTTTCTTAATAATTAGAAAAAATAAACAGGAAAATATTTAGTGGAAAAATAATATTTTTATTAAATCAATTAAGACTTTAACTGCCATTTTTAATAGTATTTTCTTTAAAAATGCACTTAGGTTCATCGGTCTCTACAGCATTTAAAAATACGTTCATTGATTCCGCTAATTTTTTAAGAAATGTTAAAATCATATTTTTTTCGTTTTAAGCATGTTTAAAAAAAAACAAGTTCTCCATTGGCTTTAAGTCCGGACTATAAGCCGGCAAGTCCAACAAAGGTATGCTGAAATTGTTAAACTATGATTTAGACTGCTTTAAAACATGTAACGCAGCATTATCTTCCTGGAATATGCAATCTTTATTCGTTTTTACATACCTAAAAGAGAGAAGAGCATTTTCTAACAAAAAATTATGAATTTATATTCACGTTGAAATCATCAATATGGCAACTCTTGTTTAACTTCGGCCAAATATTTATTTTGCAAAAAACAACAAGAGAAAAGACATAAATTTAAGCGCCAAAAAGTAGACTTGTTTCAATGAGAGAGAATAGTGTAGACGTTGTAGTGTTTTTCTATTAAATTATAATCATAAGTTTAGTTGACATCACTTTATATATTTTATAAAAAAATGAAATTATGAGAATGCGCAGAGTTGCCATTTCGTATTGTATTTGGGAATCGAATAAGGAAACGGAAAATGTAAAAGACTTTAAATAAAAGGAAATGGCAATAAGAATTAATAAGTTGGTTTGTTTATTAGCTATTGGACTTGGTAAATGCTTACTTATTATAAACGATAAAGATTTTTAGATGCTTCGAATTCTTCTTGAAAAAAAAACGTAGGAGAAAACGATTCCCGATTATGATAATTTATATATTTATAATTTTTTAATTATTATTTCACAGAAAACTGGGAAAAGTTTAAAAACCATTTTTAAAATAGATGTAATTCAACATATTTCAATTGTGATTTCAATTCGGTACGCTTTGACGCCCTTAAAAAGTGGGTGTTAACCCTCCCCATGGTCATATCCGCCCTACATTTTGGACAGTAAAAGTGTTCCTTGAAGTCATAGGGACCAAATTTGAAAATTCTCGCTGTTACAATTCTTACGATATTCTATAAACAATATTTGCTTTGTATGGGGAGTACCCCTTCCCTTGGTCCTTAATAGTTTATTTATTAACTTAAATATTTAAATTGAATAAAATTCATCAATATAAATAATTTATTTTTGTCAATTTGAATAATATATTATTCAAATGGAATAATATTTATTCAAGTTAACATTTTTATTATCAAATTTAAATAATCATATTGACATTTTTTTTTAATTTGAAGAATTTACGAAAAATTAGCGAAAATTTTCATTATAATAAATAAAGGTTTCGTTGGCTAAAATTTAACCTACTTTTTCTTCAATTCTACACTCTTGTTCGTTATATTTACTACCTATTTTGGTTCAATGTTAGTGTATCCAAAAACAGTAACCGGTTAACCGGTTTTTTGCATTTCAGAAAACCACCCGGTTAACCGGTTTTAATGGAAATTACTTTTAAGCTTTTCACATAAATATTCAGCTTCATTTGTGTTTATTCGACCATGACTGAGATTTTTATTTTATGCGTTATATGAGCAAAATTCATCACATTCTGAATCGATTTTGGTGTATTCATCTGATTTTAAAATAATCACATCAATAAAGATATTTAAATGAGATTCTGCAAAAATTTTTATTTAGTAAAATACATTTTTTAGGTAAAGAGATATAGACCTATAATTTAGACATATTTAGAATATAAAGAATGTAAAGAAAATCATGATATCTAGACTTTAATCACTGTGATTGGTAAATCACTGAAGTTTTGAAATAACAGTTACTAATAATGTCGTTCTTTCCTCTTTTGTTGCAAACTCAAATGTATTTGTTTTTATTTTGAGGCAGAAAAATTATTAAAAGGTGATTCTGAGCATAAATTCGCGATTCATCTATAATGAAAATTATCCGTTTGCTTTGGTACATGGAAACTCCCATATTAGTTTTCTGTCTGAACCCTTTTTAATAAACATAAAAAAACATTATTGTTTTCTTTTAAAATATTGCGATCATTGTCACTGGGAAGGACGTTATTTAAAAATCACGGTATCGCTCATCTCTAATCTAGACACATTTTTAGAAAAAAACTTTTATATCTCATCCATTTAGCGCATTATGGAGAGCAACGATAATTTCATGAAATTTGTTACATGAAATTCTTACTTGTTCGGTATAAAAACAAATGTACGTTTTGATTATGATGGAACCATTATTTCAATTTCATTTCATATAAAAGCCATTAAACGGTATATGATTTTTATTGGTTCAACTCTAAATTTCTATTAAATAAGTATTTTTTCTATAAATTTATGATAATCAAACCAAACCCGGTTAAACGGTTTTTACACATAAAATCGTATTTGAAAACGATTTCCGAATAATTCTAAAACCGGTTTTCTTAAAATTTCGGTTTTCTTAATACATTAATCGGTGTACACATGAAATTACACACAATATGTGTAATAACACATCAAATGGCAACACTGATTCTAAATCATGCATTTCTTTTCCCACTCATTTTAATATTTATGCCCCTAAATTTTCTTTATTCTCTTTGTTTAGAATTTAATCAGTTAAAAGAGAGCAACAATTTTTTCTTGTTTATTAAAATAAGAGAACGAGAGAGAAATTAATCTCTTTTTTAAGGAAATTCCCTTAGATAAATTCTTATAAGAATGTAGTGGTATAATAGAACATGCATTTTTTGTTGTTGTTTTACTACTTTCCACTTTTCTTATTGGTGATGTTTTTTTCGTTTTTTCTTTTTTTTTGCAATTTATTGCATCTCTTAATTTGATTACTCTTATTAGTTACTTTTGTCTGCTTAACAAGTGCGCGTCTTACTTTCATAACGTCTCCCTGTAAATTTTATTTAATATAAATTAATTAACAGTTTTTTATTGTAAATTTCTATAGAAAATTAAGGAAAAGTGTTGAAATAATTAAAGTTTAATAAAATTTCGTTGAAAAAATTAAGTAAAAGTAAGAAAAATTATCTCTTGTTCTTCATCAAATCATTTAGTGTTCAATAAAATGGTGGTTAGAAGAAAGTTATTTTTTTGTGAAAAATAATGTACGCGTGCGTTTAAGTGTGTTACAGGAGTCTCAAAAAAAATATCAAAGTAAAAAATAAGTTGTGCCGGCGTAGCAATCTTTTAATATTTGAGGTTATGTTGAATGCAAAAAAAGGAAAATGTGTGTTTTTGTATAAATTTAGTGAAAGTGTAAGTGTGTGTTTGTGATGTTTTTGGTTTAAAGCAAAATTCGGTAAAAGGCCATTAATAAAATAAAATAATTGAAGAGTATTCAATAAATTAAGTGAATTAAAGCGATTCCGGTTAGCGATTTAAGGTATGTTGTATTTAAATAAATAAATTTTTGTTTTTTAAATATTTCTAATAACTTTATTCGTTATATTCAGCATATTGGTTTTGAAGAAAGGTTCTTTTTTAAGGAGTGAGATTGAAAAAATTCTTAACACACATTTTGTATTAAAATTGTTAAACCACATTACCACTTGATTAGCTTTAACATCAAAGTGATTCCAATATTGTAAAGCAGGGAGAACTTGTCCATTGATAGAAAACCAGTTAGATGGAATATTATATTTCTAGCGCTAAAAAATAGAAAGCATATTCAAATGAGGTCCCAACACCACTGGTAGGTAAGAAGAACGGTTAGTGCTTGAACTATTTGGAACGAAAAGTTCAACCTAATGTAGTTTTCAAAACATATACGGTTCAAAAGTGCCCGACAGGAACGCTACCAAAAAATTTAGAAGTCAAAAGTAGAGCACGGAAATTGAAGTCAAGTTTTGTAAAAAAATATTCTTGACTCATAGCGAATGACGAAATGTATGTTCTGGCAGATTTTTCGCAAATTCCTGTTAAAAACTTTTATTTTGCAGATGCTCCAAGGAATTTTGAAGAAAAGTTCTTGATATGTCTTGCAATATGAAGTTGCAACAATAGAAGCCAATCATTTGTTACAACGAAATCTATAAATACCGAAATTTACATCAAGGAATGTTTACCAAAAAGGTTGTTTCTTTTCGTAAGACTTCATTAGGTGTGCACTAATTTTTGGCTTGACTTGGCATTCAGACACTATGGTAAACAATTCCTTGAATGATACAAGAACAATAATATTGTATTTGTACTAAGAAATAAGGCCAATGGAGAGATATTGGGCTTTTGTTAGAAATGAATTGAAGAGCATAAAAAGATGTTCAAAATTGTGGTAGGCTCGAGCAAATTGGCAGAGAACACTACACGCACAGAATGTCATTTCTTAATATGTTCGTCGCAATTACTTATATATTCGCGGCAATCATTTATTGTTATCATCAACATGTTTATTGTTGATTTTATTTTATTTTGATAAAAATTTCGTTGCTGTAATGAAATTATTTTTATTAAATAAAAAAATATTATGGTCGTAAAATGTTTGGAAATATGTTTAACTTATCACAATATTATTGTTATTAAAAACTCGATATAAAAAACTATTGTTAATTGAATAAGTATTATTTTGTGTTAACATGGAAAACATAATGGAATTAATGTTCTCATTATTACTAAATAAAAAATCAAAAAAAAAAAAAAATAATAATAATAATAAAATAAATAATATTATATGTAAATTATTATAACAATGTTCTTAGTGGCGATAACAATATTTTTAGTGACGATAACAATAACTATTGTTATTAATGTAAAATCGCAATGCGAATAAAAAAATTTTAGTTATGGTAACAATATCTGATAACAATAGCATGTTGCTTCTTGTGTATGGTTAACGCAAACATATTTTTTCTTTGAGTATAATAATTAAAACTACAAAAAAAAAATATATATATATATATATATATATATATATATATATATATATATATATATATATATATATATATATATATATATATATATATATATATATATATATATATATATATATATATATATATATATATATATATATATATATATATATATATATATATATATATAAATATTTTTTTTTTTTTTTTTTTTTGTAAATTGTAATAAGAATTTTGTTAAAAAATTGATAAAAAATTTTTCTTTCTCACTCCTTATTTAAATTGATAACTTTTTTGATTTATCTATATATCTGTATTTCAATTAATTGAGAACTTAACTCTTTTCTTTCAGTTTATCGGTTTTGAAGATTCTTTTATAATTATTGATCGTTTGTTCGTTTATGCGATTCTTTGGCGATTTCATGATTTAAGCTCTATCGGTAAACGGGTTAAGGTAGTGGTATTATTCCTCAAAATATTGAAAACTTTATTCCAAAAATAATAAAAATTATTACTTTTTTTGCAGAATATCGGTTGTGAGAATAGCGATAGTGTTTTAAAATAGCGCTTGCGTTTTAAAGCGATTTTTCGGTTATCGGTTTCAGGTAAGCAATATTGTTATTGAATTTTGTTTTACTTTTTTCCGAAGTTTTCTGCTTAATAATCCATATTTTCCATTTACAGAAAATCGGTTGTGTTAAAAAGATCGTTATTAATTTGTGATTTAAATAAAAACATTTTAAACATTTTTTGAATCTTCAAATCATAACGGTTATCGTTTAAGGTATGTAACGTAATTTTTAAATTTTTAATATTAATTTTGTTATTCTTGTATTAAATCAAGATCTGGGTTAGCAATGATCGTGTGTTGGTTCTAGAAATGAACGAAATTTTCACAACTATAATTTAATCACATATTTTCACGACTGTGGTAAATCACTGTGTGGTCACTACAGTGACTGAAATTATGAAATGTCATTCTTTCATCTTTGTTGATTTTATTTTGAGGCAGAACAATTAATTAAGGGTGGCGCTGAGCATAAATTCACGTTTCACTTATAATGAAAATTATCCATTTCCTATGGTTGCATAGTGTGAACTTTACAGTGACTCCCATATTTGAGGAAATCTTTTATTTAACCATTTTGTTTTCTCTGTGATTTTTAATTTTTTAATAAAATTCTGTTTTATGTTTTCTTTTAAAATACTTCGATCACTGTCACTGTTATAAAGAACAGCGATTTAAAAATCACGGAATCGCTCATCTCTAGTTGCTTCAGTAGCAACCTCTTACAACTGGAAATTTTTATTATTAAAAAAAAACTATTGAGACATTAGTCAGCACTTTTTTACTAATTATACTAATACCCTTTGCAATTCTCCCAGCTCTGCAATATGTTCTTGTATGTCTACTGCTAATAAATAACATGATAGTTCCCTCAAAACCGAGTCCCATAAAATACAATTCAATAAACTTCTTAGTCAGAATAACGCACTTAATACTCACGTTTAATATACTCTGCGATTTTAAAACTTTCAGTTATATGCATCAGGTAGCGTATAATTTAATAAGAATTCTTCTTTAAAATTTTAACTAAAAAGTTATTAAAAAACATAATTTTTATTGTCTTTTTCTAAAGGGCACATTATCATTATTATCATTATTATGAACATTAAAGTGCCATTTTTTATTAATATTTTCATATTGTTTACTATAAAATTAACATACACATACAAAAAAACACATCGATCGTTTATTTAAACAATTTTAAAATGAAAATTTTGAAAATATTACATAATTTTTAAATAATTTAATTAAAATAAAAATATTTACTTAAAATACAATTCTTTTTGTTACAACTTTCGATTGTTTAGAATTATAAAAATATATAATTCACATTAACGTTTTTATAGTTTTCAAAATTAAATATTTTGAAATATTCAAAAAATTAGTTAGAGATTTTGAATATTTTAAAATAATTGTAGCAGAGACTAGAAATAAACGATTTTTAAATAAAACCATAAATTTGTTGAATAAACTTAAATATAAAAACAGAATAATAAAAATACAAATAAAAATATAGATATTAATGAATTTTTAAGATCTCTAATCAAAAGCTAAACATACACAGTGGTTTCTGAAAGATTTTTTTGTAATAAATCCAGAACGTTTAAAGCGTTAGATACCCATAAATTCACTTGGTTATAGCTAAGGTGTTAAAGAAATGTATGGAAAATAGCTAAACTTGATCACTGGAAGTCTAGTTAAGTTTGAATCTTCTGACAAAATATAAACCAGAGTATGGAAAAACTCGAAGCAAAATCTCTTTTTCAAATGATCTTTATTTTAACTCTTCTTTAGAGATTAAAAGAAATAAAACTCTTTTTTTCAATTAAAATTTTAAATCTTTATTTTTTACTCAGAGTAAAATCGAAAAAGAACTCTATTTTCAAATTAAATTTATTTTTACTCTTCTTTAATAATAAAAAATATAAGCTCCTTTTTCCGATTAAAATTTTAATCTTCATTTTTGCTCAAAGCAAAATGTTCAAGTGAAATTTATTTTTACTCCTTTTTGAGATTAAAAAAAATAAATTTCTTTTTTTTTTCGATTTAATTTTAATCTTTATTTTTGCTCAGAGTAAAATCGAAAAAAAACTCTATTTTAAAATGTAATTTATTTTTACCCTTCTTTGTGGAGATTAAAAAATAAAAACTCTTTTTTTCGATTAAAATTTTAATCTTTGTTTTTGCTCAAAGCAAAAATCGAAAAAAATATCTCTATTTTCAAAGTTAATTTATTTTTTACTCTTCTTTGAAAATATAAAATGAAATAAACTCGTTTTCCGATTAAAATGTTAATCTTTACTTTGCTCAGAGTAAAATCGAAAAAAAAACTCTATTCTCAAATGTAATTTATTTTTACTCTTCTTTGAGATCAAAAAATAAAACTCCTTTTTCCGATTAAAATTTTAATCTTTATTTTTGCTCAGAGTAAAATCGAAAAAAAAAAAAAAAATATTTTACTCTTTCTTAAGCTAAGAGTAAAAAGCACACATAAAAATTTTTGCCGCAATAAAATTTACTTTAAAGAGCGATAAAAAAATTAAACTCTTTTTTAAAAATTAAAATTAAACTCTTTGAAAGATCCGATCGGTTCAAGAATAAAAAAAAGAGTCAAAAACCGTACTTTGGTATAAACTTTTTAAACAAGTATTTTGGTATTAAATGTTTAGAAGTTGAGGATTCAAAATTTTCAAAGAAAAAGTAAGTGAAATGTCATAAGATGTCAACAATTTATAAAAAACTTAAAATTTATTTTTTTATAAAATTTAAAATGAAAATTAAAATTAATAACGATATTTATTTAAAATGTAAATATCATGCATATGAATTTGTCTTTGAATCCATTTCACAATTCTGAATTGTCCATAGGAAAATACCCAAAATTCTAATCCGGACAGTTTGGGTGGTTTGCCTCATATATACACTGGTACAAATACCACTTTATTGTTCTTGCACCAGGGCTTATACGAGAACCCAAGTCAGGCCAAAAGTAAGTGGACACATTATTCATCATTCCCTGATGAAATTTCGGTATTTGCAGAGCCCCTTGTAACAAATGATTGGCTTCTTGCAAGCCAGGAACTTTTTGAAAAATTTTGACTGCTTTTGGGATCTAAACTCTTATGCTTCAGTTTTACGAGCATCAGCAACATAAACATTTTGAACAGGAATTTGCAAAAATCTGCCAGATGTCATCCATTATGCCGCAAGGAAATTTTTTAGAAAACTTGACTTCAATTTCCGTTCTCTGTACTTGACATCAAAATTTTTAGACTCGTTACTTTTAGAAACTCTTTGATTCTTGTATATTTTGAAATCTGTATTAGCTAAAACCTTTTACACCAAATTGTCCCAACACTGAGCTAATCGGATGTGTTGAGATCTCTAAACCTGAACCAGGTTCTTCTTCCGGTTTAATGACATTGGAAACAGTTTGATAGCAGACCTTTGAAAGCTTGGCCAACTTTTTGTAGTAACAAGTTGGATTTCGTTGAAAATTTTTCGATGTCACTCCGTATATAGTAATTATTTAATAGAGGACTATTTAAATAAAAAGTTGCTTTTGTGTTTTTTTATAGATTTTTAACAAAATCAACATACTCGAGGTGGACCAAAACAGTTAAGAGTCTGCACACCTCCGAATCATTTCGAAAACAGTTCAACATGTTTGTAATGATATCTTTCATGGTTTAATTTTGAAACCACTGTGCAGCAGTACGAAGAAAAGTTCTTTCATAAATTTTATATTGAAATCAAGTCTCTCTTTAAGAAAAGATATAGAAACAGGCATTTTAAATAAAATGTAAAAACAAATAAGGTTAATTTTAGATTTATTCTTTAAATAAAATACAATATTTAATAATAATAAGCCTGTTTGTTAAGATATTTTTATATTACAGAAATGTTGAAAATTTTGGCATTTGAAAGTCAATATAACTTTTGGTATAAAATTACCAAATTACCATTTAGCAAATTACTATAAACTTACATAATAACTTTAAGCACAATGCAATAAATAGATCTTCAAGAATATACAAACAAATAAAGGTATGAACTTCCATAATCTATTCCCAATTTTAATAAATTATAATCTTACAGTTAACCTCCAAAAAATGTTGATTTTTTAAATATTTTATATTTCTATTAACTGTTGATTAAATTTCAAAATTTTAATACTATTTTCATATTTAGAATATCTCCTAAGTTTGAATTAGTTTATTGCATTATGAGAGGTATATTTAAAAGTTATTTTCTTTTAAACAAACGAACAAACAAAAAGTCAGTTAAAATGCTACATTTATAGATGTTTGTTCTTCTGTTACATTTTCAATTAATTCGTTTTAATATTACGTCTAAAAGAACGACGACCTTGTTCTGCTAATTGTTCGGTATTGAAATCCTCATCACGGCCATACTGAAATTAAAAAAGTTAATCGAATTTTTATAAATTCAAAACTTAATTAACACAAGTCTTAACATACTTTACAAAAATGATGTTGAAGTAATTCCAAAGCTGTTAAACGATCTTTAGGATCATGTTGTAGACAATGATCTATAAACTCATGACCTTCTTGAGATAAAGTTTCTGGAGCTTCGGGTTTTTCACCCATACCAACTTTAAACATAATTTGGAAATTTGAATCGAATTGAGCCCAAGGGCGCTATTTGACAAACAAAGAAAAGTTTTAAAATGTTTCCTTAAAGTAATAAAAATATTTCATTACCTTTCCTGAAGCCATTTCGACTACTACACAACCAACAGACCAAATATCAGCTGCCCTACCATGACCATCACTATTTGTTTTGGTAAAAACTTCCGGGGCCATGTAAGCTGCAAATGAAATTAAAGCCAAAATTTAAAAAAAAATTAAAACGTTTCTTATATCTTTCTCTTACTCACCCTGAGTGCCCACATAACCCTGCAATTCTCCCGGCACCGTGGTATGTGCCTGTATTTTAACTGCCGAACCAAAATCACCTAATTTTAAACTGTTACCTCCAGCTACCAAAAATATATTTGCAGTCTTTATATCCCTATGCACAATACCATGTTTGTGTAATTCAGCCACACCCGATAGCAGCTGAGCGGTAAAACGTCTTGTTAAGCCTTCTGGCAATCCCCCAGTAAGTTCAACTAATGATTCTAGAGTTCCCTCAGAACAGAGTTCCATAAAAATCAACAATTCCTCTCGATGAACTTCAATGCCATAGTAACGTACTAAATTCTCATGTTTAATACCCTCTAAAATTTTCAACTCCTCAGCCACATTCTTTAAAACCCTAGTCTCACCGGGATGTATGGCGATTTCTTTCATGGCCATTAGTTCACCCGTATTATTATTGACCGCTGTATAGACTTTGCCAAAACGTCCTTGGCCTATTTTAATGCCACGATGCCAACGGAAATTCACACTGCGTGCGCGTATTTGTACTTTATCACAGGTATTTAAGGCTTTAATATGACCTATAAGATTACGTTCCCTTAGGCGTTCGTCCAAATCCAAATCTAGACGATTGACCGCATCACGTATACGTATTTGTCTCAAGGCCAAAGAGGAATCTGTATTGCTACTAGCACCCAGCTGTGTGCTTTGTGTAGGATTGGCATTTAAGGTTTTAGCATTTAAATTAGGTACTATTAAACGTATATCTTCAACTGCGTTATGACCCATAGCAGAGTCAGTGGAATCTAATGATTCTGTGCGTTGATAAATTTCATCTTTATGACTAAATTGGGGATGCAAAAATTTATTAAATTGAGGAGATTGTTGGTTCATCTGATTGACTATTATGCCGGCGGACATAGGTGATCTGGTGGGTGTTCGGGAACGGCTTGTAGCCGGCGATGAGGCTTTTCTGGTTCTAGGTGAAGTCTTTTTACGGGCAATTTTTTCCGGTTCTGATGTTATACCTATAACATGTGTTATACAACAGTCCATTTTCTTTTTAAGATTCTCAAATTCTTCCTCATCTAAATGTCGAGTGATTTGAGGATCACAGGCAAGTATAAGAAATTCTAAACCCTGAGAAGCCCATCGAGGACGCATACCACGACCACGTTCACAACGTTCTGTTACAAATTGCATCCACATTTTCGCAAATGTTATAATACCCAAAGCCATATCAGTTTCACAGTCTAAATTTTTATGGCCCATAATGCGATGCTCAAATAGGCGTATAACATCTTTGTGGTATTCAAAACCAAATTTATAACCTTGATGTAAGATTTCACGAGTTCGCGACAACACAGCTTGGCGATCTTGTTCCTAAATATGAGGAGGAATAAATTAAAATATATAAAATCTTTCACTATTTTAACAGAAAAAACTCACATCCAAATCCATGACATATACTGGAGAACATCTTTCTTGAACACGTTCTATAATTTTAATCAATTTATTTCTAACATCTAATACATCTTTTTGTAGTAATTTAAACGACTCTTTGGTCTCATCACATACAAAATCATCTGGATGACCAGCATCCACATCATGTTCGAAATGTTCTCGATGAAAATCGGCTGATTCGACATCACGACAAAATGTTTTCGCAAAAAATAATACTTTCACAGAACATTCCCTTTCAACGGTGAACAATGATTGTGTCTCTCGACAGATTGTCAAAACTTGCCACTTTAATTCAGTCTCGGCATTTTGAGCTGTACCATCTATTTGTATATCTAATTCCTGAGATCTGCTAACTAATCGCTCAGATATACCTTTCAAAAGATTGCGTATAATATTGCAGAATTTTTTCGCTGCCAAAGTGTGCATGCCGGTTATCATGGGTGATATTAGTTTGGTAAACATCCATTCCTTTTCTAAAGCTGATTTTTGATGGGATTCCGGACAAGCTACTAAAACCAATTGATCTATATAATCCAAATACAATTCGAATACTTTGCGCACTGTCGCATCAAATTGATTTAAAATTCCCATATAACGTTCCAATTCTTTTTCATTCTCTACCAATGCGGTGTTTATATGTCTTTGATAACGTTCACGATGGGTTAGGGCCAATGTTAGACCCTCACGTAATTCCTTCATAAGTTGTTCCAAACTAAGAGGATTCGGTCTGGGTGGTCGAGTTTCTAAACGCATACGTAAAAATTCATGCATAAATTGTAATGGCACACCGCTTAGGAATACAAATATTGGAATGTAAGTTGGCAAATTAATCGATTTGTATTCCTCACTCCAATAACCATAACATCTCAGTTCCTCAATTTGTTCGCGACTAATGTCAGGTTCTAAGCGTGGAAAATCTTCTTCAATTTTTTCAGTCTCAAAATCATAATCTTCGGTACCAGGTTTTTCTAATGAAATCTGAGCTTTACACATTACCACATTATGGAGTTTGTGCAGAAAGGCCAATGATTTAGCAAGACCTCTAGACTTTAAAACATTTTCTATAAATTTACGATATAAAGCTGACGATTGTTCTGGATTAGTACCGCTGCCATTGCGTAAAGGTTCAACACTAAATATGTTGATATCATGCATCGATGTTTTACGTATTGGTACCGACGACTGATTACAGCTTAAACCCTCAGACATTTGACTAATTTCAGTTGATGAAGAACTGCAAATATAAATGAAAAATATTAATTAAGTCCAAGATCCTTATTGAACTATTCAGAGCGAAAAGCAAAGACAAAATATTTAATTTGAAATCTCACGGATTTGATTATACCCTTCACCATGACTTTTGGTTCAGGGGAAAAATATATTTGCCTTTACGTTTGTAACGCGAAGAATGAATCAATGTGGTTGATAGTCGATTCCATCATACAGAAATATTTTGGACGTATTCATCCATTACGCTCTTTTAATGAATTATTTTAATCTCTTTGATTATTTTTAAAAATATACTTACTCATTACTACTTGTAGTGTCTCCCGGTATATGGGTCACATCATTTAGTAAAAATTGTACTTTATGTCCTGTCGTCTGACCCGAAAGTTTCCTATGAGACGTAGCTGAAGATTTTGAAGAATCTATTGAATTCATACCGGAATCATCGTATTCTAGACCAGATGCCGTTGAATTACCACTACTTGTCTCTGCCGTATAGGAAGTTTGTACGGGCCAAGAGAAACGTTCACCCTGAAGACGTGCTAATATTTTACCCAAAATAGTTAATTTCAACTTGGCCTGTTTGGTTATATTATACCACAAACACATGGTTTTAATACGACCCACAAATGATTCACTTTTGTAGATGGGATGAAAAGCACCCATAGCCTGCGAGGAAGGATATAGAGCTTCAGCTGCTTCTAAACGTGTTAAAAGTTCTTCCACTTCTTTCATAGCAATTTCTTGTTGCTCCACACAGTCTTTACAGTACAGCGATAAACAGCCACTACAGTTCTTTTGCGGCTGAGGTGCTAGAAAAGGGAGATATTTTTAAAATTTGAATATTTTATTTATGTGAGGGATACTTACAACTTGCATTGCTATCTGAACCCACACCACTATCCATGCTGAGATCACTTTCTTGACGTCTATAGCGTGGCTGAAATTTGTAGTTTATAATTTGTGTCAACAAATCCGAAACATCTTTGCGAGCAGCAAATAAATATTTATCTTGTTGTTCGGGTGTACGATCTGCTTGCCAGGCTTGTAACTCCAACCATATAAGATCTTTCACTTCTGTCTGCCAAGTGTGTTCCTCATGGGAGAGCTATGGGAAGTATTTAATAATTATTTAATTCGTTTTTTTCTTTTAATATCATTTGGAGCTTGCCTTATTGTCCTGTCTGTCAACACTGCCCAATTTAATAAGATTTGCAAACGTTTCATGGAAATCTTTGCGTTTCTTAAAACCTGGCGTTGCCTGAAAACCAATCTGCAGTTGTTGGGCAAATGCCAAAGGTGGTGCTGACGAACGACATCCGATTGGTCTCGAAGAAACACTCATATAACGATTGCATGATTCTACCACTTTTGGCTGTTGATATCTCAGCTGCACTTCTGTACTAAGTGGTGTACATTTATCCAAAGCTTCTGAATTATATACACTCTCCGAGAAACTATTAACACGACCATTATAACTAACCAAAGCACTACTGGAGGTTACTGTAGCTAGAGAATTTTTCAACTCACGTTCGGACTCACGCAATAAAGCCTGTGCACGTTTATCTGTACGTTTTGCATTGCCACTATCCTCATTGACAAACATTTCATTGAGTAGAGCACAATCCATAGTGTTGCGACGCAACACACGACAACGTGCCATACGTGACATACCTTTTTTAGATGTTGCTGGTGATTCAGTGCATCTGAAATGAAAGACAGAGAGAGAGAAAGAGAGAGCGAGAGAATTATATGAAAATTGTCATTGAACTATTGTTTTCTTAATATGTAAATATTTTAATATTTTTTTTTATTTCAAACTTACGCTCCTACGGATGCAACAGCTTGTGCCCTTTGTTTTCTCTCCCAGTCTCTGGTTTTGTTTTTCAAACGTGTTCGTGGTGGTGTTGTACCATATTCATCAAAACGTGCCGCCAGCAAATCGTCTGGATGAGCTGAGGCAAAATCTTCATCAACCGTAGCATTGCGGTAATTAATCGGTTTTGAGGGTGATTGTTTAATGCGAATTTCAACTCTTTTCGAAAAATATAAAAAAGAAAAGAAGAAAAAAAACGTTTTATTCATTTTTTTATTCTAAATTCATAATCAAAATAAAAAAGTACTCCCCCGTTTTAAAATGAAGGAATTTTATATAAATTTTAATAGATCGCAAATTGTAAATAATTGTGTTTAAAATTTTATTCAAATTTGTATTTTTAATGAATGAAAAATGAATTTTTTACTTAAAAATTTTTATAAAAAAATCGAATTTCCACAAAATACTAAAATTTTCACTAAAAATTCAAAATTTCATTAACAAAATTAAGTTTTCACTAAAAATTTAAGTTTTAACTAAAGATTAAAATTTGTCAAAAATTTTTTTAATTTTTACTAAAAATTATTTTTTCACTAAAAAGATTATTTTATAACTATTTGTTTTTTTTTATTAATAAATTAAATTTTTCCCTAAAAAAATCATTTTTTCCCTAAAAATTCAAATTTTCAAAAAAAATTCAATTTTTCCCTAAAAAACCAATTTTTCATTAAAAAAAATCAATTTTTCATAAAAAAAAATTCAATTTTTCATTAAAAAATTCAATTTTTCCCTAAAAATTCAATTTTTCCTTAAAAATCAATTTTTCCCTAAAAAATTCAATTTTTCCCTAAAAAAATAAATTTTTACATAAAAAATTAAATTTTTCCCTGAAAAATTCAATTTTTCACTAAAAATTCAATTTTTCCCTGAAAAATTCAATTTTTCACTAAAAATTCAATTTTTCCCTGAAAAATTCAATTTTTCACTAAAAATTCAATTTTTCCCTGAAAAATTCAATTTTTCACTAAAAATTCAATTTTTCCCTGAAAAATTCAATTTTTCCCTGAAAAATTCAATTTTTCACTAAAAATTCAATTTTTCCCTGAAAAATTCAATTTTTCCCTGAAAAATTCAATTTTTCACTAAAAATTCAATTTTTCCCTAAAAAATTCAATTTTTCCCTAAAAAATTCAATTTTTCCCTAAAAAATTCAATTTCTCCCTAAAAAATTCAATTTTTCCCTAAAAAATTCAATTTTTCACTAAAAAATTCAATTTTTCCCTAAAAAATCAATTTTTCCCTAAAAAAATCAATTTTCGCCAAATTAAGGAACTGAGAAAAGTTATTTTCCTAATATATTCCTCGCAACATTAATATATTCGCGGTAAATTTTTTTGTTATCGCCAACATATTAATTGTTGAATTTATCTTATTTTTATAAAAATTTTGTTGCTATAATAATATTATTTTTATTAAGTAAAAAAAATATTGCAATCAAAATTTAGTTGACTGAGCACAATTTTATTTTTATTTAACATTTCATTATAAAAAACTATTGTTATTAGAACGAAATATTATTTTTAGTTAACTGACAACAATATTTTATATTGGAAAAACAATATTTATGGTGGCGATAACAATATTTATGGTGGCGATAACAACATTTATGGTAGCGACGACAATAACTTTTGTTATCAATGCAAAATAGCAATTTTTTGGGTTGCAATTACAATAACTAATAAAAATAGTATTTAAGTTGCTTCTCGTGTGGTGGGAATAACGTTTTTCTCTCCAGTCATTATAAAAATCTGCCTAAAGTCATAATATCCCCATCAACTGTGGTAGTGTAAAGTATAGAGATAATAACCGATTTTTCCTAAATTGAAAAAATCTTTACACATTTATTCCTTTAAGATTTTATATTCACACTAGCTAAGATCCGGTGCGCTTTACTGCGCTTATAAAGTGGGTGGTACCCTTCTCCATTGTCCTATTTTGGCCAGTAAAAAGATCCTTGGAACCAATTTGAATTCTCACAATTGCTATTAAAGTTCTTTAGATATTCAATAATCAACATTTTCTTTGTATGGGGGAATTCTCTTCCCATGATCCTATCCGCCCATCATTTTGTACCGTAAAACAGTTACTTGAAAAATTTATTGGGACCAAATTTGAAAATGGCTATTCGATTATATACATGTAGGCCACCTGTCGCCCTCATCCTATCCGTCCTTCATTTTGTCTTGCAAAACACTTCCTTGATAAAATGGTTTGGGATCAAATTCGAAAATTCTCATTCTTATGGTTCTTTTGAAATTTCATGATCAATATTTGCCTTGTTTGAGGGCTACTTCTTCCCCTGATCCTATCAGTCGTATATTTTGCCTCGTAAAAAGGTTTATTTGAAAGCTTATTGGGACCAAATTTGAAAATTCTCTCTTTAGATATTCGATGATCAAAATGTGTTTTGTATGGGCGCTAACCCTCCCCATAATTTTACCCGCCCCACATTTTGTCTTGTAAAATAGTTTCTTGAAAAAGTTATTGGGACCAAATTTTCAAATTCTCAATGAAGTGTTTCCTAAGATATTCGATGATCAATATTTTCTTGGTATTGGGGTTACCTTTCCTCTTGTTCCTATCCGTCCTACATTTTGTCAAGTAAAAGAGTTCCGTGAAGAAGTGATTGAAACCAAATTTGAAAATTCTCGCTGTTATATTTCTTTAGATATTCGATAATCAATATTTGTTTCGTGGGGGGGAGGGTTCCTCTTCCCCGATCCTATCGAAATTTTTTATAGCCCATGTTACTTTCGGGTAACATAGGCTCATAGAATCATTCTGTGAATATTTCAGCAAAATCAGTCTAATAGTTTAGCTGTCTATAAGTCGCAAACAAACAAACAAAGATTCATTTTTTATATATACAGATTTCTGATGCAATAAATTATAAAAATTTTGAAAAAAAAGAGAAAATATTATGAAAATCCATACATATTTTAGCTCATTCACCTGTTTATGTCAATCAACAAATCAATATTTATTAAATACCAATTAAATAAAAATATTGATACATTTACAAAAATAACAAAAAAGATACTCTAACAATTTGTTAATAAAGTTATCAATCGAAGTAAAAAATGTTAAATATTTATTATAAAATATTTATCATAAAAATATCGGTCACACATATACATATATATATTGAATGTATATATATGTGTGTGTTTTCATTCGCATTGATTTTAGAGAAATAAATTGTTGTAACTCTTGTCTATTTTTTGATTCTTTTTTTGTTTTTGTTTTTCTCTAGATAAGATTACAAGAAAGAGCGACATTGTAGGTTGAAAGTATTAACGTTAATTTTTAAGGACAAACTAAATTAACAAATCGATCAGTTATGGTTAAACTAATTAAGATATCAGGTGAATGAATGATAGTGATTTAAATAATAACATGATTTTGGATGATTTCATATTTTGTTATTTGAGAATCATTTAAACTGATTAGGAACAATCCATTCCTATTTTTTGGATTTTCCTCGAATCCATTTCGATTGAGAATTTAAAATTTTACTCCGAATTTTCTGTCTAAAGTATTTGAAGAATAAAATGAAATTGGTTGATATCATATTTTGTTTTTCCTTTTGACAGACTGGAAACAACGATACTTTGAGAATTGTTTTAACCGATTTTGCTCCGATACAAAGAAAATGATTGCAGAAAAAAGATTTCTTTTCGGATTTTGTTCCGATCCATTTAAGAAAATTATTGGAGAAAAATACTACAAAAATCGATTTCTCGTTTAGATTTTGAGCCGATCCTTTCATGCAAAGAAAACGATTTTAATTTCAAAATCATTTAAACAGACTTTGGACTTTGCTCCGATTTAGAATTTTACTCCGATGATTTTGTAATTTGAAAATAATTTTTTTCCGAATTCGAAGGATTAAAGATCATTTAAACACATAAGGAACAACCATTCCTATATTTTTGGATTTAACTCCAATTCATTTCAATTCAGAATTTAAAATTTTACTCCGAATTTTCTTTCTTAAGTATTCGAAAAGTAAAATGATTTTGATTGATTTCAAAATTTGTAGTTTGAGAATAATTTTAACAGATTAGAACATTAACGACACTTTGAGAATCGTTTTAACAGATTTTGCTCCGATACATTCAATACAAAGAAAATGATTCGAAAAAAATCGATTTCTTTTTCAGATTCTGAACGGTTTAAAAAAGTTTTGTTTGATTTCTTATTTTATAATTTGGGAACCATTTTAACAGACTAAAGACGATGATTCCTTTTCAGATTTTAATCCGGTCCATTAATACGAAAAAAATGATTGGAGAAAAATACTACGAAAATCGATTTAAAAGAATTTTGGTTGATTTCAATTTCAAAATCATTTTGACAGACTGAAAAAAGGATTATTCATTTTCGCTCCGATCCTGAAGCTGATCACAGGTTTTGAAATTAAGAAAATTATTTTGGAAATAATTTCTTAATGAAATTTTACCTGGACATTCTTGAGGAGTTTCTCAATTTACTTGGAAAAATATAAGTTCTTAGGTCCAGAGCATTAAAAATTGATTAACATTTTATTCGCAAAAATCGTCACATAAAGACTCTAGAGGTATTTATCAATCTACTTGGAGAGTAGATCTCCAAAGTTGCTTATCAAGGATGCTGAATTTTTTTAACCTCCAAAATTCGATTGAACCAAGAGTCCCTGAAATTCTCTACAAAATATATTCTAAGTTTTAAGGTTTAAGAGCAATTTAGACAAAAATCGCATTTTAAACTATTTTCAGACTTGATTATTTTCTTTTTGGTGTCTCATTGTAATCAGATTAATCCCTGGGATTTGGGATTTTAAAATCAA
Organism: Cochliomyia hominivorax; assembly: GCA_004302925.2. Classification (NCBI taxonomy): domain Eukaryota; kingdom Metazoa; phylum Arthropoda; class Insecta; order Diptera; family Calliphoridae; genus Cochliomyia; species Cochliomyia hominivorax. The sequence goes on from PYHX02000467.1 coordinate 81,538,226, forward strand.
ATCCTGGAATTCCGAGATTTTTCGGATTTTCGGTATTTTTCAGGATTTCGAGATTTTTGCCTCAGATATCTGGTTTAAAGTAGGAAACTTCTCAGGACTATAAGAAATACTCGGGCCAAATTTCATTGAGCTCTGTGCATTTTTGTCGATGTAAGGGTACCAACAACAGACAGACGGACGGACGGACATAACTAAATCGCGTTACATATGGAATGATAAAGTTAATATACTCCGTACAACACTTGTAGTTATGATATAAAAATAATTTTTTCTTTAAGACTAAACATTTACATAAAATTTTTTCCGGAAATTTTGGGTTTAAAAAAAAATTTTGAAAAAATTAAATTTTACTGTTCGAATAATCGAACACCGAAACGAGATGGATTAATAACTTTCAACACTCTGTCAACATTTTTGTTACATGTTCAGTTCAATTTTCTATATTTACAATAAAATAAATCCCGGAAATTATCGTCGAAAATCCCGCGATTATTTCCGGGATTCGGGATTTCTGAATCCTGAAAAATCCCGGGATTTTTGGGATCGAGATTGGAATCCTTAGTCAATATAGTTCATTCAATTGCTTAATGAAATCCAATATTTTATTCATTAAAATTAAAACTATAAAAATCTACGGATGCATCAAAATTTGTACAATCACCAATAATTCACTACTTAATGCAGGTTCTATAAATCATTAAAAAATATTTTATTCGTATCTTTATTCAATTATATGGCGATTTTATTAATCGCTTACAGGTATATTTATAAATTTTGTTTCAAATAATTTATTAAAACATCGGGGATTTCACAGTCTCTGATAAAAATTAAATTTCATATGGTCCAAAGATGATCAATATTATACGATACTAAAAAATTTAAAACTCACCACTTGTGGTGGTGAAAATACAAATAATAGAGTTTAAACTGTTCGATAGAAAAAAATCCATCACATAAACTGTGAAGACCTTAATGTTTTTTATAATATATGGTGTCATTTTATGTTAAATACTAAAGTCAACAATTATTACATTCGATTAGTGATAACAGCAGCACGAAAAAAAGTGAATTGTCACAATAAATTTTCAAAGTAAAAATATATTTTTTTCTATAACGAATAAAGTTATATGAATTAATAATTAATTATATTAATAATATAATTAAATCAAATTTTAAATATTTATTTGAAAATATTCCAAATTAATATTTGAAATTATTTACTTTTTATTACCCCACATCAGATATATAGTACAGTGTGACAAATTACATATTTTTTCGGAATAATTTTATACATATGGAATCGATAGAGTTATCTTAATGGAATGGAAGGTGTTGTCGAGTTGAGTTGGATAAGTAAAGGTGGTCAGGGCCATACTAAGTAACGTTCAAATGTGGCCACCACAAATATGTTGATTTTTTTAAAATCGCCCAAAATTCATTTATGATATAAGAAATTTTGTATACAAATAGACATTGTAATTAGTGTATTTAAAAACCGAAACCGGAAACCGGTAAACCGGTTTTTTGCATTTCAGAAAACAATCGAAACCAGATTTTATTTTTCAAAAACCGATTTTCGGAAAATGTTGCTTTTTTAATACTTGTAATTCTATATAAAAACCACAGTTTCAGAGATATTTTAGTTGAAATAAATTTTCAACCTATTTTTACCCTCAAGTTTTTTTTAGTATTTATAAGTTAGCGAGCTTATTAAAGGTCCTAAAAACTAAGTCAGATTCCTAAAAAAATTCTAAACGATACTGTTGCGATAACAACAGATATATATAAAACCGTTCCAAAGTGATATTCATCTGAAATTGAAATCTAGAAAAAAATTGTTGAGACCTTTACATAAATATGGCATTTTTAAACTGATAAAGACATTTTATAGTTCTAAATTTTTAATTGGTTTATAAAATAGAGCTTAAAGGGAAATTTAATTCGCATGAAATCGGGCCAAAAAGCTCCTCATTAAACCTATTCAAAATTAATAGATTTAAAAAAAAATAATATTTTTTTATGCTCTCAAATCGCAGAGCTGGAATCATCTTCCTTTATATGTAAGGTGAACATCCCAAAAAGTGAAAAAGTCAAACGTTTAACATGTTTTTTTTACGGATTGAGATTTTGGATATTAACGCATGGAAAAGTAAAGACCAAAGTTGGAATGACCAAATATATCTTGATCTTGTATGAACATTCCAGAAGTTATTTTTTCGATTTACTTGGAAAAACACTAGTTCTTAGTCAGGAGTTGAATTTTTTTTAAATCGCCAAAATTCGATTAAACTAATAACCCTTGATATTCTCTACTAAATTGTATGATAAGTTTTGTGGTTTAAGAGCAATTTGGGAAAAAAATAACATTTTAATATATTTTCAGACATGATTATTTTTTCTGGCGACCCATTTTAATCAGATTAATCCCTGGGATTTGGGATTTTAAAATCAAATCCTAGAATTCCGGAATTTTTCGGAGTTTCCGTACTTGATAATTTTTTAAACGGTAATAAAGCATATATATGACTTTTACGGATTGAGATTTTCGGAATGGAAAAGTAGGAATCTTTTTAATATTCCGATTTATAGGCATGTCCCTATGTTCAACATTTAAAATTCAAATAAATTAATTTATTTTATTAAAATTTAATAATTAATTTTATTTCTCGAAACAACCGTAATTTTAAGTTCTTAACTTTTTCAAAAAATTCTGAAGCCTCAAATATTTGTATAGAAAGTTTATTCGTTGGCTGCAAATCCAACCTCAACAATATATCAATTATTTGAATAAAAAAATTCCAGAAATTAGATCCAAAAATCTGCTTCATCGTGTAGAGTATCATACAGATCGCCATAACCGAATATAACTTTCTTACTTGTTCATAATATTTTTGTGGAAAAATATTTCAACATTTATGAATGTGTCATTTTCATTTTGCTCTTAAAGAAAAATTCACTTTAATGCAAATAAGAGATTATTTCTTAAAGAAAAATATATATTTAGATGAATCATCTTAAATAGATTAATATTATATATAAATATATTCAATACTCTTAAACAATGGCAACTTTTAGACCTAGATTTCTTGGATGCTAGATTAACGTGATTTTAGGAATTGTTTTCTAAAAATTTAGATAACAGAAAATGAATTTCAGAAAAAATACAAGAAAATTTTATAAAAGAAGTGATTCAAATAATTATCGGAATAAATTATATATAAAAAGGAAAAATCGTTTAATGGCTCGTTAAGTGTCCCAGTGTTGTATTTAAGAAGAGAGGGTATTGAAGATTCGGCAAAGCCGCCTATAGAATTCTTACTTGTTTTACTTAAAATGCAACATGGGACAGAATTTGCAAAAAATTTGACCAAATGATAGTAGAGATGCGTAGTTATATAACTTCGAAAAATTTTACCACTTAGGCGCTCCATAATCGGAGTAATTGGGATTTTTAATCAAGTGCCAAATTTTTGTTTCACATTCAAATTTAACATTTTTTACTTACGGCCCTTGACGAGACCTTTAGGTTTTGTTTAATTTATCTCTTATAGATTTTATTATTTGCATTTGAATTTTTTGGTATTTAGAGTTAGGATTTTTAATATACACTGTACACCATAATTCGAGGTACCCCAGATCATTAATATTATAAAGAAATATCGCCCAAAACTTTGGTAACTCAATATCTTTACACATCAAAAGTATTGGTACCCCTGAATAAATTTTGAAAAATTATTGTTAACGCAATTTTTATATTTTTGAAATCTAACGGTACTTTTGCAACATAATCGATGAAATTTTTTAGAAGTAAAGTGATCAAACAAATGCCGTAAAAGGAGTTAACATGGAAAATCATATTCCGAAAAAGCGAATATTAGTTGTCGAAGCAAATCAATTATAACAAAAGTAAAAATGTAAATCGATTTGAAAATAATCCAAGAAAAGGACTATCAGGGAAGATAGCTAATAGAGAAGAGAAAAGGGAATATAGAGGCCATAATTAAGAATGATTCAATCAAAAAGAGCAGGATCATGTAAAAGATATACGTTTCTTTCGAAAGGGAATAGAATTTTAAAATACACACATTTCAGATGAGTCCAAATTTTTCACTCTGATGGGCCTACACTCGCAAAACAGTTTAATGTGGATGTGGTAGTTAAAAGATATATATAAATGCTTTAGGCGTTAAATATATAAACAATTTCTAATTTGAAAATTTAAAAATTTTGATTTTGCCTGTTTTTCGCCAAAAAGTCATTTTCTTTTAAATTATTTTTTTTTTTCTTAAAAACATATATGAAATTTATATTTTTCAAATTCTGAATTGAATTTTATATTAAAAAACCCCCTTAGGACTAAGACCATGTCCACTCCAATTCGGTCATTAAAAAAAATATTTTAACAAATTTATTAAAATTTGTGTTTAAAAACATATGGTAAATACTTTTTCCAGTATGACAAACCCGAAAGTAACATAGTCTATGAAAAATTTCGATATGTCCGGAGAGAGGTACCCCCTATACAAAGCAAATATTGATTATCGAATATCTAGAAAACTGTTAAAACAGGAGTATTTAAATTTAGTTCCAATAATTTCTTCAAAGAATTCTTTTATGAGGCGAAAAATGTAAGACGGATAAAATCAGGTAATGGGGTAACCCTCATGCAAGGCAAATATTGATTATCGAATATCTCAAGAAATACAACAGCGAGAATTTTCAAATTTGGTTCCAACTTTATCAAGGAACTGTCTTACTTGACAAAATGTAAGACAGATAGGATCAGGGGGAGATGTAGCTTCCATACAAATAGAATGTTGATAATCGAATAGCTAAAAAACCACCACACAGAGAATTTTCAAATTGACTTCAATAAAATTTTCAAGTAACTATTTTACTGGACAGAATGAAGCGTGGATAGGATCATGGGGCGAAGTACTCCCTATACAAAGAAAATATTGATTGTCATAAATCTAAGGAACTATAATAGTAATTGTTTTTACCATAAAATGGGTTCTTTTTTATTGGCTAAAATGAAGAACAAATGGGACCAATGGGAGAGGTACCTCACACTTTATAGGGGCGGCAAAACTCACCGGATCTTAGCGAGAACCTACAATGTTCGGTATTATATAATCGAACTTGATTCACTATAACTTTACTACTTTTTCCTTGCGATCGCATATATTAAGCACTTCTTTTAATTCCAACGAATTTCATTATATTGATGTTTAAGCGAACTTTTGAACCGATTTTCTTCCATTAGGCCTCTCACCAGTATTAGTTTCGAATTGTTACCTATATCCCTTAAGAATATCTCAGGTTTATAACATAATTCTCTTCACTCAGAATAAAATAAATTAAAATTTTTCATAAAATTCAATACAAAATTTACTCATAAAAACCTCGAAATTTATAACAAAATTAATTAATTTTTATTAAACAAAATAAAAAACTTACTTTTTACGCCGCATTTTGTTTATATTTCAGTTGATGTTCTTAAAACATGAAATCGAGAAAATTTCGATTTTTTTCAGTTTTTAATTCGATAAAATTTTATTAATTTTGTTCATTAAATTAATACTTTTTTGTTTAGTTTTTGATTATTCACTTGATTTTAAATATGAAATTAAAACATATTTTAACTAAACGTAAATTTACACAAAATTTACACTATGGAGTAAATGAAAAAAAAAAAACACCATAAAATACTCGTAAATTTCACCATCGATTTTCTAGTTTTAAGCGAATTTGTACTCGTATGTATTTAGAACAAAATGTGAATGAAAATTATTTTGAAAAATAATAAAAGAAATAAGGAAAATAATAAAAAAATTTATATATTTTAATAGTTGTGTGTATATGTGATGATGATTTGCATATATGTATAGGTGTGAATGTTTCAGTATATGTTGGTTTATTGGAGATTGTATGTGTACATGCATGTATTTCACATGTTGAATACTGTAGGAAAAAAAGGCCGAGTAAAAAAAATGTAAAGTCATAATTATTCCGACTATAAAATACCTTTTTGCAATTGTGATTGATCCAGACACTGAATTATGTTAAGGGGGTTTAATAGGGGGAATTTAGTTCCAGAAATATATATTTATGAATGTGCAATCATCGAGAATAATGCTACTGTTTCACAATTAAGGGTTTTTGATAAAGCTTCTTAGCAGCTATTAAAAAAGTCCAAATTCCCTATATATAAAATAGTATTGAACATGATATTTCCCATTGAATGGGAAGGCTGTATAAATTTAAAAACTAAAAGAGTTTGAAACATCTTCATCAGAATTCTCCCCTTTTGGAAATTAACGTCCTTGTATAAATAATACCCCTAATTAGGCAGTAGCTAAACGTAGAAGAGCAAAAAGTCCCACTGCAGATCTATAGATTCTATTGTGATTTTAATGTTAAATCAGAGAGATACAGATAGTGCGAACTAACACCTATACAATCTGGTGAAATTTGACGAGAGATTTAAGTCTGGTCCTACGAAGAGTCACGTGTTAGAAGTGGTTAAACCAAAATCAATGAAAAGAAGTTATGATCCCAATGTGTTGTGCAATGCAATATAAATCCTCAAAAGTATAGCAGGAGATTGAAAAGCTCCAAACTCTGAACAATATGCAGGCAATGTAAAATACCAATAATACCATCATAGGGTTAAGACGAAAATCAGGTTCCTTCTTTAATCTAAAATACGCATTCTCCTTCAAATGAGAGAGAAAAATATCACAGAGAACGTACAAGACAATGATATGAAATTATGTGTGATATATTCGAAATCTGTGCCTCTATACCAGATCGATACATGTTTTTCTTACGAACCATTTTTCTAAGAAAATAATTCTTATAAAATTAGAAATAATTCGCTATTATTGGTAGCGATATCGTCTTAGTTGTCACAACTCCCGCAGTTTTAAGTTACCCCAACATTATCGTACTTGGAGGCCGCCCATCGTATACATTGAACAGAGTCCACAACGATCTAAAAGAGTAGTTCTAGCAAAATTACGATTCCAAAAGTTGAAAGTCATTGCTGTCGTGAATACTGAAGTGAAGGAATAATGTTTTAATAACTATTACAATCCTTATGAAGAAAGGGTGCCCAACTCTTCCACCGATTTTTTTTTTTTTTTCATTTTATATATCAAACCAAAAGTAAAAAATCTGAGGAAATTCCATTGAACTCACTTTATGGGATTCGACTTAGATGTACCAACAATACAAAAAGTTAGTTATGAGAACATATCTATTTTGGAAAATATATGAGTTATCGTGAATTAAATCAGGGGAATTGTGCGCAAGTTGTTTCGAACTGAAACTATTGGAAATTTGAACACATTTGTCCATGCTCGTTCAGTTCTTTCTATGGAGGAAAAGGTGGTTCTTCGCAATAGTATGAAATAAAATTCGACACTCAGTTTCGAGTGAGAGTGTGGGTATTATGGGGGCTATTAAAAATTATGGACCAAATATTCTATTCTCACATATTTAAATTTTTTAAGATTTATGGATTTTGAAGGAATTATCGGTAGTGGGTGTGGTGAATGAGACTGAAATTTGTAATTTAACTTATTAAATATTTCCTCTTCTATGTGTTTTATTATTTCAAAGCCCCTTTTCGTTAGCACATCTGTGTGGGAGCCGATCATCGTCAATTTCCATCGGACTCGTCCCTTCGGCCCAAAAACAAATTTTTATCAAGAAAGTTAATATAAAAGCGAAACGAAAACGGATGGAAGGACATTGTTAAATTACCTCAGGAGGTTGATTCTAATTAGATCGGTGGGGGTTAAAAACATTCTGTTCGTTTTATCCACCTAAACTTATTGTGGTGTAGGGGATTAAAACATAAACATTGTGTTGTCATTTCCAGCTCTAGTGCAATGTTCACAACTTAATCACATGTTGCTTGCAGTTGGGGGATGAGGGAACCTACTAAATCGAAACTATAAAATACCCAACAACAACAACAACAAAAACTTAACAACAATGGTCATAATTGTTATTAAATATCATGCAAAAAATGTGTAGAAAATAAATATAAAAAAGTAATAAAATAAAAAAATAAAGAAATAATGTTAACGACCGCAAAAGAATAGAAACGAAAGAAAGAAATAAAAAAAAAACACAAAAAAACAAGCAAAACGACCGGCAAATTCTGTAAAAAATATCTTTCAAAAATCTCACTCATTCGCATTTATTTATACACATTTTTCGCTAAAGATTTAATCACAAAATAAACAAATAAAAATGTTCACATAATCGCTCAAGTCCGACTTATAATACACTACACCAGATAGTTGGTTGCAAATGATTGCAACGAAAAATATATGAAAGGCCCTCGTATATAATTGACATTTATGTGAAATTTATGCGTTTTAAAAGGTTTTTTTTCTGGAGGTTTATAAGGGAGCTAAAAATAATATGGACCGATCCTGGTATAATTTCGAAGGGTGGTTGTCTGAGACTTGTAAGAAATAATTTACCGATTCTCGTATAATTTGGCATATTCTTATAGAATATTATAGGATTTTTTTCCCGTTAAATATATATTGGTTAATATCGTTTCATAGTTAAATAGTTTTTATGGTTTAAAAACACAATTCCGCAGGACATTTGTATGAGGCCTATGTAAATAATAGACCGATCATAAGCAATTTCAATAGACATCGCTCTTGGACTAAAATAAATTTACATGAAAATTTTTATAAGTTTAAAACTGCGAACTGTACTTTGCCAGGCGAACATACGGACGAAAATGGTTAAATCGACTAAGGAAGTGATTCTGAGTCGAACGGTATAGACGTGGTTGTAGGACTTACTTTTTCTGTCATTTACAAATATTTGCACAAACGCATAATACCCCAAACAACTACGGTGGTGTAGGGTATCAAAATAAAAAAAACTATGAGACGTAAAAAATTTATACAAGATTTTTTGATGACAAAATTTGAAATTAATATTATGAATGTAGTTGATTATGTACTTTGTACATTTGCATGTATCTAACAAATACATTTGAGAGGGGACTTACACTTTGAGAAAAAAGATACAAAAAATAAAATTAACCCCTTAATGTTAATTTTTTATCATTTAATGGGAAAAAGTACCTTAATTTAACATAAAAAAATAAAATGATCAAAAAAATGGAACTTAATGTGAAATACATTTTTAATTTTGCTTGAAGTTCATTTTCAACTTGCAGTTTTTTTTAAATAATGTTTTAAGAAATTATCTATAAAATATTATCAGCAAGAGAATTGAAAATATTTATGTAAATTTTTTCTTACATTTAAAATTAAAGGTTACATAAGGTCATCAATATATATAATTTCTTTCTAAAATGATGAAATAGTGAAAGAATAATTTGAAACTTAAGAAGTAAATTAGATTTTAAAGGAGTGAAATTAGAAAATTTTAAACACTTGATATCGTGCATTTTTATAGTCTCCACCACACCAACTCAAGTCATTCCGCGAACAGCGCCAAAATGTAATTATCTACGACTCAATATCAGACCACTAGCAAAAAAGTATATAGACTGATATCTGTGACAACATTAAATGTCTGACGAAAATTTTTCTATAAAAAGTTGTTGGATTCGGGCAATAATCCCTGAAATCAGATTAATGGAAAAAGAACTATAGACTAATATAAGTAAGATTTTAGTATACCATAACAATCTTTTGAAGTAAATCTCAAATAACGGCCCTTCCGGAATACAAGTTTAAGCTGATAAGAATTTAATTGAAACTTTACACAATTCTTTTTGTAAGCGCAAATTTGAATATAATTCGCATTTAAGGTTCTTTTCGGAAAATCAATTCAAACTTTTGCTGAAAGGTATATAAGATTCGACACAACCAACAACAATATAACACTCTTATTTGACAATTTTTCGTTAACGGACCAAATTTCGATTTAAAACGATTTAATGTTAACTACAATATGGTTATTATAACTATTATATGGTTGTATCCACAACAATTTAATGGTTGCACTTGTTACAATCATTTGGATATAAATCTTTTGAACCGTTCAATATATCTTAACATTATTTTACATGATTTGAAATGCTTTCGAATTGGTTACAAGGAGCATTAAAACCCCCAAAAGGTTTTCAAAAATTATTTACGATACATGCTCGTACATGTGCAGTTAATTTTTTAGAGTTTAAATAAAGTTTAAATAAATTGTTGACCCATTTTTAGTAAATAACTGAACGCCCCTTAAATTTCGTTTAAAATGCTTTCCTATACATCTTGTCAATCTCCATGTTTTAACGTTTTCAGTATCACTTATTGAGTCGATTAATGATGTACCTTGGTGCGTCTGACCGTCAGCTGAAAAATTTTTACAGGACCTCATTTTACATATATTTTAATAATTTTTTTTATTTATAAATTTCAACTAAGAACTCTATCTTATTAACATAATCGATATATTTGATACAAACAAGTTTTTTATAAGTCCACATTAGAAATTTTAATAAAAGTAAACGTAGCTCCGATAGAAATCGACTTTCGAACATCACTTTTAAGTACAAGAATCTAAAAAAATTTGCACTGTGACATTATTCCATTTATATATACGATTTATACAACTAGAAATAGTGTAGGATTATTGGTCCAGAATTTTCATGTTTAGTGAATGAGACTATAGTCAAGCATGGCACAATCATCCGACTGAATTGTTTTGTAATCAGTATTATATGCCCATGAAAACATTAATCAGATCAAGATCAGTTTCGTATACTCTGAAATCAGAATTTTAAATTTGGTAAAAACCGAAGTTGGACCAAGTCCCCCATCGAAATTAATCTTAACGTTCATAATTAACCTATTAACCAGTTTAAATTCGACATAAACTTTTTAATTATCATTCAAGTTTTACCAAGTTGCATTACAATCGGCCTATAATTTTTCATAGGTCCCATATAAGGGCTCTTAAGAAAACCGCATCCTATTTAAAATCCTAATCACAAAAAAATAACAAAAATCAATTAAAAGCGCTAAATTTTCTTCACTTTCTCGAATTTGGCGGCATATAAAATTTTTAGATATCAAATAAAGATTTCGAAAATTAACTTTATCATGCAGAACACGTTAAAAAATTTTTTAAACGTTTTGGCCAGGTTATCACGACATTTATTACACTGAGTGACAGTAAAGAATTTATGTCATATTTAACTTCGATAAAATCGAAACGTAGAGGAATTTTTAAAATTATGAGAACTTCAAAATTTTGTATTGATGTAGAGAATAAGAATACCGAAATTCACCTAAAACGGAGAGGGTTAGGTACGGTGCGAGTTCACAAATTTTGGAATAATTTTTATCTTAAATTTCTTTCAAAGGAAACCAAAAAAACCATAATTTTTACATTAAAAGAAAATTATCTCTTTAGCATTATTTTATAATTTTGATACTTTTTTGTCTAAATTAATGGATTAATACGAGTACAAAAAAGCGATAATCACTTAAAGTTGTATTGTAAATAAATATTTAATTCAATTTTAGGCGTTTAAGTATTTGTTTTTAGAAAAAAATTATTTAAATAATTTTGAGATTTTTATTTTTGTAGATTTTCATGATGTAGAAAATAAATTATTACAATTATTTTACAATTTTTACAAAATTCGTTTTTTTCACATTATTTTTCATTTCAGTGAAATATTGTGTAACAGATTTGTATTTTGTTAATTTAAAAGTTTTTATTTTTCACAAACAAGACCAGACCAGAGACCTTATTGAACCACACAATTATACATGGAGCAAATAAAATAGAAAAAAAATACACTTATAAACAATTAAATATAACGTAACAAAAAAACACATTAAAATTTCATTAAGATACAACAATTTGAATACAACATTTTTTTCCACTTTTTCGCGTTTTTATACCCTACACCACCATGATTGGGGTAATATGCGTTTGTGCAGATGTTTGTAATGGGCTGAGAAATAAGTCCTATCATCACTTTTAAGCATACAGTTCAAGTCAGAATCACTTCGATTTAAGTCGATTTAACCATATCCGTACGTTTGTTCGACCATATCCGTACGTTGTTCGACCATGTAAAGCTTGTACACAAAGTATAACACACAGTTTTTATCTCAATAAAACGTTCTATTTTTTTGACTTTTGCAATTAGTTATAATCGGTCCTTTATTTCATATAGGCTCTATACAAATGTCCTGTCGTTATGGGATTTTTAGCACATAAAATTCCTAAATATAAAACTATTTTAATCAAATTTTGCGAAAATAACTAAAATTCTAAAACGATGTGGTAACTCATAAATAGTACATATACGTGAGTTTTGTAATGATATTTAGTCAAATTAAGACAGCTCTGCATTATTATACGAGTGTGGGTTCATAATTTTATTCCCATATAAGACTCCAGAAAAATTCCATTTAAAACGCATAAATTTCACATAAATATTAGTATCATAATAATCAATTGCACAGCATAAATAAGAAAAGCAAATTATACGAGGGCCATTCATAAAATTACAATCAACAATATGGTGTAGGGTATTACATAATCGGGCTTGACCGACTATAACATTTTGACTTGTTTTCTATTGTTTCTGTGTTTCCATATTATAAATATATGTATGAATCGAAAATATATATACAAACTGTAGTCCGATATTTGTATAATATATTGTTTTTTGCAGTTTATTTATTGAAATAAATTTTATTAAAAAATTTTGTTGTTTTTTTGGGGGTTTTCGTATCGATAACAATGAAAAAATATCGGTGTGGGGTACCATAAACACTAACTAACGAACACGTACAGCAATACTAATCGTCGTCGTCGTCGTTTGTCTGTGTTATTTGTTCATTTAATTTATTTAATTTCTTTTTTTTTTTTTGTTTTGTTGTTTTTTATTGTAATTATTTGTAGATACAATAATGATATTTTTTATTATAATTTTTTTTATTATTTTTTTTTTTTTTTTTTTTTTTTTGAGAACTATTCGCGTATAAAAACTTTTTCATTAAAACGAATGTAAATTTAAGTTAAATATTTTTATTTACGAACTGCATATTCAGAGTTTATACCGACAACTAAAAGATAATTTGGAATTTGTTGAGCGTTTTGTTTTACCATCAGAATATTAACAAAAATAAAAGAAATATTTATGGCGATAATGACAAGAGTATAAGAGAATTATAAAGACTGCTTTTCCCATAATTCTCTGTTATGGTTTCGTATTTTTGTCTACTCGTAAATTATATTTTATGGAAAATATAAAATGAGAGATTAAAATTAAAAAAATTACTGTACAGTGAACACCCGTTAGTATGAATTATATATTGTCAGGCATTTTTGTACTACCGATACTCGTATTATTGAGCAAAGCATTTTTACTGATTCAATTCAAATAATAATCTTTGTTTTATTAAAAACTATTAAACGAAACCAGATACATTAAAATGTTAACTTTTCCCTTGATAATTTTCTTCCTGGAGCTTATTTTTCTCCACTGTGAACATTTTCCGTTAGATCCGCATCAAAAAGTGCCTCGTTTGAAAGCCCATACTCCATAATGGTTTCTCACCAGACTCTTATAACAATTGTATTCCATAACGCTTTTTAAAATTTGTTAGCCAATATCGCTGACGATTCTAGAATTTTTAAAAGTCTCTACCGATTTTTTAACGAACTCACGGAATTATCCAGCAGTTGCGTTTAATGATTAATTTTCGAATAGAAAAATGATTCGTACTATAGAGCAGTCTGTCCAAATTTCATGCCATTCAAATTATTGAAAATTCATAATAAACTGGGTTCGTACTAATGGGCGTCACTGTATTTGGTTGAAAAGACTAATGAAATACCTCTCCTTTTCAAAAAATGATTTTTAAATAGTTCTGTAGCTCTTGAACAGTTGAAAATATATATATAAAACTATTGAGCTGAGATGTCTTGAATTAGATTTGCAGGACTACTGGCTCCCAGCTGGTCTGAGGTTACGTTCCAAAGTTGATCATATCGGTTATGATGTTTTTTTATGAGTCCAAAATTTTTTTATGAGACAAAATAAATTTGGCACATGAATGGTTCGTGGTCCACTAAAATTTTGCATTTTGCATTTATCTTGTCATTTTTACACAATTTTACTTGCAACATTTTGACAGTTAAAAACAAAAAACTTCAAATGTGTAGGTAATTTCCAATAGTTCCGGATATATTAAAGTTGAAATAATTTATAAATCCATTTTGATATCCTTCACCATCACAAATAGTGGAGGGTAGATGAAAGAATAATCTAAGGTCTCCTAAAAAGTATATATTCCTGCATAAAAATCTAAGTCGATTTAGCTTTGTTCATCCTTCTATCTTTTGTTCCACATTAATTGTCAAAACTCAGTGATATTTGGCCTGATTTTTTGTTATTATCTTGAGGAATTTTCTAATTGAAACCAACAAAATTGGTTGAGTACATTAGTGTCCAGCAGACATCTTACGTGGGCCCATATGCATCTGGTCCCTAATAGACAGTTTGCTACTCAGTGATCTGGGTCATAGGTTCTCTAAACCAGCCAGTACTTGCAAGAAAGTCGCGATCTCCCAACCTAACAAAAGAATATCTTGCTATATAATTTAAAGATATCCAGCATTTATATTAACCAATATTTATAATCCTAATTATATCTAAAGATATCTTAACGGAAATGTATATAAAGTAAGTCCGGATAAAGCCCATTTAAAAATTGGTAAATTTGGAAAAAAAATAATTTGTTTTGTTCAATATTCAAATCCCAATGAAGGAATCATCTGCAAGACATATAATAAAGGTATTCTTTATCGGATTTCCTTTATAAATGCAGGATGATCATAAAAAACAAAAAATCTAAACACGTGTTATATAAAATTGAATTCAAGTTCAATATGGCGATGTTTTTATTACATTTCCATGCGTTTAACGTTGACGCTTGCTGTTTGATTATGAGGCACAATCATTTTATGGTTAACAACATTAGTTCGTCACAGTTCACAGACATAATATGATTGATCTTCATTATCTAAAATTGAGATAATTTTTAAAAAATGATGACCGGTATGATAAACTAATTATAATAAACAAATTGCAAAGAGGAATTGCAATTAACTACGGCAGCATGACCTATTTATACCCTACACCATCATGGTGGCTGGTGTTAAGGCATTTGTACTGACAAATATTGTTATCATAACCTAATACTGGTCGCAGAAGAATCACGTTATTTGCCCACATAGCGCTACGAGGACTCTATAAGATGCAATTTTAAAGACAATTCGATGAAATAAAGTATCTATGATTTGTTAGGGCCAAGATTGAAGTCTATTGAAATTGGTGATATTCAATATTTAAATATTTTTAAGCATTCGTGCATAAATTCCTTTAACTGTCATATGAACTTCCATTTCCGAAAATTAACCTCTTAAAAGTAATCTCTTATAAATGAGAGTACATATTGCAAACTTTTTTATATCAGCACTGTGGTGTAGGTTATTATATAGTCGGTCTTAACCGACTATTACACTTCGGCTTGTTCATTGTATTTTTAGAGTAGTTTGTAGGCGGTTCGCTTTGATGCCTACAGTAACAAATAACTATAATTATTAAACAAATTATTCTCCTCAAGTTCTCCTGTTAAAGAGTTCCACCTCTGCCTTAAACAAATTTCAAGATAATCAATAGATTTTTTTCTTAGATACAAATTATACAAACGTATTAATTTGTAAATACATATAAAAAATACATATAAATACAAAGTAAAGAGAGATAATTAATTAACCAATTTAAATGCATTTTGTCAATCAAAATTAATTTATTGTCATCCAATTAAAATGTAATATTTCTACAAAATATTGTTCATAAACAATTTTGATCAATTGTAAATAATTATTTTCTCTATAAAAAGAGAAAAGGCTTTTTTAAATATTCTCTTATACAAGTTTATCTATAAAAATATTTTATTATCTTTAATGCAAATACTCCCAAATGCTTATTAATAGTACTAAACCAGTATTGCCAATTTGGATAAATTTTCCCTAAATCTGGCGATTTTGAAGTGACCAAAAAGGAAATATTTGGTTCTACAGATTAGCGGGAATTCTAGCAATTTGTAAAGTTTTTTAGGGCGATAAAAATTTTTGTGCAAATTAGTAGTACAGAACAGAAATTAACCTGTAACTTTGGATTGGTTGGTTCAAAATTTTAAGAACCGATAACACAGAAGAGTGTAGCTTTATAACTTTGAAAGTGGATAAGGATCTATAAGAAGGTGAAAAAATTTTTTGGATTGAATAACAAACAAAAATTTCGTATTTTGACACCCAATATGGTGTTCAGAGTTTACAACACTGAATCAAATATCGTAGGTAATATTAACGAAAAAATGATAACAAAATTTGCACAGAAATTAACCACAAATTCTCAACAGACTAAGACCGCATGTTTTCTTTTCTAAATTAAAATATCGCTAAAAACCAAAACCATAAAAATCATAAAATACCAAAAACATAAAAAATCGCTAAAATGATAAAAATGATAAAAAATCGCTAAAATGATCATAAAAACCGAAAAGAGAAAATTTAATTTTACCGAATTTACTTTAACGGGCGAAGACTAAATGTTTTAAATTTCAAATCGCTGAAATACAAAAGATAAAACTTAAAAAATTGCTAAATGAAAGAAATAAAAAACGCCAAAATATAAATATAAAAACCAAAATAACCCCATACATGCATGTCTTTCAAATTAAAATATCGCTAAAATATCTAAATCATAAAAAATCGTTAAGATGCCAAAAACATAAAAAATCGCTTAAATGGAAAAGTTATCATAACAACCAAAAAAAAAGTAAATTTAATTTTATCAAAATTTACTTTTATTCCTAACGGGCGAAGTCTAAATGTTTTAAATTACAATTCGCTGAAATACAAAAGATAAAACATAAAAAATCGCTAAAATGCAAAAATTGTCATAAAATCAGAAACTGTAGAACAATATTCGTAAGTAACGCTGTTTAAGAGCCCTTCCACTATACTAATTTTTTTTTGGAAATTCCACTGCAGGGGAATCTATTTTCTTCGATGTTGTTTTCTTACATTTTCCTTTTATTTTGTTTTATCTAAAGAATATCACATTTTCGTTAACCATTTTTAAAATATTCGCAAAAGTTTTCATGTAATTTCACATTTATTACTTATTTTTGTTTAATTTACATTATTTACAATATATTTTGTAGTCTTATCATAAAATTACGTTAAATAAATTAAAAGAAAAACAAAAGCAAAAACAAAAAAAGAGTTTAAAATAAAAATTATGATAAGAGAGTTAAGGTGTTTCTCAGACATTTTTTATTTATTTTTGTTGTTATCTTTTGCTAAAATTCTTCATAAACTTGATAAGAAAAGTTTATATTAGTTTTTCTATTTATATACCCTACACCAAATTAGTTGTTTGGGGTATTATACGTTTGTGCTGATGTTTGTAACGTACAGAAAAAAATGGTGTAACAACCACCTCTAAGTATACCATTCGACTCAGAATCACTTTTGGAGTTCAATTAAAGATGTCTGTCGCTCCATATACTCTTCTCAAAAATTGCATTCTGTAAAATGTTCACCGGACAGACAGAGTGAATATTCTACAGAACGCAATTTTTCAGATATATATTTTGACTCAAGGAAAAAGCCTATTGGAATTGGTCATATTCGGTCCAATAATTCAGGTAACTCCTATCTAAATATCTTCCTGGAATGGGGGTTTAAGGTTTAAGGTTATAAAAATCCCAAAATATAAAGCGATTTCAACGAAATTCAACATAAATAAGTATTTTATTATACTAAATCCATTAAGTCCCATACACGCAGAGAAACGTCATTTCATAATATGTTCATCGCAAACACTTATATATTCGCAGCAATCATTTATTGTTATCACCAACATGTTAATTGTTGAATTTATTTAATTTTGATAACAATTTCGTATCTTTAATGAAATTATTTTTATTATTTCATTAAATAAAAATATATATATGATCGCAATATGTTTGGAAATATGTTAAGCTGATCACAATTTTATTATTATTAAAAAGTTCATTATAAAAAGAACTATTTTTATTACGACAAAATATTATTTTCAGTTTACTGACAACTGAATTTTTTATTGAGCTAACAATATTTTTTATTAGAATAAGAATAATTTTATTGCGATAACAATATTTTTAGTGGCGATAACAATATTTTTAATGACGATAACAATAACTATTGTTATCAATGCAAAATAGCAATGTAGATAAACAAAGTTTTTATTGATATAAAAATTAATTTAGTGGTGATAACAATAACTATTTTTAATAATATAAAATCACAATGCGAAAAAACACATTTTATTACAATAACAATATTTTTTTATTGGAATATCAATATTTCTAGTGACGATAACAATAACTATTGTTATTAATGCAAAATCACTAAGCGAAGAAACAAATTTTTTAGTTACGGTACCAATATCTAATAACAATAGTATGATGCTTCTTGTTTATGGTTACCGCAAACATATTTTTTCTGTGCGTATACAAGCTCTTTTCTAAATATCACTTTAAAGGGCATAAATCTCACATATACGTTGGTATTTTTTTAATTACAACTGATCAAATTAAGATAAATACAATCTAGAATCAATGTTCAAGAAATATAATTTCTTCTAGCTCCGATATAACACCTCGAAAAAAGTTTTATTAAAACAGATAAATTTCACAAAAATATTAGTATCATATAAATGCATATTATACGGAGGTCGTTCATAAATTTTTCCAACCCATCATTTACAACCAACAATATGGCATAAGGTATTATATAGTCGGGTTTGACCGGGTTTGTTAAACATTTCTACTTATTTTATTTTTATATTTTTTGTTCTATTTTCATGCGTTGGTGTTTTATTTTTATAATTTGTTTTTATTATTTTTTAATTTTATTTCAAATTCAATTCAAAATAAAAAACAAATTGAATAAGATTTTCTGCATGTTTTCTCAAAATTATCAAAAAATAATTTCTTCTGAATAAATTTAATCAAAATTTAAATTTGGAAAAAAATTAAGAAATTTTTAAGAAATAATAGAAAATCTTTTAAAAATGCGTATATCTGTCTTTTTGATTCATAAATTCTACAATAAACTTTAATTTTTTTAAAATCCTAAATGTCTAATACGATTTCTGAAAATTTTATTGATGATTTTAAAAATAATTTATGTGAAAAAGATTTAAAAAAATATTAAAATTTTCTAGGAAAATGAATTTTTTTAAACGAATTTTCATTTATAAAAAAAAATATTTTCAAAACATTTCAATAGAAAATTATAAATAATTTTTAAAGATTGAAAAGAAAATGTGAATAATTTATTTAAGAGAAAGTTATATAAATAACGTTCAGGGTAGTGAAACAGAAATTGATTAAACCTTTAAGAAGCCCATAAAAAAGCATTCACCATAAAGTGGTTCCAAAGCGCCGGTTTCAATAATTCCCTTACATTTGAAATGTACTCGGTAACTCTTTAATGTTGGCCATCTCGTATATATCGTTTTTATACCCTACACCACAACAAGAAATGAAAAGAATTATAATATTTTAATCGACAAAGGTTTTGTGGGCAGATTTTTGTCCCAAGCTTATCAGGTTTAACTTTTAACGCTTTTCCGTTAAGATTTCTTAATAAAAGAAAAATGCAAATTTAAGAGTAAAAAATAGTTTTATCAGTGAATAAATATTTCTTTTTCTCTGGAATCCCCCTATTAGTTAAAATCCGGGAACAATATTTATTTTGAATTTCTCATATCTGAAAAAATCCGCACATTTTTTTAACTTTTACGCGATTTCTCCAATTTTCAATATAACTTCCTCTAAAGTTGGCCATCTCTTTGGTTATTTCATTTCTCAGTTGTGAAGGAAATACTGAACTTGATATACTTTTGAAATCCTTAGAACTTTAGTTTTTAATTAGGCTTTTAATTAGGCATAATTAGCCTGGATTTTTCAGTTTGATCCAATTTTTTTTTTAATTTTCTATCTATCTCTTCATACAGAATGTGAATTTTAGGCATTTTAGATTTTGCACTTCTTAGATCTCGAAAAAATTCAGAATGAAAGCTAAACAAATCGGAAACCCTTGCAAAAAAGGCTTAAATTATATCTTATCCAGGCATAACATTTACTTTTATACGAATTTTCCAATTTCCCTACAAAAAAAATTTTCAAATTTCTCTATTAAAAAAAGGTTTGATCATTTTAGATCGTTAATTTTTAAGATCAGAAATAAACTCAAAATATGGGTCATAAAGTTTTGAAATCCTTAGAACTATAGCTTTAAAGAAAATTAGTCAAATCTGTGTGAGATTTTCATTTGTATCCGATATGTCTCTCCAGATAAAATTTGACCAATTTTGATCTTAGATCTTCATATCAAAAATTAAGCACTTTCTCTTGTATGTGCTTAATTTTGATCTCAATCACTACCTCAAGGATCTGTTTAACTGGGAAAAATTTAGGTGAGATAGGATTATCGAAAAAGATCTCAAGATCAGTTTCTTTAATACACGTCGTGATTTGTGAAAATTTCTTTCGAGATCTGCGACTGAGAAAAATTTTTGTGCAGCAAAGTGCACCGGATAAAAGCTAATATTTATATAAAAATTAACTTCGACTCAAAAGAAATATTTAACAAAAAAGAACAAATTTTAAAAATGACTGTAGAAACTCATGTATATATCATTGATCCTTTTCCTAATTTTCGTTATTACAATTCACAACTTCATTTCGGCGACTGCTAATTTATTGTAACATTCCAATAAATGGAACTAACTAAATTAATAATTGTTATATTTTAGACGAGACCCCATAATTTTATACTCTGCACCAGCACAAGTGGTGAAGAAGGTATATAACATTTGTCATTCCGTGTGTAAGGAAAAGAAGGAATATTCTCCGAACCCATAATGTATATAAATTTTTGCATCAAATCAAAATCTGAGTAGATTTGGCTATGTCCCTCTCTCTCTGTCGGTTTCTCTGTCCATCTGTCTGACTATCTGTCTATTATTTAGACGCTCACATCCCCAATAATTAACAGAACTCAATGGAATTTGGCCTGAGTATTTGTTATGGTCCTGAAAAGTTTCTGAGGCAACACGTAAGTATAACGTAAAAAATATAAAGCGACAAATTAGAATGAAATTTTGTTATACACTCTAAAAAAATGAATGTAAACTTACTCTAATACAATGAGTAAAATTTTATGTAAAATTATTAAAATCTGCGTAAAAATTAGCATAAATCGTTTGGTATAATTTTTACAGACAAAAATACACACAAAATATAGTTGTATGAATGCTGCAGTATGAATTATTAACATTTTCATATAAAATTACTTATATTGTATGTAAAAAACTTTTAAATTTTGTTTATTTTTTACGTAAAAAATGCGTAAAAATTTGAAACAAAAATCAATGTGTAATTTTACCTTATTTATAGTAGAAGTCCAATTACCTACTATAAATAGAGTAAATTTACATGATATTTTTTAGAGTGTAATATTAAGTTATATGTACTTTATTACCATTCAAAAATTATCAAAATCGGTTCAGTAGAAAAATAATTAAAGTGAAAAATTTAACTAATTTTATGACTCATTAAGTGTTTCGTGTTATATTTAAGAAAAACTTCTGTGAGTGTATTTGTGAGTGTGTTTAAACGAACATAACATATTAACTTCACACGCATTTGTGGTGGAGGGTATTGTAGATTCGGCATAACCGTATATAACATTTTTACTTGTCATTGTTTATTTAGAATTTTGCAAATAAAAAGAAATTTCGACTGGAACTTTGATATTTCGCAAACAAAAAAAATTCCTTTAAAATTATCAAATTTGAATTCTACACAAGAACCCCCTTCTCCAAAATATTAAAATTCGTATTTTATGACCCAAAAATATTTGTGTTTCGTTTTTTTTTTTTTCTTTCAAAATTCAAATCAACAATAAAATATAATAAGGAAATTATAAACTGATATTTATAATCATATTTTTACGAATATAAAAGTTAAAATATTATTTTTATATGAAAACTATATGTATTTTTCAGTAAATGGCAATATCTCTAAATGTTCCAAAAAGCAGCAATTTAATTGTGAGTAAAAAAACAGAATAAGAAATCATTTGAGAATGTATATAAAATAAAATTATTCTACAAAATTTTGATTCTAGAGTCGGTATATTGTGAATAGAATAAGTGTTGTGGTAGGTCCTATATACAACGTTCTCTATTTTGTCTCTCGAATTGATGATCGTAAATAATGTTTAATATGAAAAGCAAAATTTTGTTATATCAGGTCCTGTAGCAAGGATAAGACCACTATATATTTTCGTTTGGCATTTGGTAAAAGCAGAGAATTTAACTCTAACTTCACTAATCATAAAATTTGACAAACGCCATACTCTGATTCTAGATGGACTTGTTTTTAAAATTAATCAATTATTCAATTAATCCATTTGCATTAGGAATCACTGGGATTATTTCATAGTGTTCATAGGGAATGTGACAAAACAGCTATTTGTCATGAACAGCTTTTATGATGTGACCTTAAATTGTGTGATTTTGACTTCTATACTAAATGTCAAAAAAAGCCTGATATTAAAATTTATTATTATTATTATTATTATTATTATTATTATTATTATTTTTTTTTTTTTTTTTTGAAAAAAAATTATTAGAATATGAACATTTAATTTTTAGTGGAAAATTAATTAAATTTTTCAATGGAAATATATTTTTTATTTATTGAAAAGTTAAATTTTTATTACAATATTAAATTTTTAGCGAAAAAATTTAATTTTTTATAAAAAATTTTAACAAAAAAAAATTTATTAAAAAATTTAATTTTTTATAAAATTTTTTTTTATAAAAAAATTAAATTTTTAATTAAC
Source organism: Cochliomyia hominivorax (assembly GCA_004302925.2). NCBI lineage: Eukaryota > Metazoa > Arthropoda > Insecta > Diptera > Calliphoridae > Cochliomyia > Cochliomyia hominivorax. The sequence goes on from PYHX02000467.1 coordinate 81,561,233, forward strand.
GATGGAATTTTTTTAGTGAAAATTAAAAATTCAATTTTTTATTGCAAAATTAAATTTTTTTTAGCGATAAATTAATTTTTTATTAAAAAAAATTTAATCAAAATTTATATTTAAATGAAATTTTTTTGAAAAAATATTTAAAAAATTATATTTTTTTAAAATGCAATTTTTAGTGCAAAATTCAAATTTATGTGAAAAATTTGATGTAAAATGGAATTTTGGGAAAAAATTAAATTTTTGTGAAACAAACTATTTTTGATGAAAAGTGAATTTTATTTATTCATTTAAATTTTGTGAAAAATGCACTATGTGTGAAAGGAAATTTTTTTGTGAAGAATTTTTAGCGGTAACTTTATTTTTTTTTAGTAAAAAAATATGTTTTATTATAAAAAATGATTTACATTTATGAAAAATATAAATTTTTGTAAAAAATGCTATTTAAATATTTGGTAAACAAACTTCTTTTTTTATTCGAGTAAAAAATGCAAAAAACAATTTAAAAAAAATGTAATTTGTAGTCCAAAAATTTCATTTTGAGAAAAAATTCAAATTTAGTAGAAAGTGTAATTTTTATTAAAAGGAGAATTTTATGTAAAAGCGCAATTTTTAGTTAAAGTGCAATTTTTAGTAAAAAGTGCCTTTTTTTTTTGTGAAAAGTGCTATTTTAAGTAAAAAGTGAAATTTTTTGGTAAAAGTAGAATTTTTAGTGAAAAGTGCAATTTATTAATATTATTTTTAAATAAATTTTTAGTACAAGATTAAAGAAAAAAGTAAATGTTTGGTGTAAAATGCAATTTTGAAAAAATGAGTGAAACAAACCATTTTTGACGAAAAGTGCAACTTTGTGTAAAAATTAAAGAACATTTTTTGTGAAGAATGCAATTTTTAGAGGAAATTTTATTTTTGGATACAAAAATTAAATTTTTGTTAAAAAAAAAATAATTTTAGTGAAATTAAAATATTTTTTATTATGAAAAACTATTTACCTTTATGAAAAATAAAAATTTTGGTAAAAAATTCTATTTTAATATTTAGTAAACAAACTTCTTTTTTAATTCGAGTAAAAAATGCAAAAAAGAAAACATTTTTTTTTATAAAAATGAAATCTTTAGTCCAAAAATTTAATTTTGAGAAAAAATTTAAATATATAAATCAAGTGTAAGTTTTAGTAAAAGGAGGATTTTAAGTAAAAAGTGCACTTTTTAGTTAAATGCAATTTTTAGTGAAAAGTGCATTTTTTGTATAAAGTGAAATTTTTAGTAAAAAGTGCACTTTTTTGTAAAAAGTGAAATTTTTAGTAAAAAGTGTAATTTTAAGTAAAAAGTGTAATTTTAAGTAAAAAGAGCAATTTTTTGGTAAAAAGTACAATTTTTAGTAAAAAGTGCATTTTTTAGTAAAAAGTGCAATATTTATAAAATAAATAAAAAAATAATTTAAAATCGACATGCAGTGACAACTTCTTTTGTGTCTTAACCCTCTGTAACTAATGTGATAGTTCAGCAGACACGAATGTTATAAAACATGTGTTTGAATATAATTTTTTTGTTCTAAATTGAAAAGTATGAAACGCAACTTTGTCGGTAAAATAATAACATGAAATGAAGTCAGTCAATTGTAGAGGGTTAAAATACTCTTCAAAGTAATTAAACACGGATTATACGTTTTGATTTTATGACGAAACAAAAAAAAGTAATCATCCATAATTATTTTTAAAACTATTCCATATTTAAGGTGATTTCAATTAAGTGAATTTATTTTGAAAATCCCTTTTGAATGACTCATTCTAATAAGAAACGTATGAAAACAATAAAAATTAATTGACAAATTAATTATTTATTTAAAAAAATCAAATTATTGCAAATATTTAATTTAATTTCAAAAAACAGTTTAACTTACAAACTCCTGTGTTGAACTGAAACATTTTAAAAAGTTCATTTCCATTATTAACGCAATAAATAAGAGTTATCATAATTATGCTAATTATTTGATAAACGTTGTACTTTCTATAACCGGTTTCAAGTGAATTAAAAAAAATCGTTAGAATTTTTAAAAATCACACAAATGTCTTAAAAGAATGTAATAATTGGTTAGGACCGGCTCTATAATACCCTATACTACAAATTGAGGCGAAATCTACTTTTTGGAAATTAATCTGTAAAATTATGATAACAGAGGAGTGTAGCATTATACTGTTTGGACTAAGAACCCAAAAAGTGCTTCATGGTTGAAGTTATAGGAGCTTTTGTTCCTCATCTAAAGCCAAAAACATAGAAAGCATTTTCAAAATAGTTCTCGACACACCCAGTAGGAAAGCAGTCCGGCTCGGTTTAAAGACATACAAAGCTCAAAAAGTTCCTAAACGCTGCTAAAAATTTAGAGGCCAAAAACAGAACACGGAAATGGAAATCAAGTTTTCTATAAAAAATATTCTTGCTGCATAATGGATGACGAAACGTACGTTCTTACAGATTTTTCGCAACTTCCAGGTAAAATTTGTTTTGCTTATATACGAGAGAATGTTGGAGGAAAGTTTAGGATATAAAGGCAGTCAAAAATTTCCCAAATTTTAATTATTGATATGACAAGCAATATAAAGATGCGGCAAAAGAAGCAAATCATTTGTTAAAACGAGCTCTATAAATACCGAAATATAGGTCAAGGTATATTATAAAAAAGCTAATTTCATTGTAATATGTCCTCTAATTTTTGGCCTGACTTGCCATCCTATCAATGTGACAAACAAGCCCCTCAATGGTACAAGAACAATAATGTGAAATTTTTACCAAGAGAGGCAAATCCTCCAAACTCCCTGGATCTATGGCAACTAAGAATGGACATCATTAAAATAAACCAGAAAGTGATTCAGAGTCGATCGGTTTAAGTTAACCTTATTTTTTCCATATACTTCAAAAATGGTGTAGGTAGTGTATTGAAAAACCGAAGCCGGAAACCGGTTAACCGTTTTTTTTTTTGCATTACAGAAAACCGGTATATGCTTTTTTTGGTTAAACACTAAATATTTATTAATTAAGTATTTTTCTATAAATTTACAATAATCAAACAAAAACCGGTTAATGGTTTTTATGAAGAACCCATTATTCGAATAACTAGAAAACCGGTTTTCTGAAAATGTCGGTTTTTTAATACACTAAGTGTAGGGTATAAAAAATAAATACATAAACTTTTTTTAATTACAAATGTCATTAACCCATCACAAAATATGGCTGTTAAAAGACATTTTGAGTTCGAAAAAAAAGGAAATGAAATTTTAAACGAAAATTCAATTATAATAAATTTCTAAATTTATGCATAAATATGCCTTAAATAACTTTATAATTACCACCTTAAAAAAAACATTTACCTTGACTTCTTGGTGTCTACTTCAAATTACGACAAAAACATAATAATACAACAACAATTTATTGATGACAACACAAAACTTTCCAATGTTAACAAAAAAGTTATTTTTACAAAAAAAAAACTTTATTTAAAAATCAAACTTTTTAAAAAAACCCAAACAAAATATTTTAACTTGTTGTTGTTGTTGTGTGGTTAACGATTAAAGTGAATTTTTGTTAAATACCAGTTTTAAATTTCTATGCGTTTTCAAGATTTGAAAAAACCGGCTTTTTAACAAAAAATAATGAGAAAAAAATAAGAATTAAAAATCTGACGGTGAAAACACATGAAATAAAATAAAAGTGAATTGATAATAATAAATAATTGTATTAAACAAAATAAATACAATAACAAAATTGAAAATAAAAACAATCACAACAATAACAAAAATACCACAATAACAATAATAACAATAAAAATAATACATAATAATAAACTAAAATGCGGCACACAGTGGTCACAAATCGCTTTTTTGGAAATAATTCCCTAATTTTGGAACTATTGAATGTTTTGTAACGAAATTTCACATGAACTTTCTTGAGGTGTTTTCGAATTGATTTGGAAAAGAACATGTTTTCAGTGAGTCCTTAGGTTCGAGAAATGAATCTTCAAATTTGGTCACCTCGATTATATTTTTAAATCGCCAAAATTAAATTAATTTATGATCTCATTGAAAAACTATTATATAGAGAATTAGAGAGATATATAGTCCTTATAGTTCTCTACAAAAATATACTTACATGTGTAGGATATCTCTTATAATTTAAGAGATATTGGAGATTTTGTATGGTTTTTGAACTTCCTGGGCTCTTTCTGGTCCAAATAAAATGTCTAAATATTGTCTAAATTCTGGGACAAAATTCTCAATATTTTTTGCTCAAGAACCATAGACCTATGTGGGTTCAATTAAGAGAAATATTATTTTGAAATAGAAATTTAGAAAAAATGGATTTTTTCTGATTTTTTCAAAAAGGTGATAACATATTTTCACCCTCAAATCAATTTTTTTTATTGTGGACTTTAATTTTTTTCTCAATTCTGAAAGCATTTCCAACCTTAATGCATATAAAGCAAATCCGAGTATATTGGAAGAAACAACTTCTCCGCTAGCCCTATCGAAATTTCGTTAATTATCAAATATTTTTCTTTAGTCTTAAAATTGTGAAAAAGTACCTTAATTATATAGCTTCATTTATTAGCTACCTAAAGAGCTAGAAACTTATGCTTTTCCAAACCAGTCCATAAGTACCTTAGAAATAACCATGCAAAATTTCACCAAAAATATGTTAAACGATTATGAAGTTACGAATCGTTATTCAGAGACATTTTGAAATTACTATTTAATTATTACATTGAATACTGCAGCACATATTTACATGGGAAAAAATCATTACAACTAAGGTGACCAACTTTGAAGATCCACTTCCCGACCCCAGGACTTACTAGCAACATGTCACTCTCCAATTAAATGGAAAAACACCTCAAGAATGTTCCAAAGTTATTAAAAAAACGTTTTGGAACCACTTTGCGGCAGTGGAAGGCAGTCAGGCAGCAGCAGCTAATAACTAATTGCTAATGACCTTAAGATTGCACGCAAAAATATTATTTAAAAAAAAAATAAATAAAATAAAAAATGAAGAAAAATAAAACCCGAAATACCCCTTGAAATCTTTATCGTTTGAAATAAAGAAATTTGCCCAGAAAAGGGAAAGATAACGATAAAAATTCTATTATATAAACGCACATGAGCAACATAAACTTTTTCATTTGATTTTTTTGTTGTTGTTTTGTATTCTAAACACAACTACTTTTTTTGAAAAAGACTTAAGTATTTTGTTGTTGTTGTTTTTCTCTATTTATTCTTCATTCGAAGTAATTGACAATTCAAAATTATTAGGTCATTTACCGTTATATTGTTTGAAATGAATAGACAACAAATATCTATATACCTCTAATTGAGAATTGTAAATATGCGATTTAATGGAGAAAATTTGTATTTTCACCACTTTAAGTGGTGAATTAAGATATTTTGTATGTTCTAGAAGATAAGATCTCATATTACATACAGTGTAAAGCATAAGTCGTGGTACCCTAGTTTAAGCCAAAAAAATTTAATTAATCTAGAGTAAAAAATTAAATAACACTACGCTGGTTGATATCCCTCCCCCTGATGTTATCCCTCCTACGTTATGTCCAGTTGAACAGTTCTTTGAGAAAGTTGTAAGCGCCAAATTTAAGAACTCTCGCTATTATAGTTCTGTAGATATTAGATAATCAACATTTGCTTGATTTACACTACATATCCAGTTTACGCATGAAATATTATTGAAATATATGTATAATTTTCAAAATGAATAAAACTTGAATTGAATTTGGTTTAAATCTGAATTCCAACACAATTGGTTATTGAGGTCAAAAAAAAAACAAGGAAAACTTTCTAAAACTCTATATTTTTGCACTGTAAAAGTGTAGGTACTCTCCAAAATAAATAAGCATAAGTGTATTAAAATCTTATAGCTTAATACTTCATTTAAATAATTTGGTATTGAGTTTGCAAAATCTGTATTTTTTTATATTTCTTTTATTAATGTAGAACTTCTTACGTGCTGGTTCGGGGTACGGTACCCGTAGAAATGATTTTGCCCAATATCACCTTTCAACTCTGTAGCAATCTTTAGGATTCTTCTAAATGGATCTGTTTAATTATTGATACTATTTTTCTTCGTTTTCTTATAATAATTTTTTTAGAACGTCCAGACTTTGTTTTTTTTTCCATTCTATTTTCTATTTTAAAACAATTAATAATTATAATGTTCCTTTCTTCAATAGACAATTCGTTATGAGTCAATAGCAATGAGTGAATTTTTATACACCGTTTAAAAATAACCGCTATAAATTTTTATAATAATTGTGAAGTTTCCAATACGTTTTCCTAAAATATTTTTGGGGTGTACCTAAACTTTTGCAATGCAAAATTATAGAGTTATTAGAAAGTTTTTCTTTGAACACATTAACATTTTTATTTTATTATGAACTAGAAAAAAATTAATGAAATATATAAAAAATATAATACTTTTTTAAATTTTCACTTAAAAGCCATACAATCATTTACTTATGCTTCACACTGTATAAGAAGTTACAACAAATAAATCTCATTAGTAGCTTCATTTGATTAGAATTCAATTCACAGATTTTTTGCTTGATCTCTAGATACAATAACATAAATTTTGCATCTGGACCAAAATAAGGCATCAAAAAATTACAACATTATATTCAAGTCCGATTATCAAATATCCAAACCTATGGTTCAGATATATAATATTGTGGTCCGATCGTCGAAAAATTTGATTTTATGATTTGTAATTTTTTATTCAAATTGTTTAAACTCTAAATATACGAACTATAATCAGAATATTCAAAATTGTTGTGATATTTATGATTTTCGAATGTTGGTCTTGATGGGTTCCAATCGATTAGAATTTAATTCTTAATATCTTAAAATTTAGCATATGGATTTGAACTGTGCTTAATTTTAAAATATTTTTATTTTTGTAAGTTTTTTGATCATAAATTTTAATAGTTCCAAAAATTAAAATCCACTAAATAAACTCACTTATTCCTATAGATTTGCCGTACAAAAGTTTTTGTGTCGAAAATAATTTTAAAAAGATTCGAAAAATAGTCTTCAGACATTTGTATTCAAAATAAGAATTCTATTTTAAATGCTTTTGATTCATACCGCGATCAATATAATTCACGATAAGTGAGCATCAAACACGTTTCCTAGTTGATTTTTAAGGTGTAAATATTTTCTGATCTTGGGAACCACTGTTATCAATATGGTACGGGACCAATATATATCTTTAGATTAAGTACCAATTTTGCGTACTTTCTTCAAATTAAATTAAAAACATATCGAATCACAGATATTCAAGGTCCAGTTGTATTTTAATTATTCATTTGTTTTAAGAAACCCGAATATATATTTGGAACAAATATACAAGACAAGTGTATGATAATAAAACCTTGATTTGGCTCCATTTATCTAAGAAAAACAAGTAATTATTCAGAATAAATCAAATCAAAGCGATTTATGTATTTTGCACTAAATCTCATTATCATGTTTTTGCATATGAATGGAAAACGACAAAAATCTATTCAAATATTTGTATGATGTTTAAGTCTTATTTTATAGATCAAGGCTCTTTGTTTCGGAAATATAGAAATTTGTATACATTTAATTAAATCAGGTGAGGGAGGATAAATTCCAACAGGCTATAAAAGAGGAAAAACAAGAAAGAAGAAGAATATTCAGGTATGTAGAGTTCTTGATAATCTACACCACAATAAATCAAGCAATGATTTTTGAAACCTTTTAAAATATACCCTTGTAAGGAGATACCACTACCTCGTGCCCTATCCAAAAATAATACTTTGCTATTATTGCTACATCTATGCGTCAAATTAAATTTCCTGTAACAGTTTCAGAGATATGTGATATAAAAAATCTTGCTTATATGGGCTATACAACTGCCCGTTCTCAAAGATATGCGATATGAAAAAATCATTATACTGTGCCTAATGTGTTGCCAAATTTCGTGAGATTTCTGGGCGATATTTAATGTTTCGTTTCTTAGTGTTATAAACCCCTTCCCGATTCCAAACATATCAAAAATTTAATAGTGCGTAATGTTTGCCACTAAGGTTTATATCAGCACGCTAAATTTCATGGAAATTTAATAATCCATTTAGTCATGACCGATGTTCAAGATTTTCAGTTTCTCAGTCTCAAACAACAGACTATATTTTTTCTATTGAAGAAATTTTACCAGTTTTTGAATAGGAATCTTCTAAGGGTTTTAACAAATACTTAGGCCAAATTTCATTGAGCTATGTCAGTTATTGTTGTTGTGAGCGTCAACAACAGGCAGATGGGTATAGCCAAATTTAGAAATCGTCTTAGATTATTCCTTCTTATCGTAACGAACGAAATGACAAATTTAATATACTCTATTTACCAATTGTGGTAGTGGAGGCTTAAAAATATATAGACCGATAAAGCAGGCACTAAATTTTCAAGAATAATTTAAGCAATTTCGGGAATTTAAAAAAAATAGAACTTTAAGCGGGAACCAATATTTTGATGGAGGTAAAAAATAAATGCATATAGTAGTGGTATTATAATCTAATTATTTTAAATCATTTCAAAAGTTCCATTAAAAGGGATTCTTTTGCTTTTGTTACAGTCGACCATAACACTCTAACTTTTTCCACTTCACATAAAAATAATCTAAATATTGAACGATAAAATACCAAAAATATATTAAAAAAGTTTTTTATAAAAACTGATATTTTTTATCAGACGACCATTAAAGAAATACAAAAATAAAAACGCTACATTGACCACTTTGCGGTTTTATTTAATGTTATAATTTTACTATCACTTCAACCGCAAATGTAATATATTTTAAAATTAATTTTATTTATATAGAATCCACTAAATAAACACACTTATTTTAGTTAAATCGAAATAAAAATGAAAGCGTTTTTATTTTAGATACAAAAATCTTACCCTGAAACTTCATCATTATCATCAAAGTTATCGTCATTATTTATATAGACAACATTTGTTTCATCGTGGGGACCGGTTAAATCTAAAGATTTTGTTGCTGCAACAGTTAAATTATAATTAGTGGCGTCAATTGTATCGCGTGTTTTAAATTCATTATTACCAAGAATAGAACTATCGTTGGTACTTTCGGTGCTGCTGCTTCTGCTGTTGTTGGTAGTGGTGCTACTGCTGCTAATGTCGCTGTTGTTTATATTATTGTTATCGTTGTTGTTATTATTACTTTCTTCAGTGTTGTGTTGTTGTTCTTGTTCTTTTTCTTCTCTGTTACGTAGTGAAACGAAATCATTTGGCCAAACACGTAATTTTCTTCGAATATTTGACATTTTTTTTCTTTTCGCGAATTCTTTTCCTTATTTATATATATTTTTTAGAAAAAAAAACTAAAATATTTATTTTTTTTCGCTCACATGCACACACACACACTTTAATATAATAATATTTTTAAATAATTTAATTTTATCTTCCATAAATTTGATTTATTTTTATTAATTAATTTTTCTCAATTTACTTGAATTCATTTAAAAAAATTTGTACACGTGTATAATTTTATTATTATTATTTTTTTCACTTCACTTTTCAAATTACACAATGGTGAAATTTTTCTTTACAATTTTTCTTCTTTATTTTCGTTTTGCTTTTATTTCCAAAAATCATTTAGTAGTTAAACCGCAATTTAACCATTTCGTATCCAAAGTACCGCAGCTACTAAAGCCATGTTAAGACGTTACTAAATTGTTTTCTTTCATGTTTATTCTTTACTTGTGACAGCTGATTGTTGAAGGTGAAGAGAAGTAGTTGACCGACTAAAAAGAGAAAGAGAATTTGTTTTTATCTTTTCACAGGGTGTTACAAATAGTTAAATATTGTCAAATATACCGCAAGTTTCACATAATACAATAAATAAGAAACGTTAAATTTGAAAATAGAAATTTGAAATATCCAAAATGATAAAAAGATAAATGTGATTGAGCCGAATCCGAAATACACACACATACCGATAAAATTAATTCTTATGAGTTATGCGATAAAAAAAGTTTGTAATATTGAGCCAAAATTTATATTTTTTGAGTGTACGTCATTTGAAGAAAACGGTTCCTGAAAGTTATAAATTATAATAATGCCGAATTTTTTTCTTAAAAATTTTGTTTGGAACAAACTTGAAGATAACTAATTCGAAGCGTTGCTATTCTACATTACGGCGTTTCACTTAAAACCTCTTTAAGTGGCTCGAAATTTGATAATGTCTTTTGAAGAATGGTCACCGGAGCACCGGAGCACCGGTCACTAGCACTATATTTGGATGATATATGTGGTTTTATTCACAATTGCGTATGGTTTCATAACGAGATTACTTCTTGGGATCTTCAATGGTTTCTGTAATATTGATTGCTGTGACAAATGCAGCACTCACCCATCTGCCTCTTTTACTTCGACTCCTTGTACCCTCAATTTATATCCTAAATTCCTGATACGTTGCGTATAATGAATTTTTATTCTTTATGAATTGAAGCCTAAAGAAATATTTCTCTATATTGATTCGATAATCTCAAGCACCGTAATTCATAACAAAATAAATCTACAATTTGTTGAAACCAAAGATATAAAGAGCTTTTGAAATCTATTAATTCGATCACAAGAAAGATATAACAAACATAAATATTCGACCCGAAACGGCTCATATTTCATTATCATTACAGTTTGGCAACATGTTGCAAGACCGCTCATAAACTATTTAGAACACAAAAGCGTAAGTCCTTTCCCTTCTGATTACTAATCAACAATCAAAAAATGGCCTTATCTTATATACTCAAATTTTGTTGGACGATTATAAATCTAAAACACTTTTGCATGTTTTTAATGTTACAAAATTAAGACCATAGAAAATTGTTTGCTCCTCGTTCTCCTAAACTCTCCACAATTTGTATTTCACCAACTACAAATCAGAAAGAGAACATATAAAGAAAAAATCTCTTAGGTTCCGAACAATGATATATATTTAAAAAATATATAGCAATTAATTAACTGAAAATATAATAATAAATAGCGCCAACACCAAGCAATAGAAGAAGTCATGATGGAAACCGAAAAGATTGCGTTGAAATTCGGAGTATGCGTTCGATACAAAATTTGATGTTCTCCAAAAACTCACATTGATATAACTTCTTCTCGTCCATCTGACATAATACAAGTTGCAATCACAAATAAATATCCATAAATGTTTTAACGTATTTATTTTCACTTAATTAAACAGTTCCCTTCCGTTGCTATTATGTGCCTGATGACTGATAATTATATATTATAAAAACTTTTCCAATTCCGTATTTTTTAACATATTTCGATGCATCTTAACTTGTTCCTTTAACACCAACAGTTTTATCGGAAATAAACACGTGTATTGTTTAAATCGAATCCGTTTTAACGAATTTATTTCAATACTTTTGTGAAAGAAACTTATAAAAGCACTTTTTACTAAGTTATCACAAAGACTGAAATATAAAAATAAACTTTTTGTAAAAAATCACATAAAATATATACTTAATTTGTGATTGACTATAAATTTCTATCTGCTCTCATTGCGGACAAATAATATTTTCTAATGAAATCGTTAATTTTTTGGAAATTATTGTTGGTATTAATTTAAGGCGGAGCTATAAGAACGTGCTGTGATAAAAAGTGGTGAATAATTCAATTAATTACTAACAACAACCCTTAATAACAAAAACAATTGTTTCCAAAATAAGTGTAGAGTACACTGAAAAAAACACAATAAGTAGATTTTAGCGGAATTTTGGGAATTAGATACCGTAACTCTTTTAGAGAAGTTTCTATGTAAATCAAACTGTATTTGAACGACTAAGAAGATATGAGTACTGTACTATTACTTGATCAAAAGTAACCAAATCTTAAAAAAAGTTTAAAAAGTAAATTTTGGACCGGTTGTGGACTGATCCTCTATTTATTATCTTAATGAATTTTACTTAAATCTTTTTATATTACTGTCCGATTTAGTAATATTTTGTCTTCTAGCAGGAATACTAATCAAATTTGAATAAAGATCTGTAGATTTTGTACTCTGTAAATCTAACTGGCATAATGTATTGTGACAAGTACAATACATCAAACTTTTCATATAAAGCGTCGACAATTTTACCATCCTTATATTCAACGATATCGGTTGTCTCCTTTTCCTTTTTCCTCTCCTTTTTCTTAAGCAAAATAATCCGATTTGAATTAAGACTGTGGATTAAGTGATCTGCATATCTAACATGACATTACGAGTTTCAACGACAAACAAAGGACCCGTCACCTATCCTGTTCAAATAAATTAAAAAAATTATTCATGCACATCTGTGTAACGATATCTGAATCTAATCTCTACCAAGATCTTCAGATTTAGAGAATTATAAATCTTGCTTAGTACTACGAGGTTTTGTACCATTTAAAAGACTTTTAAGGTCAACTAATTGTCAAGTGGTATGAAGGTTTTATATATTTTGAAAGATATAAATTGAAAGTATCAATGTAAATCGAACAACATGTCACCAACTAGAAATAGTGTCAAGAAGAAAACTTTAAATTTGATAGGAAGTACTTTTTGTGTCTTCACTTTTTAAAATAGTTGAAATTTCTTTAGATATTTTTTCGAGAATCTGTCACGATACCGGGTTTAGAGCAGTTCACGTAATACCAATCTGGTTTAAATTGTGAAAGAATCTAAATTTATTGATTTACTGATCTGTATATCTGAAGAAACACTTGTATGTTCGGGAGCCAGAAACTTGTGATATAAAAATTAGGTCGGATATATATGGATATATATGTATGAACGACTTTATACTTCCAAAAGTTTAACATGACTATATGTAAGTCTTCACATAAAGAGTATCATGTTAGGTTCCCCAAAAAGACCTCTAGTGAAATTTAAATGCCAGTTTATAATCACAATTTATTATTCCTCTCTACTGAATGGCTTCTCAGGAGAATCCAGTTAAATGAATGGCCCACATTCTTAGACTGTATATCACTGAATGTTTGAAGCACCAATTCATTATATCCTTTTAATATCCTCCAACCAATCCAAAATTATCATCACTAATTCAATATGTAAACAATTTCTGTTTGTCCTTTAAATATCCTATGAACTTTAAAAACATATTAATAAATTCAATTCTCCAAGTGTATTTAAAAACTGTGACACGCGTTAGGGGTTGTTTACTCCTAAAGCGTGTCATTGGCCAATAGGAAAGCGCACACACAACATAATATCCTTAATAATCGTACAATAAAAATACACTCACTTGAAAATTAACAGGTGACAAGATACCACCAACACTTTACAAAAACAACCACCAACAACAACAACAACTATCAACGACTCCTCGTCCTTATGTAATTTTTGAAATATGTCATTTTATCCTTTTGTATTCCAATTTAGTTAGTTAAACATTTTTATTATGAAGAATATTTTTATATGGCATGAAATTCGAGACATATTTAACGTTAGTTTTTGTCTACTGCAAAAAAAATGTTTCTTCTTTTTTTATTGCATTTAGTTTGTGGACTTAAAGACTGACGGAGGGAACTCACAGGACGTTTTAAGCTTTATGTGTTTTAAGTTCGCTCAAAAATCAAAATAAAGAAGAGAAGAGAAGAATTAATGAAAAATATGAAAAAACAAATTTACCAACACTTTGAAGAATAATGTTCACCAATACAAATAGTGATAGTTGTGGTTGTTGTATTAAAAAGCATTGGCTGACCACTCTAATAACAAGGATAATAAGGATAATTTACGCATTGTTGCATCAGACATTATTGAAGGAGGGTGTCTCAGTCGTTATCAACTCGGCTTTAGTTCTAATTGTAAATTTAAAATTTCATAAGAGAGCAGACGTGCGTGTGCGGAAGTTTAATACATAATACGAACTTTATTAAAACAAAAGGATATTTTGCGGCTAAAAATATCCTTTTTAGAAAACAATAAATAAATAAAAAATAAACAATTTACTACACGTTAATCACTTTACTATCAATATAAAGCCTTTAAGTTTATAAAGACTCCTACAAATCATTCAACATTGTTAGCTTCAGCTATACGGACGTGTGTCCAGTCGGTAAAAACGGAAGTTAAAATTTACAAATTAAAATGTTACCTTTAAATAGTCCTTCACCCAATCAGAATGGACATTTTATTAATAATTCCACAAATATTGTAGCTAAAACTCAAATACGACCTTCATCACCGCGTCAATTTTTCGCACGAATTTACGGTCATCTTGAGAATAACGGTAATGGTGATAATCGTAAAAATGCTAGTGAAAATATTACTGCCCTCTCAACCATATCGAATATAAGATCAAATGATGTCAACTCTTTTACCCAAATACCTCAATCATCTTCACCGATATGTGATACAAATTATCAGAGTGATGGTGCGAGTACATCATCACCTGATATTTCAATAAGTGATGAAAGGTGCGTGTGTGTGTGTGTGTTTTTTGGAGATTTGTTATGTTTTTAATCAGTGTTTAGAAAGTGATTTAAACAGTTTTTTTTTTCTAATTTATCTCTTATAGAGTGGATAGCAATTGTACGGCTTTTAATTCGTCTTATCAATCACAGGATTATAATAAACCGGATTTAAATAATGTATTGACTTCTACATTTGTGGGATTACCATTTGCATTTCCTAGTGAAACACCATTTTCGGCTGGTTTAACAGCATTTTGTAAGTAAAAAAATAAAATAATTTTAATAATGTGAAAAACTTTTAACCAGTTTAGGAGAGAGGATTTGGAGGTTAATAAAATTTTCTTATTTTAGTATAACGGAAATATTTGGGATTCATCGCTAAAAATATAATATAAACACTTTTTTGGTGTTAAATTAAAAAGTCTATTTGTGCCGATTTCACTTTCTCTTTAAATAAATAATATAAAAAATTTTTTCGTTAAAAATTTCATTTTGGTGAAAAATTCAAATTTCGATAAAAAATTTAATTTTCGGTTAAAAAGTCTATTTGTGTCGATTATTTCACTTTCTTTTTAAATAAATAAAATAAAAATTTTTTCGTTAAAAATTTTCATTTTGGTGAAAAATTCACATTTCGATAAAAAAAAATAAATTTTCGGTGAATAACGCAATTTCCGATGAATAATTTACTTTTAAAATAACTTTTTTAGTTAAAATTTTAATTTTTGATGAAAAATTAAATTTTTGATTAAAAATTATATTAAAGGCAAAAATTTCATCCTCGAGGAAAAAAGAATTTTTGTCGAAAAAATTTTGAAGACATTTTAATTTTTAGAAATTTTGTTGTAATTAAGGAAGTTTTCCAAATATAACTTGCATTTATATAGGGTTAGAATAGGTGCTTATTTAATTACCCTTTCTTATAAGATGAGAATATAATTTCCCTCATTAAAACGCTTGGTCCTTCATCCAAGGATTTGCCTGTAAACTAGTTTCAAAGGAGAGTAAGCGAGACGTCAAAATTTCAATATTTGAGAGCAATAAAACTGCTCTGAAACACTATATGGAAAAGTTCTTATATTTACAGAGCAACCTTTATCCTGATCTTTAGTTAGTTTCCAGGTCAAAGCCCCATAATCATCTCAATTGAGTCCATTGGCATTGATAAGTGGAGAACTGCCTTCTTCTCTTTAAAATCATGTCCAAATGATAGTCATTAAAAACAAGCCATTCTTCTGGCATGAATACAATGTATATTGGATCTACCGAATACAAGAAGCTGAGTGATCCTGCATATATTATAAGAGCGCTAAATAACTTAGGAATTGCGAAAAAATAATATTTTCTCTTTTATGACCATAACTGATTGTTTTTCTTGGGACAAAACTTTCCCAAGCTGTCGCTAGATTGGCCGAGTGTAACTCTAGTCATTGTGGAATAGAGATCCAATTATAATGGGATCGGTTTTATTTTCAGATCTCAAATTTATATAGAAAATTAAACAACTTCAAATTATAACAATTAAAATAAAATATTCCGTATATTTTATTCGAATAAGTTAAAATTTGAACAACCTATTTCAACTAAATTTATTACTAAGACTATAAAATATATTAAACTTAAAACTATTTTCCTTTATCTTTATCCGATTCCTGCGCATTGGAATCTTTATTTTGTTCCAATTTATATTGAATACTTTTCAATTCAATCGCTAAAAACATTTTTAAATTAGGATCCTGTATCTTTTTAAGTACTAATTGTGTGGCCTGATCACAATTTCCATGTAATAATTTCGCCACCGTTTCGGCATATTCTATCCAAACGCAATTGGGACAACCAGACATACAACATGTAGTCGGTTCTGGAGGAAGCTGAAATATATATAAAAGAGAATTTTTTTCTTAAATTATGATCTAGTTTAATAAAATGAAATGCTAAATCCATTAAACAAGTATTTGAATGTAAGAAGTGAGATCGAAAAATTCTTAACATACACTAAACACTACCACGAAGTTATTACAGTTTTATTTTTTATTTGATTAAAATTATTATTACAATTTACAAAAACAAAACCAGTGATAAAATTTTGAGCAATTCACGTTTTTATAGTGATTTCTGTCACTTTGCTCGAACACATAGAATATTTTCGTTTAAAATTTACCGCACTTTTGGACAAATTTTTTGTACTTTTTAAAACTCTTTTAACAAGAGCCCAATATCTCTCCACTGTCTTAAGCTCTGGGTGATTAGGAGGATTTGCCTCTCTGGTACAAATGCCACATTATTGTTCTTGTAGCACTCAGGGGCTTGTTTACCATAAAGATGGATGCCAAGTCAGGCCAAAAATGAGTGGACACATTATTTTTGGCCTGACTTGGCCATGAATTTTTTATAAACATTCCTTGATGTAAATTTTGGTATTTATAGAGCCCGTTGCTTTAAATGATTGACTTCTTTTGCCGAACTTTTTGGAAATTTCTAATGCTTATGGGTTCTTAACATTTCCTCAAGCATTAGCAACATAAAATTTTTGATCAGAAAGTTACGAAAAATCGACCAAAACATACGTTTCACCATCAATTAAGCGGCAAGAATTCATTTAAAAAAACTGACTTCAATTTCTGTGCCCCCCTTTTTGGCCTCTAAATTATTAGTTGCATTTCTGTGAGGAACTTTTTGAGTCATAGTTTTAACTTTTCGTACCAAATAGTACTGAGCACTGAGCTAACCGCATTGCCTTCTTGCCTCACTTTTGAAATTGCGTTCCTTGTGTTTTTGCTTTAAAAACGTCCACTAAATTTTAGTTGCGTTTCTGTGAGGAACTTTTTGAGTCATAGTTTTAACTTTTAGTTCCAAATAGCACTGACCTAACGCACTGCCTTCTTGCCGGATGTGTTAGGAACACTTTTGAAATTGCGTTCTATGTTTTGGCTTTAAAAACGTCCAATGTGGACCATTCCTATTACCTGAACCAGGCATTCTGTCAACGAACCTGTTCTACCGGTAGTGTTTTAAATGCTTGGGCAACTTTTTGTAGGACCTAATTGGGTTTTTTTGTAAATATTAGAAATTTTAGTACGCACTTTTTTTTCAGATCACTCATTCTAATCAGGTTAACTTTATATTCAATTGTTAGACATTAAACACAATAACTGACATGTTTTACAGAGCTAACTTTGTAATGAAAAATGTGTGTTAAGAAATTTTCAATCTCAATCTTTTTTAATTTCTGTACTGGATTTAGAATTTAATTTATTTTTTGAAACCCAAAATACTTACCTCAATATTGTTTGACATATCATTGGCTGATCGTAGAAAGTGAGCACAAATTATTTTTCCAGTTTTTAAAAACAAATTTTTTGATACAGTTTTTGTTAAAACAGGATACATTTCTTAAAGAAATAAAAACATTTTTTTGTAAATTCAATTTTTTTTTAATTCTCACACAGGTGTTAAAACACTTAACTCAAAAAGAAATTAGTACTTAATTGCAAAAAATCCCAACTAAAAATAAATTAAAAGAAAAAAATTTAGTTCCGGCATGCAGAAAAAAATATATATATAATTATTAAAAAAAACTAAAGTCCAAATTCTTCACATGAAAAGAACACGATATTAAATATCAAAACAAAAAAGTGTGTTCAAAAAAAAACGCCCAATCGGAAGGAATGAAAAAAACGCAACTAAAAGGATTTAATCAAGTAAAAAACTTCTGTTTTGCTTTTTTTCGGATTTGTGGTTCTTTCACTTAATATAACCAACAGTAAATTGTGGTAAAACCTGTTAGCCAAGATTTTGAAAACTAAAGGGGAATTTATTTCGTGTAGTTAAAAGTATAAAAAAAATTAAAGTCATTAGGAAAAAATTACAATGTAATTGATCTGAAAAGGAAACCTAAAAAACTTAAACTTTTAGGATTTGTAATTTATGTGCAAACAAATATTACATTAGTCCAAAAAAATATATATATATAGCAAGAAATATTATATTACAAATTGGTTTTTTTGTTGATTTTTAAGAAAAAATTCTAAATAAACCAGTTTACAAATCAGAGGAAGAATGAACACCTGAGGGTTAATATGTTTTACTTGTATTATAATGATATAAATTAAATTAAATTTAAGTTTAAATTAAAAAATAAGTTTAATGGTTAATTTATACTCATTGTCTCATAAGTTCTCTTTTAAGCTGTGAGATTGAAAAAATTCTTAACATACATATTTGTTAATGAAAACAAAACTACTAAACATACAGTTTTAATTTTTTATTTGATTCAAATTATTATTGCAGACAAAATTTATAGTTTTAATCACTGATGATGAATTTAGAACGTGTTCGGAAATCCTTCCATTAACCTTTTTATAGTGCTTTCTGCAACAGTTAGTCCATCTACTTTTAAAATCTACCACACTTTTGAACACCTTTTTTGTGCTCCTCTACTCTCCACTGGACTTAGCTCCGGACAGTTTGGAGGATTTATCTTGTGTAGTACCAGAACTATAATGTGGAATTTATACCAACCATATTATAGTTCTGATACTACACGAGGTCTTGTTTACCAGAGTGACAGAATGTCAAGTCAGCCCAAAAATAAGTGGACATTTTATGAATTAAAGCAACTTTGTTTGTAAACATTTCTTTTCGTAATTTCAGTATTTACAGATCCCGTTATATTAAATGAACTTTTTGGGAAATCTTGACTAAACTTTTCTTCAATATTCCTCGATCATCAGAAACATAAAATATTTGATGAGGAAATTGCGAAAAATCTGCCAGAACATACATTTCGTCATCCAATGTACAACAAAAATATTTGTTTGATACAATTTTCAGCAGAAATGCTCTAAATGTTCAGCAGGAACGCTGTATGTTCTAAAACCTTTAACTTTTTGTACAAAATAGTCCGATAACTGAGCTAACTGATTTGTTTGTCTCAACTAAATCGATTTAATCGATTTAAAATAGAAAACTTCTCAGGACCGTAACATAAATAATGAACATTGGTTTAATAAGCATATATTTAACTTTCAGGGCGGTTACGTAATCCTTTTTGGCGTTTGGAAGGGGATGATAAAGTTAATATACTCTCATTAACAGATTCAGTGGTGGAGGGTATAAAAAATTCGATTTGCACGGATTACCGTGCAAATTTATCACACAATAACATTAATTACACGTATTTTCTATAGATAAATGAATAATTACAATTCCAACTAAAAATACTTAAAATAAAAATTAAATCCGTATTATAACTTTTTAATTTATATTTCAAGCTTCAAGAAATTTTATCAATATTTTGACCAAAATATTAAAAATAAAAATCATAACAATAACAATATTAAACATCCTTCCATATAGAAATAATTTTCCTTCGTTCTCTTCAACACATAAAATGTTCAAATTGCCAAGACAAGCATATGAAATGATGAACAGAACAATAGAAAATTATAACGCAACCACACACACAGATGTTAGTATTGTGTGAAAATTCCCGGATCAGTTAAAGATTTTAAATTGTTGTGAGTTTTTCTTTTTTTTTATTTGGGGAGTAAAAATAGGATGGGGTGTATTCCTTACTTATTGTTATTTATTAATATTTGATTAACAAGTGTTAAATGGAATGTATTTATAGAGATCTCAGGAATACATATGAATGATTATAATACAGATATCAACAAATATTTAACAAATTTATAATGTTTGGTTTTTTTATTTTTTTTGTTCGTGGTCTTTAATTAATTGTTAACCATTTTTTATTCACACGCAACATTTTTTAATGCAATAAACAATAATAACAATGAGGGTTAGAAAATTCCTTTTAAATAATCATAAGGATATTAACAAAACAACAAACAAGAACATATATAGATTTCAAGTGGTTTTTTTTAAAAAAAAAATTTGTCAACCAAGAGGAGATTAATTTCAGTTTTACATCTTCATTAGGGGAACAAAAAGAATTTAAATGCGTGTATAAAAAGCATTAAAAATATTATAAAACAAGGAAAAATGCGATATTCGGCATTAGCCGAATCTTCAATATCCTCTTACCACAAATGTGTGTGCAAGTAATGTAATACGTTTCGTGCATACACCACATATACTCAAAACGTATCATCTTAAATAATTTAAGTTATATTTTAAGCCTGACTCTTTTTCCAACTGAAATTGATTAATATATTTTGGATGGTTATGAGTTCACATAACATAATATTATGGCAAAATTTCACTCAATTTGTCGCTTTATAATTGTTAATTGTGAGCGGAAAATTCCTTGCTTAAAAATAGAGGATGTCCTTCAGAATTTATATAAGCAATATACTGACCGATTTAGCTAGTACTGGAATAGTAACTATTCGGACTCAGAAAAAATTTAGAAATTCCTTTAATCTGTCATTTTTGTGATGAAGCGTAGCCAAATATAGACAGACAGAGGACATAACGACTCAGATTTTGATTGATGTAGAAGATTTTATATTCATAATGCGGTCTGAGATGATCCTTCTTAGAGTTACACACGGAGTGACAAAGTAAATATACCCCTCACCACTTGTATTGCTGAAGGGTACATTAACATTGAAATGGGGAAAATATTTTATATATCATAAGAAAACTATTAATATAAATTTAATTACCTGTATTTGATTATTAACTGTTACAGTTTTAATATATTTTTGTGTGAATTAATTATATTTATTTTTAATTTTAGTGGCTCGTCGCCGTCGCAAAGAGGGTAGACAACGACGTCAACGTACCACATTTAGTAACGAACAGACTTTACGTTTAGAAGTGGAATTCCATCGTAATGAATACATATCGCGTAGTAAACGTTTTGAGTTAGCAGAATCATTAGGTCTATCAGAGACACAAATTAAAATATGGTTTCAAAATCGTCGAGCGAAAGATAAACGTATCGAAAAGGCTCAAATTGATCAACAATATAGGTGAGTAATGGCAATTGTATTATTAGGTATACAACTTAAGGCTAACGGTGTCATGAAATAACTCCTTATGAAACATGTGATTTTTTGATTACGAAATAATTTCCCTATTTCCACGTCTTCCATGGGTATTTTTCCACTGATGTCCCTAATTTCACAATTTCAAAGGCATTAATTTGATTTGGAGATATAATTAAGTACTTTAAAGTGGAGCTCGCATTATTACATCCAAAAACTCTTCACAGTGATTAAATATCTAAAATAATTCTGTAATTTATGATCACGGGTATGTTTTGGAAATGATCCAAAAAGTCAATTATGGTATGATGCAAAATTATTTTCGCCTATAAATCCCAACAAAAACTAGTCGGTCGAGCCCAACTATGATTGGCATTCATTCAATTTGCTTTTCTAAATTTGTGTATTTCAAAAGTTTTTTTCTGCTTTTATTTACCTTAATTTAATAAATAATAATTCCAATATATATGTGAGATTTAAGCCCTTCAAGTATTATTCGAAAAGGGGATATGATATGAAATTAAGAAAACCTTGTATAATTTGGCAAATCGTTTCATCATAAGTCTTATTAGTGACAAATTTCATTAAAATTTTTTAGGACTTTAAAGAATTTAAATACCATTCCGGTGGAAACATGCGAAATAATTTACCCATAATCACCAATATTAAAAGCCATTTATTAATAGTAACGCATTACGATATCTTTCACAAGATTTACATGGAGAGCCAGCCGTCGTTAAATCGTCTTAGAAAGTGATTCTGAGTAGAACGGTATAATTAAAATTGGTGTTAGTATAGTTTTCGTTACCAACATCAGAAAAAACGCATAAAACCCCAACCAACATTAATGTGTATGTTATCACTCATAGTTTCAGAGCTATTTAAGTCGAAAGCGATTCCTGCAAGTCCCATCAGAAATATATAGTCATATATCTATTGTAAACACCCAAAAAGAATTTTCTGTCGGAAGTCTATCATAAAGATATAGTGATCATTTTAATGAAAAAGTCAGAGATTGCAATGAACTAAGGCACAAAAAAAGCGACAGTAGGCCCCAGAATTCAGGGCAGTAGCAGAAAACAAGAAGAGGATTAATTTTCGCCTCCTCCCGAAAATACATTCTCGCTGTATGTATTGAAGCCTTGTATTTCAAGGAAATATTCAGATACTGCAGTATTTGTGTCCTTCTAGGGATTGCTTGAGATGTTGAGTAGAAATGATAAATTATCTTGAAAATTCCTGATCATCCTGGTAAATAAACACGCTGGTTAATTAGTGGATCTGTATTGCACTATAGCGCAGATCTCCTTCACTATACTTTCTGCAGGCGATGAGTACTACTAAACCATTTCATTGTACTTATTGGCGAGATTCGCTACCCTTTTCGCCAGGACATCAACCTCTATGTTGCTTATAACTTGACTGTATATCTTATAATACCTCAGCCAATTAGGCACTCTCCGAATAGCTGCAAACTCAGCCTGCAAAACCCAGAAGTTTGGAGAACATCTGAAAGTTAAATTTCTCAATGAAGATATCTCCACCAACTGTGTAGATACCTCCAGCCATCAATGTAAATGCTCAGTACACCATCATAAGAGACGTGGCATTTAGCCTTATCGCTGAGGGAATAGCAAATATATACCAAGTTGATGTGGACTTTTTACTAATTTTAACATATATAATTTTGCGACATGTCTTTAATATTTAAAATTAAATAATTACTAGAACATAACTAAAACCCAGATCAGTTTAATGTTGGAATTCTCTGCCATCTTATTTAATGATGAGCGGCATTTCCGGACAAGATTCGATGTCCTGTATTAATTACAGCCTTGTTATCGGTAAAAATGTTTATAACTCAACCTCTACCAAGTTTGTCCCCATTTTTAAAGCCATCAGTGTAGTGGTTCAAAACTTCTACATGAGAAACGGGCAAATACTCAAATGACCATACATCCTATATCTCTAGCCTTTTGTGGCATTTAGCCTTATCGCCGAGAGAATCGCAAATGTATACAAAGTTAATGTGGACTTGTTTTACTACTTTTGCCACATGTCCTTGATATTTAAAATTAAATAATTACTAGAACATGACTAAAATTTTATAACTTTCACTTTAGTTATAATATTATTTTTAAAACTGCCTTCTAAATTTTTTATTATGCACATGAATTTTTTTTAAACTAATAAACCAGAAAACAAACGGAAGTAAAATAAAAAAGGAGACGTAACAAAACGGTAACAAAACAACACACACACAAACATTCCAGAAATATGATTAACGGATGTAATTAAATTAACACGAACTTGAAATTTTACGACATTTACTCGCACACATTTCCCATTAAACTATAAATAAACAGACATAAATGTCACTTTATCTTATTTCCATCTAATTACTAATTATTTAATGATTTTCCAATTGTTCTATTATTTAAAAAATATATATATATTTTTTATTATTTCTATTGTTATTCCTTTATGTTGTAGAAATTTTGTAGTGGCCAATGGTTTTATGAATTCCATAATGGGTCATACAGCTCCATATGCACCAACAGCGATACAACAAAATTTCTATCCGCCACAAACGCAACAGCAACAACATTTAAATGTAACAATGCCACATAATATAAATTCACTTAATATGAGCTCAAAGGTTCCATCTTCGACCACATCATCACCAAACCCACAGTCAACACAACAACAGTTTAATCAACAAACTCAACATCTTCCATCGCATCTCACAAATAATAATTTGTCTAATTCCAGTTCTAACAATAATAATTATAACGATATTAATAATTTTCACAAACAGGAAAGTGGTAATACTGCCAATGGAGGACCAGCCAACAGTTTGTGTAGTGATGGCACCAATAGTGGTAATAATTGTAATTTTAATAAACTTATTAATACGTGTTAACAAACACAAACACAAAGTATTTATTTATTAAAATATTTTCTTAGTTATAATTATTTTGTCTTAAGATTTAAATTAAACAATTTTTTTTATTTATGTCGAGATTTATGATGAATTAAGAAAAGGAAAAAGAAGAATAATTCCAGATTAATAAAAACATAATCAACATTTTTTTGTAAGTATAAAAATGATGTCTAATAAAAATTATTCAAGGATAAAACTGAAAAGAATAATCAGTATGGTTGTTATTTAATATACGGAAATCTTTTATGCTTGAAAACATTTTCATACTTTAGCCAAAACCCGTTTAGCTTGGCTACCACCCCCCATTTTAAAGAAAGATTTTAATTTAGTGAAATAGAAACTTTATTAAAAAATTTCTCCCTGTTAGTATTCAAAATCACTTTCTGAGTTGATTTATCAATGTGTCCGTCCATCTGAATTCAAGTCACAATTTTAGAGATATATTGATAAATTTAATGTATTCATTATTTTGTTTTAAGGACGGCTGAACCACACTTTTGGACGTCTTTTTTGTGACCTTCAATTCTCTTTTAACAAGTGTCCAATATCTCTCCACTTGTCTAAGTTCCGTGCAGTTTGGAGGATTTACTTCTCATGGCGCAAACAACCCATTGTTGCTCTTGTATCACTAAAGGGCTTGTCACAGGATGCCAAGTCAGGAAAAAATAAGTGGACATATTACGAAGTCTTTAGCGTCCTTTTTTCTAAATATTTTTTGATGTAAATTTTGTTATTTTAGAGAAAGTTGTAACAAATTATTGGCTTCGTTTGCCACAACAGCATAGTACTTGTCATATCAAGAACTCTTTGGGGAAATTTTGACAGCTTTTGAGCCCTCAACTTTTCTTCAATATTCCCTCGAGAATCAGCAACATAAAAAACGGCCACAACATACGTTTTGTCATCCATTATGCAACATAAAATTCTTTGAAAACTTGATTTCATCTCTGTGCTCTGTTTTAAACCTCTAAGTTTTTAGCAGCGATTTTGTGAGGAACTTTTTTTGTCTTTAATATATTTCAATCTGCATTAGCTTTAACTTTTTGTAACAAATATTCCCAATATTAAGCTAATCGGGCTTCTTTCTTAACAGATGTGTTGAGAGCACCTTTGAAAATGTTTTTTTGACTTTAAAATCATCATGTAGACCATTCCGTCTACCTGGACAATTTCTCCCGGTACTGTTTAATATCTTTGGAAACAGTAGGACGGTAGACCTTTGAATGCTTGGTCAACTATTTATAGGACCAATTTGGTTTTTGTTAAATATATTTAATAATTTTACTACGCACCTTTTTCTGGTCACTTATTTTAATCAGAAAACATATATATTCATTTGTTTAACATCAAACATAATAGCTTCCTCATGATTTCAAAATAGTTTTAATGACTTAAAAAAATGTCATTATATTTCTGATAATCAATCAATTCTGTTGTGCACATCTCCCCTTGTTCATTTGGCCCTATATTTTTTCCCAGTAAATGAGTTTCAGAGTGATTCTTTTAATAATACAGTTGTAATAAGTTGACAGATAATATTTAATTTGTCCTACCAAAAAAAAATTATAGCGACTTTTTGTCACGAAATTCAACGAATGACTGACGTCCACTTATATAATTCACAATCTATCTCTTCATGTTGTTTGACAATGAGGATTGGGTATGGATAAAAAAACCTTATTGGCTACATGTAAATCATTTACGGGCAGTGGTGAATTATGCTGCTCCAATGTAGACACCATCGCTAAGTAATATGCAATAGAAAAATAGCCAAAGCTGTCAAAATGCAGCCTTAAGAACCATATCGGGCTGTATACAAATATCCTCAATTCACTATCTACATGAGGAAACAAAGATCCTTCCAATAAAGGAACATAATGAAATGCTATGTAAGCAGTTCCTTCTAGGATGTCATCGGAGAAACCATCCTAATTTTAATATTACACAAGTGGAGTTATGGCCGAGGCATGTAAAAAGGATAATCGTATATACGAACATAGCATACATAGATATATGCAAGATCCTTTGGATCAGAATTCGTATATGACAGCTTTGAACGACAATCACAGAGACACCTCAAATTCCACGGATTCAAGTTACCGTATGAATGTCATGCTTGGAGGCCGCCATTGCAGACAATGAACGGATTTTGACGCGGTCAACAAGAGTAGTTCTGGCACAACTGAGATCGGCATGGAGCAACAGTACTTTTGGTCACGTATTGACCGTACCGTCTCAAATATTTATCCTCCATTTGATCAAGGACTACAAAATCAATCCAACCTCACTCTGTCTAAAGATCTATGGAATCGAGACTGCCAGATTAATTTATAAATTTTATTATTCTTTCCAGCTGTTACAACAACACACAAATTAAGCCAAAAATTATTGGTTGAATTTAAGAAACCAACTTTACGTTTCGAAACTATTTTTTTCACTGATAAAATCAATTTTTGTTTCAAAAAATATAATTTTTTATTATTTTATAAAGAAATCTTAAGAGGAATTTGTGTAAATAAAATTGGAATGATGTTGGGGCTATGACCACCTTCTTACAAGATCTATCCTATGTTGTAGAATTAAAAAAGAATATTTTGTTTAATAAATTCCTTAAATCGAAAATCTGAATCATTTTAAAATTTTTCATAGAAATTTGGTACATTAAATATTTATTTCGACACCCAAAATTAGTTTCAATATCATTTCCGAAATAAATATTGTACCAATGTTATACAGATAAAGAATCGTTTTAATATTATTTTAAATTTAGCAGATGTCACTACAATCACGCACAGGATGTGAAGTAGAAATAAGGTCCTCAAAGCATTTGCCGGCAGTGCTTGGGATATGGGCAAAGAATTCTTATTAGCTACATAAAAAAATATTGGCCAGTCAGTGATCTTAATGTTGTTCATACATATATACATGTGGTGAAGGGTATTATATATTCGGCATACACGAAAGTTTTGTTTTTCTTTGTTTTTTACAACTTGAAATTGAACAAGTAAAAGTTATAATCGGTCAAGCCAAGCTATTTAATACCATACACCTATCAAAAATTAATGATCGACAATCGTATAAATATATTTTCTAATTTGTACTTAAGAGTGCAGTATATTATACTTCTAATATATATGTATGATTTGCGAGCTTTAAAAGGACTTCTTCTAGGGTGATAATACGGGAGCTATATGAAATTATGTACCGAACCTCGAAAAATTTCGTAAATCGATTTTATACGTGCGTATATATGAGATTTAAGCCCTTCAAAGTGTTATTTTAAATGGGAGTTATATGTGGGACCTATGAGAAATAATGGATCGACATCTGTATAATTTGACTCATCACTTTTATGACCTTTAAACACCATTCCGGGAGAAATATTTGTTTTGGGCTACAATTTCAATACCCAACCACCCATGGTACTTGTAGCATTAAATAAGATTTCAAGCTTTCCAAATCGATTCTAATATAGTTTTTGTTTGAAATAACATTTTTGTATATCGAAAATAATTATTTCATATATGTTCCAAATTATATGCAGAATCGTCACTGTTTAGATTCAGATCCGTCATCTTCCATATAAGTTTTGGTAAAATAATTAATGAATGTATCACCCACAGGGAAGTTTCCTGTACTTAAGTTACTTATTAAAGAACATATTTTTAATGTTTTTAATATATAAAAATTTATGAAAATATACTTTAAGAAAAAGCCGGCTATTAGAACAGAATTACCCGGATTTTCAGAAAAACCGAAACCAACTTAAACAAAATAACCTGTTATAACCGCTTTTTAAAAATCTGACCGCTACAAAACTATAAAGACGTTCTATGTTATAAACAAGATTTTTTAAACCGTGTGTTTGCTGGGATGTCTGCATATATATGAAACTTGTATGTAAATGAACATTCTGAATTAAAGATATTTTATGTAAACAAAATGTCAAAGAATAATAAAAATTGGAAACAGTATTTATCTTCAAAATAACAAACATTACTTACTATTAATTTGTTAATACTTTTATGTTTGTCTCTTTCTCTAATGATTTTTTAAATAAATTTTATAAAGTTTATTTGCAAAAACTCATGCACTGAAAACCACTTTTTCCGCGTAATAACAATAACACAAACAGCTGACTTATCAAATTTTGCCAGATCGTTTTGCAAAATACACTATATTTTCAATAACAAACAATTGTGTTTGTATAGCGTTTACTATGGCAACCTTATTTTGGTCGCCATTACTTTTCTATATTAACATTATTTATCTATACTATATATATTTATACACACACGCCGCATTTATAGTTGATTTTTGCTGCTTTCGGAAAATCAATACAGAATTTTCTTTAACAATAAAATTGTACTTTTAGCAAGAAGTTAATAAAAACTTTTTAAGTGTTAATTTACAGAAATAAATAATAATTAAACAAAATGTCAGTTATTAAGGAGGAGAAAACATCAAATGATAGTGGAAGTGATTGTGAAGTGATAGAGAATCCTAAAGATGATGTAAGTTAAAGTAAATTCACTAAAGGATTGAGCAGGGATAATAGGTGTGGCATTGCATATATATTGTAAAAAAAAAACAATTTTCTTTTAGGATATTTGTGAATTGGAACATTTACGTAAATTATTTATTGGCGGTTTAGCTCCATATACCACCGAAGACAGTTTGAGGAGTTTTTATAGCCAATGGGGTAAAGTTGTTGATGTGGTGGTTATGAGAGATCAATCTTCAAAGAGATCAAGAGGTTTTGGTTTTATAACCTACACAAAATCCTTTATGGTTGATAAGGCCCAAGAAAATCGTCCACATGTTATTGATGGCAAGTAAGTAATAGTTAATGGCATTGAAAGCAGAATAATAGAATAAAAAATTATATAATTTCTATTTTAAGATCTGTTGAAGCTAAACGTGCTTTACCCCGTCCAGAACGTGAAGCTCAGGAGAATAAAAGTGCATCTGTTAAGAAGCTGTTTGTGGGTGGTTTAAAAGACAATCATGATGAAGCGTGTCTTGAGGAATATTTTTCACAATTTGGAAATGTGATATCCGTAAAAATTCTTACCGATAAAACGACTGGCAAACGTCGTGGTTTTGCATTTATCGAATATGACGATTATGATGCAGTGGATAAGGCAATATGTAAGTTTTACTATATATAATATTTTTTATTTTATCGTTTTTTCTGCATACATTTCAATATAATTGTATACTATTATAAGATGTTTGTAACGGTCAGAAAAAATAATGCTACCTTCACTTTAAAACGCATAAATCTCACAATTATGCGAGAATAGTTCATAATTTTTTTGTAGCAGTCATTTACAACAAGCAACGCAGTGTAGGGTATTACATAGTCAGGCTAGAACGACTAATACATTTTTATACTACCTATGTGTTTCATTCAGATATTACGCAGTTCTTATTGGATTCATGAATAATATATATTTTTTCAACAACACTGTAGTTCGAAACCTAAGCAACTTTATATTTTTCTTGAAATGGATTAGTGAATAAAAACTACTTTTATTTATAATTTCATAATATATCAGTAATCTAAAACTAACAACAAAAATCCATTTTAATTTTCTCGAAAGTTAAAATAAAAACAAGGAAAATTAAAAATTCTTTATTCAAACTCAAAACAACCTTCAATATTTGCTTATATCCTTTGTTTCTTTTTGAACACAGGTTATAAAGCTTGGTAGAAAATATAGTGTTATAAAACTTTCACTTTAAAATTGTCTATGGGAACCAAGCCCGAGACTGGTTTTGTTTGAAGAATTGCAACCAATTTGCTTAAAATGGTTATGAGTTAACATAGGCTTCTAAGAAAACTTTTATTGTAGAAAAGTAATCTAAAGTTTAAGCTTGAAAGTGAGATCGAAACATTTTTAATATTCATATATGATAATAAAAATGAATCCACTAAACTTAGTTTCAATATTTTTATTGTATTTTATTGAAAATATTATTACAACTTTCAAAAAAAGTGTTCTCACATTTTTAATAACAAATGATTAAATTTAGAACCGTTTTTTTAACCCTTAACGTTTTTATAGAATTTTCTGCAACTTTCAATGTCTCCCACTGACATATGGTTGCCGCATATTGCTTGCCATACCATAAACTTGTTGGAAAATTTTGACTGTTGTGTTCTAAATTCGAGCATCAGCATTAAGTTTTGATCATGCAACGTGATCTGCTTTTTACCCCTAAATTTTTATAAATGTTTTGAAACATCATGTGGACCATACTTTTAACTGAACCAAGATTTCTATCAAAGGACAAGTTCTTTTTTATGATTTTAGTATGCATTTTTTCTGATCACTCATTTCAATCAGATTAACAATCTATTTATTGGTTTTATATTAAAAGTAATATTTGATATCTTTTACGGAAGTAACTTGTAAGAAACAAAATAGTCAAATAATATTTGGGTTAAAAGATTTAATGAAGAACTTTTGTTAGGAATTTGTCGATCTCCACAGTATATAGGTTTTTTGTATTTCTATTATTCAATATTTCAACTTTGTACCCATTGACTAGGAGTATTACACGATATTAGAGTGAAACTGTTTTCTTTATATTTACATATCTTGAATCGTGTATGTTCTATTTATTAAAAATTAATTGGCTTAAAATTTATATTACTGTGAATTTTATGCCAATTAATTTTAAAAAGTTATCGCCCAAAAAATTTATCTTCATCAAAAAACTTAATTTTTATTTAAAAATAATTTAAAAATATTATTTTTTATAGTGCAAAAAACCCATTCAATTAAATATGTGGTGGTGGACGTAAAAAAATCAGTTTATAGCAAGGATCTACAAAGAAAAAATGCTATGCAGCATAATGCTGCCGGTGGTAATATGATGTCACAGGATAACAAAATGACTCCAAAAGGTAATATTCGTAATAATATGCCAACGCCACAACAACCAATGCCGCCTTATAACGAAGGAGCACAACCGAATTACAATAATTGGGGTCCACCAGTACCATCTCATCCACCACCAAATTATGGTGGCTATCAGCAACCACCCATGCCTCCGGCACCACCACAACATCAACCAATGCCCAATTGGAATTATCCACCAGCTCCTAATAACTGGAATGTACCACCACAACCGTCTGGAGCACCTCAACCACCTCCACCAGCGTGGAATAACAATCAATGGGGATGTCCACCGCCAACTGGACCACCCATGCCACCACCAAATCAAATGCCTAACCCTGGCGCGCAACCACCACCAAATTGGCAACAACCACCAGTAGTACCACCTGGTGTACCGCCACCTGTAGCTGGACCACCACCACCACATCATCAACCACCCACTGTTCCGTCTCAAGTACCTCCACCAAATTTTGGTACCGGATATCAACAAAGTTATAGTGCTGGTCCCACCAAACATCAGAGTAATATGAATTCAAATCGCATGAATCCCTATAATGCACCACCTAATCCAAATAATTCATATAGTAAGTAAAATGTTTTAATTTATCAAAAATATGCGACTTTAACTATAGATTTTAATTACAATGTGCAATTTTCATTTAAAAGATAATATGCAAGTACCACCAGCACCTGGCTATGGAGGTTATAATAATGGTCCTCCAAATGGTAAAGCACCAGTTAATAATGGACCTGGTCCGGTACCCAAACCAATGAATAACGGTGGTGGACCTTCTTCAAATGGTAAATATCGTCGTTAAAGTATGGACTTACTGAGTAAAAGGTATGAATTTTTTATTTCCTATTTCGTTTTAAGAAAACAAATTTTAACATTTATTAGATTATATAGACCTGTATAATTTGACTTTTCATACAAAACAATAACTTTAATTTGTACAAAATTTTGATTTTCTGAACTTAATTCTGAAAAACAAAATATTAAACAATTTTTAATGGTAGTAAATTTTTCGCAGAGACTAAAGATAGCGATTTTAAGAAGAAAAAAAATTTAAAAATAGTTAAATGCATGATTTGGCTTAATATTTAAAATTTTAGAAAAAATTAATAGAATTTGAATATTAATACAGATTCATATAATTAAATTCTTGAGTTAAGGTTTTTATTTGATTTAACTTAATTTAAATTGTATAATATTTTTAAAATTGATTATTTATCTAAGAAAGTATAGATTTCATTAAGGCCTCAACTTATTTAAATACATATATTTTATGTATTTTATATATTTCAATGATTATTTCATAAACACAATTTAAGTAAATAATTTCAAGAATTTTATAGGTCTCAAATGAAAAATCTTTTAATTACTAATAACAGATTTATTTTAATACATTTGACCATAAGATTTTAAAAACAGAAAGGTTAATTTATTTTTATAATTTCTTTAAAGTATATTTTTATACATAATATCTATTTTTTGCAATATTTAATTAAATAATATAAAATCAATTTATATTTTATTATATTTTCTTCTTAATTTAGGTATGTGTGCTACATGCTCAAAGCATTATTTCAGTAAATATTAAATTGAGTTATAAAATGCCTAAATATAATATTTATAATAAAAATTTCTTAAAGTAGACATAGAAAGAAAACTAAGAATTGAACTATAATAAAAAACAAGGTATTATTTAAAGAAATAATATTGTCTATTACCAGTGTCTAAATGTAGAACTAAACAAAAATTATTTTCTTTAAAGTAATATTAACGCAAAAATAAGAAATTAAAAAAATACAGTAGCTTTAGTTTAAAAATAAAAAAAAAAATAAATAAATAATAAATTCATTACGAATTTTATATTAACTATTCTACATTTTGTTTAAATAATACCCCAGTAAAAACTTTTGAATTTATTAGATTTTTTTATCCATATTTATCTGTTATAAATTTTGAAATTTTTAAAATAGAATTAACAATGCATAAGTTAACTTACTTGCCACAAATTTGCAATAAGTTTTATTTATTATTAACGGAGCAAAGTTATTGTTCATTAACGTTTTTATCTAATTTGTAAATGTGAAAAACTCTTACCTTTACTATTTTAGTCCTTTGGGAAAATTAATGAAATTTTTAACATTAGATTGCCCAAGTAAACCTATTGTTACGGCCGTTAAGTCTATGTTTTGGGTATTTTTTATTTTTTTCCACTATGTGTCTCAGCGAAGGACCACAATTCATCACTGAATTGTCATTTGTTTTACATGTAATTTCTTTATCCGTACCACAAGTACTGCCGGCTATCTTAAGGTCCATTAAGGATATCTGTTCACAGCCTGCTACAGTTTTTAAATCTGTATTTTGTCAATTTTGAATATTTCTCCACTGTGTGTCTCTCAGCGAAAACCATAATTCACCACTGTTCTACCAGCTATTTTATAAGTAGCTTCTTTAAAGATACCCCAAGTACTAGTAATTTGTAGCAGACTATAAAATTCAACTCTCAACAATTTCAATTTGACTGCATATATTTTAATGTTAAAATTTGCTCTAAAAAATATGCCAAAAGTGAATTAAAAATAAATCATAAGTTTTTAATGGGATAATGTCACAAACCAAAATCTACAAATAGTTTATTCAATTAATTGCAAAAATAAAGAACATATAAATATATATATTAAAAACAATCTTAAGTTAATTAAAAATATCATTACTAATTATTTAAGGTCAACAATATATTGTTGTTGTCTTTTATTGTTTTTAGCAAAACTTTCAAATTAAATTATTTTTTACAAAGTTCTAATCAATTACAAAATAATAATTTACATGACAAACTTTTCGGGATATTAAACTTCCTTTAACCGTGACCATGACAATGTTCTTAATAAAAAAAATAAGTTCTTGCAAATTTATTGTCTTAAAGCAATAATTAAAAAAAAAACTATTTTTCATAGAATTTAAAATTTATTCTTATTGTGCAATAAAAAATTGCGAAATTCACTTTCATAAAAATTACACAAAATATCAAATTTAAAATTTTTAAAGACTTTGTAAAATTTAATCTATTTCAACACATATAATAGAATTTTAAAAAATAAAGAATTTTATATTTTTTACATAAATCATTTTATGAATTGTGAAAAACTAAATAAGTTTTTATATGTTTGCCACTTATTAAATACTATTATATAAACAATAAAATAATATGTTTATCATAAATTTATCTCGTTTTTTCAATAAGCTTTTATTTTATAAATATTTTAAGATTAATAACTTGAAAAGGATGCAAATTAATGAATACAAAAAAAGGAGTTAAATTTAAATTTTAACTAGTAATAATATACTTTATGGCTTAGCTTTATTCTTTAATACTTATGTATTAATATTTATTTATTAATACTTATGTTTTTGTAAAGTTTAAAAGAAAAAAGGAAAATACATTTTTATTGTAATAAATATTAATAAAAAATTCAAATTAATTTAAATCTTATGTATTTTGTGTAAATAATATTAATAAATAAAATTGTCCAAACACACACAGTTAAGTATATTTTCTATAATTTAAAACTTCTAAACTTCTAAATTTCTTTATATATATAACATTTTTCTTATTATTTTTTATGTTGTTTATAAGTAACAGAAATATTGTTTTAAATATGTTATTCAAATATGATTTTCTTTTTTCTTTTTCTTATGTTAAGTTCATAAAATAATTGCTCTTATAAGTATTTTAACGTATTCTCTATATTAAGGAAGATATTTAGTTTTTCTCTGTATATCTTATTAATTTAAATTAAGAGTTTAGATAAGTTTGTTTTTAAATATCTTAAAGATATATTTAAAATCTTTTATTCATTTGCATTTAAAACAAATGTTATTTAGACTCCATAAAACTATTATATATACATGTATGTATGTATTTGATTTTATTTTCGTAGAGAATTTTAGCAAGTGATATTGATATTGCTATGAATAACCATGTTATTTGCTTGGAAACACATTGGAAACACCCGTCTAATAACAACCATGATATTAAAAGCAATAAAAGATATACAATTAAAGTAGTTAACTTTTTGAGTTATCGGGGAAAGTAGAATTAAAAGAATATTGCGCTTTCTTAAAATCTGGTACAATGTTATTAATCATTTTCCCGAAAATAAGCCAAATAAAATTCTTCAATTCCTTATTAACTTCACATAATAAACTAAAAATTTAAATTTTATTGTTTCCACTGCAATTTTTGTATATAAATAACCCTACACCACCTTAGGTGGTTATGGTATTATGAGTTTATTTTGATGTTTGTAACGGGCAAAAAAACTGCGCTGCCACCAAGTACACCTTTCGGATCAAAATCAATTTCCGAGTTGATTTAATAATGTCCATCCGACCGTCCATCTAGACGACTGGCAGGTTGTATGTTGTTGTAAATCTTTTGAACCATCATCAATTTATAATTTATAAAAAAAAATTATTGTTTTAATCACTATTGATGAAAATTTGAAATTTTATCGGTTACCCGTCCATTATTTTTTATAGTGTTTTCTGCCACTTTGCTAGAACAAGTGCTACATCTCCGTTTACACTCTACAGCACTTTTGGACACCTTTTTGTGCTCTATAATTCACTTTTAAAAAGTTTAGGGAGTTTGCCTCTCTTGGTACAAATGTTTTTCTACTACTACAAGTCAGGCCAAAAATAAGCGGACAATTATGAAGACTTGTAAATTAAATTAGCCTGGAACTTTTTGGCAAATGTTATATTTGTCATTGCTTGTCATACCAAGAACTTTTTAAGAAATGTTAACTGCTTTTATGTCCTAAACTTTTCTTCAACATTCCCTCGATCATAAAATTTTTGATCAGGAAGTTGCGAAAAATCTGTTAAAACAAAAGTTGCGTCATCCATTATGCAACAAGGATATATTTGTTTTAGAAAACTTGACTTCAATTTCCTTACTCTGTTTTTGGTCTCCAAATTTTTAGCAGCATTCCTGTCAGAAGCTTTTTAAGCCTTGTATATTATTAAACCTGCATTATGTTAAACTTTTCATTCCAAATAGTGCCAGCTTTGAGCTAAACGGGCTACATTCCTACCGGATGTGTTCAAGCTCTTTTGAAAATGGTTTCTATTTATTGGTTTTAGAAACATTATGTAGTTCATTTCCAGGTACTGTTTAATAATATTGAAAACAGTTTAAAGGCAAACCTTTGAATACTTAGCCAACATTTTGTAGGACCAATTGGGTCTTGTTGAAAATAGTTAGTAAAAAAACTAGTTCAATTAATTTGGTTTGAAATTAAACAAAACAATTGACATGTTTTTCAAATAAAATTCCGTTTCCTTTAAAAAAATTTTGCTACAGTATCTGATTTGAAATTAGAATTTAAAAAAAATTGTGGCAACAATTATTCACTGAATAAACCATTTGTTTTTTGTTCTTAACTTCATAATATTTGGTATTTAAAGACATTTTAACGAAAATGCATGTAAAGTAAATCCGGAATAACTCGGGGCAAAGATCAAATGTAGTAATTTTCCATACATTCACATTAATATTTTATATTGTGAACAGAAAACAATAATAAATTCAAATATCTTGAATTTTGCTCTTTTTCTCGAAACTTTATAGAATTTTGCAAAGTGAATTTGAAGTAAATATTCTAACATACTCATACAAAAATCTTAGTTTATGGGTTTTGTTTAGCAGAATCTGAATAAAAATCAATTATATTAGATATAATTTTATTATTTTAGATTACAATATTTCTAGTATCTGAGGAGCCTTATTAGGCGAATTTTAGTTATTCAAATCTCTACTAGAAAATTGCAAAATTTCTTTATTTCTTATTGCTAAACAAGTCGCTGAGAACTTGATTCGACTATTTAGACTATTTAGAAATCTCAAAATATAAGGGAAATATCTTTTGATTCATTTGAGATAATGATACTGCATCATAGATGATACAGATGGATGATGTTATAGATCTTTTGCTTTATTTAATACCCTCAATGATTTTTTAATGGTTTTATCATATCCAATAAAAAAAAGTTTATTTTACTATATCTTTTGAAAAATTCGGTTTAAAAAGTACTTTTAAGCCAATTGTTATATTTATTCGTTATTATAACTTATCGAATAACTGATTAATGATTAATCGATTGGATAATTTACTGTCAAATGGAAGCTTGCAATCTTTCGTATAAACTTGAAAAGACCTCTGCTATAAATTATTGAAAAAAAAATCGTTTCGAATTCACTTTATGCTGATAATTAGGAAAAATTAATAAAATTAGCAGGAATATTAAAATAATTTAGTTTTAGCTGTATGTCTATTTGTCTCTTTTCAAAAAGATTGTTATTCATTTACTTTATTTTAATTTTATACGATTTCTTTTTTTAATTAAATTTTTCCTTATTTTTTATTTTCATCTATGTAGCTTTGTTTTCCGAAATTTGTATTCCTTTCATTACAGTTTAATTGTTTGGATATAAAGAGTAATTTTTTAAAAGGTAAGATAAATTTGTTTTTAATTTACATATATTTAAATTTTTTGTATAGATTCACTATGTCCTGTGTGTCCAAATCAATAATGAAATTACACATAGTCAAAGCTAAGGTGTTTCTGAGTTGTTCTGGGAAAGCCTCTATATTGTCAAAGGCGTAGTCAGTGACCCTTTAATTTGCTTTTTTAAAATTCGCCAAAAATCCACTTACGATTTGAGAGAGTAGAAAATTTGTATTATTTCCAAAAAATCGATTTCGACACACATCAATTGAAATTTTTCATTTTAGTACAAATTTTTCAATATAACATGAGTTAAATTCTTATATGAATTACTACATTTTTTTTCTAAGTGTACATAATTGATCCTAGGCCATTTTTAATTTATTATTTCATGTCTGCAACCATTTCAAAAAATACAAAATCTGCAATGAGTGATTTCATCTCATCATTTATATACTTTTTTTAGTTTTTAATTTATTTATTTTTATTTTTTTGTACTCATACAATTATTTCTCTTATAGTTTTCTCTTTAATTCAACTGGAATTTAAATATACAAACATGAAGTATAAACAACATCATTCATTAATTCATGTTTGTATTTTGCTTACATTTGCTTTTACTCTCAACTGATGACCATTTTCAAATTAGTTTCATATTGTTCGTCTGATCGTTTAGTTCATTGTTTGTTCTTTATTCCAAGTAATTTAGTGTTTGTGTTTTTATATACATTTTTTTTGGATACATTTCCTTTTTTATCTTTTAGTCCACGAATATTATCAACATCTGTTTATTAGTTTAAACACAAGTAGAAATATTTAAAGGAATTTATTTTTAGCAAAAATGTAAGTAATTTTCTTATATGAAATTAAAAAATGGATCAAATTTTGCTTTTTTTATATAAAATTCCATTAAAGACGTATATAAAATACTCTTACATATTTGATGATATTTAATGTCCTAATTCGATTTATTATATTTTTAGTAAAAAATATTAAATACATAATTGAATGGAAATTGATTGATTAAAAGTTGATTTGTTTAAATAAGAAAATTGTTTATTATTTTTTTTCTTTTTGTACTCGTGTTATTTTTTTAAATCTAAAATTTTTTTAATTCTATAAAATTCAAAACGTTTTGATATACATTTTTATACGTCTTTTTATTTATGGAATCTGCTCTATATGAGCCTCACAATATATAATTAAATCTTAAGTAAAAAAAAACTTAGCTATTTTATCTCTAACATGGGAATAATTGGGAAGACCTTCAGGGGATGATAAGTCGGCTCTTCAAAGCCTTTGGAAATTTAAAAAAATATCTATAATTTTCGAATCGATACAGGTTATAAGAGTGGCAATTTGTAGTCTTTTAATTTTTTTTTTTTTTTTTTATTTTATTTTTATTTATTTATTTTTTTTTTTTTTTTTTTTTTTTTTTTTGAAAATTCTCCAAAAATTCAATTATAATCAGAGATGTTTTTATTAATCATCAATTATATGTAGTTTTGTAAGAATTAACAGCCGCCAAGTCCGTATGCCCTACCACAATGGTAGTTAGGAATAATTATTTAACGACCCTCGAACAATATTATTTTCTGATTTATTTATAAGTTCAGTTCCGTTCATTATTGCAACAATAACATTTATGTGAAATTTATGCGTTTTATGGATTAAGCTTCGTATCAATTTTAGCTTATATTAATTATAATTTGGCCAGTTATACCAATGTATATGTGAGATTTATAAGTGATATTTGGAAGGGAGCTTGTTTGGGACTTATTAGAAGCAATTTGTCATATCGTTTTAGAATATCATAAAACTTATTTTTGACGAATTTCTTTAAAATCGACTTAAATGAGCTTAAAAACTTCATTTCGGAAGGGCATTTGTATAGGCGAATTTCAAACATGTTAAGCATGTATCAAATTTCATCAAGATATCTTAAACATTGCGACTTGTAGAGCGTTAACGTTTACAAGGACAGTCAGACGGACGGAAATCTTATAATCGACTCAGCAAAAATTGCAGCAAACAATTTTTTAAAGAATTTCTAATAAATATTAGAATAAATAACCTCATTCTCACCATTGATCTTAGCTCCTGACAGTTTGATTCAATACCTCTACCTCTATTGATTTAAATACCAATATTGTTCTTGTACAAATCAAGGGCTTGTTTACAATGCATAGAAGCAGCATTTTTTTGTTAACATTCCTTGATACAAATTTCGGTATTTATAGAGCGCGTTATAACAAATGATTGGCTTCTTATACCGCAATTGCATATTTCTTTCCATACCAAGAACCTTTTAAGAACTTTAACAGCTTTTGGGTTCTACACTTTACTCTCAACATTTCCTCGAGCATAAACTTTTCTGCAACTTGATAAAAAAAATCAAATAATATTTTGGGTTAAAATTTATAGCAAAAAATTGGAAGAGGAATTTTTTGATCTCATTCCTTAAAAAATATTCCACCTCATTCTTTAAATAAGATATTAAAATTGAATAATGGTTTTTAGCTTCGTAATTATTAAAAACCGAAAACTCTTATGTTTTTAAACTTCAATATACTTCAAACCGAATAATTAGTTTTGATTAACACTGATATCAAGTTCATTTAATTTTTTTTAAACTTTGTTTAATCAAAGTGTTTGCATATTAAAATTTCATAAAAGTTAATTGAACTGTTTTCTCTATTAAATTATTATATCAATTTTCATATACATATTTATGTAGTTTTTGTAGATAAAATATCTACGAGGAACTTTAGCAAATTCTTAGCAATTGTAATATGGAATATGAAAAATTAATATAATATCGACATTTAAAATTAGTTATTAAACGCTACACAATGGGGCAGTAGATTCCACAGATCCATGAATGGAGACTCAAAAATCGTTATTTCGACATCAAAGACAGCAATATTTTTTCAAGCCCCTGGTAACACCTTCAAAAAAACATTATTACAAGTGCTATTTAACTCTTATAGCTTTTGAGTTATATGCGTTTGAATTTTCAATTTTCTGAATATCTTAAGTGAGATTTTTACCGATACGTAAAAAAACCCAAAGTCTGAATCTTAAAACATAATGCAGTTTTGAAAACCCTAAGCTGTTCTTAATTATCTGGTATTGGCTTTTCGAGACCTCTAATAAATATCCTAAACACTATTTTGGAACCTTTTTCACATAATTAAGAATACAAGGAAAATGTTTTCCAATTACGAATCAAAAAACTACAGATTTATTTTCAAAAATAATCGATTATGCTCAAAATGCGCTATTAAAATAAATTGTATTCTTAGTTCAACGCCGTTTCAAAATTTCCTTAAACACTTTAAATTTTTTTTTTGGATTTAAAAATCCCTATAAATGGCATCCATTATTTTATAAGTGGCAAAAGTGGCCTTATAAATTGTTGAATTTTATTATTAAAATGTTTAAATACAATTGTTTTATGTTTTTTTTTTTTTTTTTTTTTTAATTTTACAAGGCCAATTATCATATAAATTGCAATTTAACCGACATCATACGTATTTATATATAATTTTTATTATTTACACTATTTTTCTATTTATTAAAGCGCATCTCCATGTCTTCTATGATTGTATAATTTAGATACAATTTAATTGGAAATTATTAATAAAAGTACAGTGGTACATTAATAAAGCATTTTTAATTAACTGAAAAAAGTTATAAATTTAAACGTTTTAATAATTTTTCAAATATTTATTCAAATTAAAGTATCTGAAAGGAATGCAAAGTTATCGCGTGCTAAGAAAAATAAAACTTATTTTTAAAAACATTTAAAAAGAATAAGAAATATTAAATTACTACACAGATCATATGAAAGTAAATAGTTTTCATTTTTTTAATTTCACTGTTTACGTACAATACACAGTGGGACAGAATCAATTTCTTTTTTGCAATAAATTTGTAACTTTTGATCGACTGTTTAAATTTACATAAAATTAGGAGGAGTTTTAATTATTGGTTCCAGAAATTTGTCTGTTATGTCACAAATTTTCTTTGGATTGAAAAATATTTAAAATAATTTTTGGAATTTTCAGATTGGTAAATCATTGTATTATCAAAATACGAGAACAAATCTTGATTTTGTGGATTTCGATGTGTAGAGTACACATCTATTAAAGGTTTAGACAAAGGCTGTCAAATGCAGTTCCAAACTATTACTCCCCCGCCAGCATAAAGGGTGACATCGAAAAAGTCTTAACAAACGTTCAAAAGTTTTAACCCAAGCATTATTTGAATTGTTTGCGATCAAGTTACCTTTGTAAAATATGTCAGTTATTAGTTTCTGATTGAAATGAGTGAAAAAATGTGTAAATATTTTCAACAAACTGTCAAATTGTCAAGCGTTTAAAGGTCTGCCGACAAACTTTTTCCACAGTTATTAAAGAAATTATGCGATGATAGAAAACCTGGTCCTGGTAGATGGAATGTTCCACATAATGTTTCTAAAGCCATGAAATAGAAAGCATTTTCAAAAGAGCTTCTAACACTTCCGGTTATTCAGTGCTCGAATTATTTAGCACAAAAAGGTTTAAAATATTAAAACCTCAAAATATTAAAACCTCCTGACAGAAACGCTATAATAAAAAATAAAAAAAAATCTTACAGCATAATGGATGATGAAATTGCTGATGCTCAGAGAATGTTGAAGAAGAGTTAAGGACTCAAAAACAGTCAAAATATCCCAATATGCAGATGCCACATTTGAAGTTAATCGTTTATTACAACGGACCCTATTAATACCGACATTTACATCGTGGAATGTT
This sequence comes from Cochliomyia hominivorax, assembly GCA_004302925.2. Lineage (NCBI taxonomy): Eukaryota > Metazoa > Arthropoda > Insecta > Diptera > Calliphoridae > Cochliomyia > Cochliomyia hominivorax. Next base: position 81,603,866 of record PYHX02000467.1, read on the forward strand.
TACAGAACAAGCCCTTGAGTGGTGCAAAAACAATAATGTGGCATTAGTACCAAGAGTGAAAAATCCTCCAAACTGCACAGAGCCAGTGGTGAGTGGCTCTTATTAAAAGAGAATTGAAGAGCACAAAAAAGGTGTTCAAAAGTGTAGTAGATTTGAAACGATGATGGACTGTTCAAGCAAAGTTATAGAAAGCAAAAGGTTCGAAATTTCATCACTAGTGATTAAAACTAAAAAATATATATATTTTGCTTTGTATAACAGATTCCTTTCTCCCAATTAATAACAGATATAATTGGTTTCTCCTAGCTATACTAAAATTGTAAAGAGCATTTTGTATCAATCTACATGTAGTTTTAGCTTGCGAATGTTTTTTTTTTTTATTATTTTGGCACGTTTAGTTTAGTTTTTAGTTATTTTACATCAAAGTCCGCTATGATTCAAATTTTTAGATTAATTTTGCATTCGAAATGATTTGTGATTGTCCGAATGTTAAAATGACTCAGATTTACTAATTTTCAATCCCTACAGAATATTTGCCTTGACTAATCTTTCGTTAAGTTTTATTAACTCATCCAACTCGATTTTAAAAAGTTTGATGTCCGAAATACCTTTTTTTGCTCCATAACTCTAAGGAAATCCATGAGTTTAATTTTTAATGAATATTCAAATTTTATATAAATCATCAAAAGTTGTAAATTTATTATTGAATTAAAAATCAGTTCAGCCCCAATGTGCAATATTCTCTTCTTACATATCAAATTTGTTATACAAAATAACAGAGATCATATTCATTAACAAGTTAGCAACACAATAGTTTAAAGAAATATAACTTCGGTGAACAATTATAACAATAAATTTACAATAAACAATAAACATATATGTTGGTATGTATGTATGCATATGTATGTATGTATGTATGTATGTATGTATGTATGTATGTATGTATGTATGTATGTTGATGATTGTTTGATTGTATTTAAAAAAAATATATTAAAGGAAATTAATTGTTTTAAAAGTCTAGCGACAATTAATTAACGATTTCAATGGCATATGTGAAGAAAAATCTTTAAAATGTTCAATTTTATTATGCACTGTAAATTTTTTTTTTTTTTTTTTCAATATTAAAATTTTAACTGGCAATATGACTTTTATTACCTCGAATATCATTTAACGGAATAGAAGTAACAATTTCTCCATTTTTTTAATAGTGAACAAATTGATTATGACTAAGGAATACTTTGGAAATGTTTGTATTCTATCGTTATCATATTGACATTGTGACTAATTTCCCCAATTTTATAGTGTTTTTACTCACTTTGCTCGAACTCTTCAATTCTCTTTTATCAAAAGCCATTCCAATATCTCTCCCAGTTTGTAAGATTTGCCACTCTGGGTACAAATAACACATTTTTAATTTTGAACCAATCAATGGCTTGTTTACCATTTACCATGACATGAATTTCCTTATTTATAGAGCCCGTTGTAACAAATTATTGGTTTCTTTCAGGAAATTGAAAAATTTACCAAACATGCGTTGCGTCATCCATTACGCAGCAGGAATATTTTGTTGGAAATCTTTACTTTAATTTTCCGTGTTCTGTTTTTGGCATCTAAGTTTTTAGCAGCGATCCATTTAGGCAATTTTTGAGCCATGTGTGTTTTTAAATTGTATTAACTTTAACTTTGCGTTTCAAATAGTCCGAGCTCTGAACCACGCCGGAGTATTTTTCTACCGCATTTCTTGGGAGCTCTTTTGAAAATGCTTACTTTTTTCCTGCTTTAGAAACATCATGTGGACTATTCCTTCTGCCAAGTTCTTTCATAACATTTTAAACAGTTTGACGGCAGACCGTTGAATGCTTAACCAACATTTTGTAAGACCAAGTTGGGTTTTGCTGAAAATATTTAATAATTTTAGTACGCACTTTTTCTGTCCATCATTTAAATCAGATTAACAATATACATTCATAATAACTGACATTTTACAAGGTAACTTGACCTAGAAAAATCACATAATATTTGGATTAAAAGTTTGAATGAAAAACGTTTGCTAAACATTTTTCGAACTCACTCCTAAGATTGCAAACAATAGTGTAATTTTATTTTTTATTTCTTCTTTATTCAAGGATCTTTTACCTGAATTTACACATTTGAAAAATACTAAATATATTTAAAACAATACAAATTGTCCCTTTAAAGAGCAGATGTAAACATACGATTTTTTAAATATTCAGACTTTACAAAAGCAGGTATAGAATTTTGAAATTTATTTTTATAATTTACAATTCCTGCAAAATATTCCTTATTGTAGAGCGTTTAAATATTCGTTTTAAAATTTCAAATTTATTTTTGTCTTAAGTATATAGTTATTTTTCCAAGTTATTCTCATATGTCAGCCATATGGTTGTAAAATAAATAAAACATTTTCCTATATACATCAAATATATACATTTATGATTTTGTTTATTAAACATAATTTTAAAATTCATTATATACCTCCTTTTAATGTAGTATATTCTCTTGAACATAATAATCTAAATGGAATGGGTTTATGTGTCATGTCCCTGAAAATATAAATTACTTAAACAAGATAAGATTTGACCTTTCATTATTCTTTTCATTTCAATATTAATGAAGCAAAAATTTTAAATAATTAAAAACTTTGTTAGAAAAAACATGTCAACTATACTTTAATATTCCATATTAAATTAATTCAATTTTATTCTTTTAATATTATTTTGAATAAAATTCGAGGCAGCTTATCATTTTTCTAAACCTTATCAATTTCATAATGTCGTTGCCACAAACTCTATATAATTATTTCCGTTGATGAAACAATATTTTCCATGTTTTAGTTGAAAAGAAAATATTACATCTGAAATAAAATTTATAATATAAATATATTTTGTTCGACAACTATTTTTTTCTAAAATTTAATCTAAAGCCTAAGAGAGTCTAAGAGAAAAATATGTATTAAAAATGAAATGGAAGAAAGGAATGAGATCAAAAATTCATAGCACACATTATACATTGTGTCCCTGATATTAATACTGTCATTAAGCTTGCTATATATATCTCATATACATTTTCCAGTTACTTCTAAACTAAAAGTCTCAGTCCAGTCATAGTCCGTAGAATTATATATTGTGCCCGATACTAATTCCACTAGTAGTTCCCCATATTGACTTTCAGCTTTTGTACCAAAATTGTCCTAAAATTTTAAATAGGAATGGACATACAATAAATAAGGATCGAAACCAAATCTCTAATAAATTACAATAAAAGTTTCACGAGCTTAGCTTAGTGCTTAAAGAATATCTCAACAAGTCTCTCTTCTAGCTCTGGTATAAAATGATCTTTCATAACTACAATGAGACGATGAACTCATTTATTACCTGATGAGTAGAAAGTTGTTTGAATTACTTACGATTACAAATGTCTTAACCAGGACACAAGACAAGATATCACATGTTTGTATCTCAAAAACCAAGTATCAAATGTACTTCAATATATAATTTCGTCTATACGCCTATGGACGTCAAAGATGGGAGACTGACAATACCACACGAGGAAATTACCCTTCATTAGTTATTAATTTATTTCACTTTTATTTGCGAAGGCTGTGTGTTGGTGCCCTTGTATGAAACAATCAAAACTTTCTATATGGTAAAATTTTTTCGTTCTCACTCCTTATATACATGCCTGTACTCATTTAAGTTATGAATATTATTTTCTTTTTTATTTAATTTCCAAGAATTTTGATATTTTAGTTTTTTTGCTCAATTGAACTAATATTAGGTCATATAAAAAATTATTCTTCATTTTCAATATTCTCATATGTACAAATCATTATTATAAGTAGATTTTTTGGCATATGGTACAGCTAACAAAGCTCCTAAATATTATTTTGTGATATTATTTGAGGAACATTAATATATGAAATGTATTAATGTCTATTTCTCCTTATTTACTCAACTTTCACAGAATTCGGAGACGGTAAGATTAAATATGGTTGAATTTTGGTATCAAGGTTCATTTTTTATATATCCTGGTGGGTTTTTGGATCCTAAACTTTTCCTCAATATCTACTCGAGTATCAGCAACATATATTTTTTTGACCAAAAAGTTGCGAAAAATCTGCCAGCACATACGTTTTGTGAATATTTGTTTTAAACTTGATTTGAATCTCTTGTTTTTGACCACTAAATTAGCAGCGTTCCTATAAGAACTTTTTCAGTCTTAAAACCTGCATTATTTTTAACTTTTCCTACCAAATAGTCCCACAATTGAGCCATCCGATCTGTTTTCCTATCGGATGTATTGAGAGCTTTGTAAAAATGCTTTCCACTTTTAGGCTTTAGAAACTTCATGTGGACCATTCCTTTTACCTGACCAGATATTCTTCCAAATCTTTAATAACATTTGAAACCGTAGACCTTTGGTAAAACCGAGTTGGGTTTTTTAAACGGAAGTGGACTATCCGTTCGAGCAATATAAAGGAAGGAATTGTAAAAAATGATTTCCGAAAAAAATCAAAATTTCATCACTAATGATTAGAACTATAAAAATATTTGTTTAATTGAAATTAAAATTTCAATCAAATTAAAATATAAATCGGTCAGTTTAGTGGTTTCGTTTTTATATATATGTTAAGAATATGTATGTTAAGAATTTTTCGAACTCAATCCTTATTATGAAAATTATGAATACCATTTACATATAGTACGAACGTTATAAACCCTAGGACATGGGACCAATATCCAATCTACCCAATAAATAAAATATCATTTATTGCATATCTATAACTTTTTATAGTCAATAATTTTTAAAAATTTTTAGATTTGCTCGTTGCCATTACTTCTTATGTGGCCCAATATATTTTTATGATCTCATATATTTCGAATAGAGGTAGAGCAATATCTCTACAGAAATAAATCTTAAGTAAGATTTGCAAATATATTTACTATATGTTTGTGGAAATGCATTTTTTATTTTTATTATTATTTTTTTTCATATTTATGTTTTCTTTCATTGTTTACATAAACTCACATACATATGAATAAGTTTCAAATGTAAATATTAATTAAAAAGAACGCTGATGTTCAACAGATGTAAATATTTTTATTGCAAAATTATTTAGAATGAAAATAATCTGTATGAGAATTCATTAAAATATATGAATTCGTCAAAACATCATGCATCATATTGAATTGTAGAATAAGAGAAATTAAATTATATTTTATAGTTCAAACTATTCTGAAACAAAATATCTGATTTTTATTGTATCTAGATCATAAATCTGATCAGAACTTATCATTACAAATTTGACAGATTCCAAATTTTTCAATTTATGAATATGTGAATTCATAATACAGAAAATTAAATCTACAAATGAATACTTAGTTAAAAATATTCTTTATAAAACAAAAGATCATACTTTTAAAGTCTAGATTTAAATAAAAAAATAAAAAAGAAACATTGTTTTAATATGTTCCAAATATGCGAGAGTTTGAGAAAAACATACAGAGATAGATAATGCATTACGAGAAAAGTTCTCTCATTTCTCTTATCAGCGTTTATACATACAAATATATATATTTTTTGTTTTTAGTAATTCCGTTTAATGTTTTCGACTAAATCAAGTGAAATTTTTAATTCAAAGATTTAAAACGTTTTGAATTTTAGAACCATGAAGTGGGCTTTACTAATGCTCGTTGGCCTGTTGGCCTTTGCACATATTAAAGCTGACGAAGAAGACATCAGTGATATTGATGATCTGGATTTGTTCGATTTGGATGAAAGTGATGAAGAACTCCTAAGACAATTGGAAGAAAAGAATTTGGTATATAATTTACATTGAAAAAAGATAAATAAATATTATATTTACTTTGATTTTCTTATCTGTTTCAGAACAAGGATATTGAACGTGAAAATGAAATTGCTACAAAATTGGTGGCTGAAACTAATCAATTGTTGAATCCAGTGATTGAAAGTAAGTTAAATAGAATTGATTTTTACCTTTAATTAAATAATATCGGAAAACTTTAATACACAACAGAATTTCTCGCTTACAAAGTAGAATTTTATCAATCTAACTTCGGGTCGTTTTAAAGTAATCTTTGCTTTGGGATAAAAATACAAAAAGGGGAATTCTGAAATTTTATATTGTCTGTACAATCGTAACACATTTACATAGTTATGTGATATTTGATTACCATTTGGGTCATTTGAAAACAAAAAGTCTAGTGGTAGAAATTATAAAAAAATAGATTCATTATTTACTAATGAATCTATTTCAAGAAGAGGTCTCGAAAGTAGTTTAAAACGTAATAAGTCTGATGAAAGCAAACATCTGCAATAACCTGGTTCTTATTTCTGTGATAATACTGCCCTTAGATATAATACAAATGGATTTTTTATATATATTTTGCAATACTTTTATTGCAGCTTTTATGGGCCGATCATAGTAAATTTTGGATTATTATTTTTCTCAACTTAAATTCATATATTTTGCTTAAGATAAAATGTTTCTACTATTCAATACCCTTATTCCAAAAAATATTTATACGGGCACTAGGAGAAATACTGCACCAATCATCTCAAATTCTCATTATCATCGTAAAATAATAAAAATTTTATCAAAATATTTTTAATATAAAGAAATTTTCAAATTATTTCTGAATTCATTATTAACTTAACTAATTTTTCATACGTTTCTCAATTGGAAAAATCATCATGTCATGGATTACTAGAGCAGAAAACATCATCTTTGATTTCCGATATAACACTACTTCTCTACTTTTTTAGTTGATCCCTGTGAAAAAATGCACTGTGGTGCTGGTCGTGTTTGTCAAGTTGAAGGTGTGGAAGCTAAATGTGTTTGCATTCCTGAGTGTCCTGAAGAAATTGATACTCGCCGTCGTGTGTGCACCAACAAAAATGAAACTTGGTCTTCTGATTGCTCTGTATACCAACAACGTTGTTTGTGTGATACTAAGGCACCCGGTTGTCTTAACCCCGAAAATAGCCATTTACATATTGACTATTATGGTGAGTGTCACGTTCAAAAGGAATGTACCGAAGAGGAAATGAAAGATTTCCCACGTCGTATGCGTGATTGGCTTTTCAACGTTATGCGTGATTTGGCTGAACGTGATGAACTTACCGAACATTATATGCAAATGGAATTGGAAGCTGAAACAAATATGACTCGCCGTTGGGCTAATGCTGCCGTCTGGAAATGGTGTGATTTGGATGGTGATACTGATCGTTCCGTGTCTCGTCACGAACTTTTCCCCATTCGTGCTCCTTTAGTTAGTTTAGAACATTGCATTGCCCCCTTCTTGGAATCATGTGACTCAAATAATGACCATCGTATCACTTTGATTGAATGGGGTGCTTGTCTTGGCTTAGATGCTGTAAGTTTTACTTCTCTCATATTTTCTTTCTTAATAATATTAAACTTATGATTGCTTTCTTCACTATTTCTTCTTTCTTTTTCTTATCACAGTCTGACCTTAATGAACGCTGTGATGATATACAAAAAACTGTGCCTCATTTGTTGGGTTAATTTCGTCATCGCAACGGAAGTTGTTTAATCATATTTTATGAAACACATCTCTTTGTTGTTTTACATAAATAAATATATATGTACTATATGATATTCTACAATCTATTGCGAATAAACCATTAATACAATTTCCGTACGTAAATTTAAAGCCAAATATTTTGTAATAACTTTTTTTTTTAAATAAACTATAATTGTAATAAAATTTCTCAGCGAAAATGAGAAAAATAATATGAATTTTAATAATTTCTAAATAAAAGGACTTGAAAATAAGCAAACGATTATTGAATAGAAATTTTTATCATAAATAATAATCGATAAGTTTTGATTATTTTTAACAAAATTAAGGATTCCACAGGGGGAGATAATTTTAATTCATGTCAAAAAAATCTTTCAATACCAAATTAACAAATGTTTATTTGTCCCCGGAGTTTATATATGTAAGGAGTGAGATCGAAAAATTCTTAACATATGTAAAAAATCGAAACCACTTAGCTTACAGCTTTATTTTTATAGTCATAAAATTGCGAATCTTTTTCAAAAAACCCTTTCTGTCAATTTGTTCGAACAGGTAGCCCATCTTCTTTTAAAATCTACCACTTTCGGACACATTTTTGTATTTTTCAATTTTTTTTTTTAACAAGAGCACTATATTTCTCCACTGACCTTAGCAGCTGTTTACCATACTGACAGGATGCCAAGTCAAATAAGTGGATACATTATAAAGGCTTATGAAATGAAGCCTTTTTTGTATTCATTAAATGATGTAAATTTTATATTTATTAAATTTAATATTTTATGACGTAATCGAATAGCTAATATGATTGTACGTCTGCTCGTATTTCATAGTGAAATTTTATAATATTTTTAAAGTCATTAAAAGCGGTTATCCACTTCATCTTTGTATAGAATTTACCTTTTACATTCGTCAAGGAATCCGCAATTAAATATTCCTAAAATCAGAAAGTGATTTTTGAACGATCTTTTATTGTCAGAATTGCTTGATGTTAGAATTATTTGCCCTTTGAATTACTTTTGCTTTCTCAAGCAAACAATATTTTTCGTTTAAAACTTATGAAATATTTTTGTACTCGATAGTAGTTGTATATTTGTTATATTTTCGGGTAGGGAGTCGTTTGACTTGGATTTTAAGTATTAATTTAATTATGAATTGTTTTTTATTCAGAAGTGAATCTTTGTTATAAATGTTGTTTGGCCTTAATTGGCTTGTTTTATATCACTCTGAATTAAAATAATTTTCGGTGTTTATAGAGCCCGTTTTTACTGAAACTACATATTGCTTGCGATATTAAGAACTTTTTGGAAAAATTTGACTGCTTTTTGGTCCTAAACTGTACTTCAACATTTCCTTGAGATTCAGCAACATAAAACTTTTGAACAGAAGTTTGCAAAAAATCTGTCAGAACATATGTTTTTTTTCCATATAGAATGCAGCAAGAGTACTTTCATTTAGAAAACTTGACTCTATTTTCGTTTCTGATGGGAACTTCTTGAGCCTTCTATGTTTTAAACCAACATTATAGTTTTCGAGATGTTTAAATCGAAAAAAATGAAATTTATTTTTTCTTAAGCCTTATAAAGAACCTTAAATATTTTTGAAATATATGAATCCATTTATATGTTAATCTGAAATTGAAACTTAAAAAATAGTGTTTTTTTTAAGGCGATAACGTTTAATTTCAAATTAAAAACTTTTTGTTTAAAACTTTGTATTTTTTTGTTTTAAAAAGGAAAATGCTTGGGATCTGCTAGAAAGTTCTAACCGAAGTTAATCAATTTAGAATAGAAACTTAGGCGAAATTTCATATAGCTTGTGAATAATTATGGTTGTTAGTGTTCTAACAACAGACAGACGGAACTAGCAGAGTCGAACAGATTTTAATTTGATGCAAGAATATATAAACACTAGAAAACTTACAAATTAGAACCCTCAGAATTCAAATCATTCCAGAAATAAATCATTCATTTGAATAAATTGAACGATCTTATATTAGAACCTGTGTTTCAAATTTCTGGACGTTTTTGGGTAACATAAACATAAAGAGTTTCTCGAATTGTATGTGATTTCCTATCACATTTATATTGGTATCTGATGGTTAGCTTGGGAAGGGTAGACAATAAGATCCATAGATAATTAGTAGGACATCCTGACGCCGCCGCACGGAGACCCTTATGGTCCATTATAATTCCTTCAAGTTAGAAATCTGCGAAGTAAAAGACGAGAAAAACAGTAATGGAAAGGAGTTCTTAGACCTAAAAAAGAAAAGAGATAGGCCTAGTTTGAAAAAGTGTAGAATGGGTATGTCATACAGCATTTAGATAAGTCGAAAATAAAAGAGGAAGGTCTCTAAGGAAGTTTAAATCGTCAATAAATCTAAAATGTATTGCAGTAAACATATGTTCAATCCTATAAAACAGTCTTATGGAACGATTACGTATGACAACCGAACTTCAGTTGCGTTGTCAGTTGCCAAAATTATATATTTTTCATTTAAAAATCAGTCAGACGAAAGCTAAATAGCAAATGACTGATTTTGACATTTCGGTTCGTGTCGTTCGAGATGCAGAAAACCAATTTTGTATGAAAACTCCTACGTGTTCGTTTGACTTGGTATTCGACTCATTGTTCGCATAGAGATGATGAGTTATACGAATTTATAGAAACCCAAATCAGTTTTCCTTCGTGTATAAAGCGAACGAAAACTTTCGTTCGAAATAGAGAAACAGGCTATCAATTTTTTAATTCTCATACACAGTACACGTGTATGGATTTACTTCTTTGTTTATATTTTTCGGTTGATAAACTTTCAAAATGACAGTTGCCACACATAAAACGTTCTTTCAGTTGCGTTGCCTGTTAACAACGCTCCTAAAATTCGATTCGTTCGGGAACGACCCTAGTAGTACTAGATTGACAATCCACCGACAGTTGTACCAAATAAAAGTTTTCCCCCCAAGAACTATCGGGTACAGCCCAAATGCTAAAACGACAACTTTGTTTCAATTTATGTAAAAATAATTCCAGAAAGCGGTTCCATTTTCTGACTTTTGGAGTCTTATGTTTTTTTAGATACATGAACTTTGGAAGATTGCCGACTATGTTTTTGGCGCCAGTCTTCCCTTAACCATTTTATTAAGATATTTCTAACAGTTCAAAAATTACAACATACTTTAGTGTGCTCACTTCACTTTTGAATATAAATATAACTATTTACTAAATTTGTATTTTATATATATTTAAATAAATAATTCATAAAATCAATAAAACGCATTTTATATTATCTAAATTTTTGTCAATTTTTGTATTTATTTTTTTTTAATTTTTTTCAATTTAATTAATATTAAATATGTATATATACTTGTGTTAATTTGTTTTTTGTTTGTATTTTTTTTTACTTTTGTTTTTTGCAAAACATTATTTAAATTTAGCATTTAATCAAAGTAAAAATAATCAAATACTCCTTTATTAGAATCAAAGAAGAAAAAAAACAAGTTTAATAATTAAATCATTTCAATAAATGAATAAAAAAAAATAAGAAAAAGTAAAGACTGTTTTATAACAAACAAAACTAAAGGAAAATTATAAAGAAAATTAATTATAAACTGTTATATATTGTGTTGTGTAGTCGTCTTTAAAAATATAATGAAAAAATGTATTATAAAATTTATTATTTTATGTTTATGATTTATATAATTATTATTAAGAAATTAAAAAAATGTATATTAAATTTATTAAAGTTAATACCCTTGCGAAAGAATGACAGTATTTTTTCTTTGCGGGTCTTGTACGTTATCTTCTTTCTTGCCAATCAGAGATTTGTGAATGTGTGGAATGACACCACCACCGGCAATAGTGGCCTTAATAAGACTATCCAATTCTTCGTCGCCACGAATGGCTAATTGTAAATGACGGGGTGTGATACGTTTGACTTTTAAATCTTTGGAAGCATTACCAGCTAATTCAAGTACCTGTAAAAAGAAAGAAATGTAAAATATAAAATTAATAAAGTATATACCAGGAAGTTAATTGCAGTTGCTTGGAAGAGTCTACCCTGTATTTAACTCAAACCAAATACGTAGTAATGACCAGAAAAGATTTATTAAAATGAATTTTAGAGTATAACAATAACTCGAATGCTGTTATATCTTCTAACCCATCTATTGATATAGGAAATGTTATACTTTATCATTACTCATTATGCTCATTTCTGACATGTCTGGATTGAATTTCACATACATGTCAACACCCTGCAAAAAAGCTCGTAACTTATGTCATAAGATGTATGACACGTCCTGTTAACATTATCTGGTTCAAGTTTATTATAACCAATTCACAACGTGGATATGCTGTCCCCTATGTTGCTAGTAAAGCTTGATTTTTTTCTTGACTCTGACTGCAGTCAAAAATTGAAGTAATTTCGTCGTCTTCAACTGTATCAAGAGGCAAATCGCCCAAAAGTCTTGTAGTAATGAGCACATCGCGAATATGTTACGCATGGTCTAGAAAAATTTCATGCAACACTTCCAACTTGGTGTTAATACTCCCATTTGTTGCCATATCGGTAGGATTAAAAACTCCCTGAGCAATAGCACCTTTTCCGTTTTCGTAGCCCTTCCGTCATCAGTATTTTTCAATAGTTTTTTTCATAAATTTTTCTCCCAATATCGGACCATCTCTTACGTCATACGACCAACCCGTGCCATAGACATTAAAGGAGGTGTAATTTACTCATCACATTACTCTCGGGACAGAACTGCGAAGTCTGACTTACAACCGAAACCCCCTATCCAACACCAGTTTACATGTCCGATGGGAGTGAAATAAGAAAGGCTTCCCAAGAAAATGAATAGCTTTAATATTATTACTTCCAAGACTTGAATAATGCTGTTCCTATTGGGTTAAAATATACTGTGTATTTAAGATGAATTCACTTATTTTTTCACTTGAAGTATAGTTTAATACAAGACTTGAATTTAACTTTCCCAAAAGTATGATGCCCTACTTAAATTTGGATTTCCTTTTCCCCGTAGGTAATAAAAAAATTCAAAGTAAACTGTACTTATATAAAATTTCAATTACTAATTAAAAATTACTATCGATAGATTAGTCCTTAAAGTAGTCCTCTTTATATTATAAATTAGCAGTTCCTCTATTAGTTTTGAAAACCAAAAATCATATGCATACAGAAAAAGCCTGGTAACCCTTATTTCAAATGAAAATAATATAAGAAATAAACATCAATAAAAAATGGCGGGCAAATGACGCTACAAAACAAAATAACAAAAATAGGCCTCAAACATAAGAATAAACATAAAAATGAAATAATTTTAGTACAGCACATACAACCACACGCAATAGAAAAATACCAACAACGACTATGACAAATATACCAACAAAAACAACTTCAAGAACATTAATGTTGACTATAAAATAAATAAAACATTCCCAATATGTGGAAAAGAGAAAGCAATACATTTGGCGCGTAAAAACATACACACACATACACACAGGTATAGATTGTTATGAAAATTTTATGAAATAGGTAGTAAATATAATGAAATACATATACTAAAAATTAAAATATGTATTTAACTTACTTCAGCAGTGAGGTATTCCAAAATAGCAGCAGAATAAACGGCAGCGGTGGCTCCTACACGACCATGGGATGTAGTGCGACTTTTTAAATGACGATGAATACGACCCACAGGAAACTAAATAAAAAAATAATTTTTATTAATAACAATTTTCCAATTTTTTAAAACAATTTTTAAAAAGCATCAAACCCAAACGTTTCTTTTGCATTTGTAAAATGCTCTAGTAAACAATAAACAAAAGCAAAACAGAAAAAAAGGCGGGAAATTTATTTACAGGAGATACCATCTCCGTAAATTAGGCGCAATGTTTGGTTTGATTTCTCTTATAAAATTATACAACTCACCTGAAGACCAGCTCTGGCAGAACGTGAAACTGCTTTAGCTTTCGCTTTTCCTGAATCTTTACCAGCTTTACCACCAGCCTTTAATAGAAACAAAATAAAAATTTTAAATCGTTCAAATAGCTCAAATCACACAAAACAAAAGCAAATCAAAGCAAACTGAGCAAAAACAAAAAATATCATTGTGGCAACATGTCTCGAATTATTTTTTATTTTAAACATAAAAAGTGAGGTTATATACTAAATAAATGTATAGTTTAATTTTATACTTTTTACATTATTTGTTAAAAACGGAAGAATGCATTATTTTTTATGTGTTATTATTGTCTTCATTTACGTATTATTCAATATTTTTCCACATATTCCTTTTGCTTAGGATTTACACGCACGCACGCTCCCAGCAATTTAACCAACCAATTGGCCTCATTCACAATGACATTTTCTTTTGCTTCTTGCTCACTTTGTATTATATTTTTATAGGAAAATTTCATTAAATAAAAAATATTACCATTTTTATATTTTCGTAAAATGCTTTCTGTACTTATTGATATTTGGAATGAATATTTTATTAGATATTCTTTATTTTTTTCTGAACTTTCTTCAATTCGAAACAAAAATATTTTTCTTCACTTAACACCACCGAACGATACGAATTTCTTTTTACGAATGTCGATAGAGAGACGCGGAAAATGCAAATAAAGTAAAAAATAATGGCCGCCAAGAAAAATAAACTCGGCAGCACTGTCTTTCGTTAAATTCTGTGATGCCAGATTTATAGATGTATGCGGTGATATTTTTAATTTTGAATTTGAAGATAAACATTGACATGATTAGATAAAAATTATATTTAATGTTTTCTTAGTATTTAATTTTATTATTAATGTTTTAAGAATTTATACTAATTTTTATTTCAACATGATATTTAATCATACATCATACTCAATAACATAAATTTCTTAATAATACGAATTAGTTTTTTGTACGGAAGAGTACACACATATACACTTACAACTGTATACAATATATAACAGTTTGCCTTAAATGTAACACAGAAACATTTAATGCGTAATAATTTTTTTTCATACTTTGGTTATAACTTCTTTTCAACTGAACCGATTTTGAAAATATTTTAAACGGTAATGAAATACATATAGCTCAATGTCATAGCAAAATTTTGTTCTAATTTATCGAATTTATATTTATATTTTTATATTCTGTTTTATTTTTAATATGGTATTATTAATGTGCAGGTATGCCAAGTTAATTTAACTGAACGAAAAATGCTAAAAATACAACTCTGTTATATGAAGCAGTAAGCAAAAAATGTCAAAACAAGTTTGAAAACAAAAAACGGCAATCTCTATATTTCCACAAAAAAATACACGCAGAAAGCGTTAATTTAGGGATATAACAAAGCGACATAGTATTATTTTGCATTTTAAAGCAGCAATATCTTTGTAATTTTACAAGGATATTTATTTTAAGTAAAATCGCACAATGCCAAAAGTTGTGACTAAAAAGAAAGTAGCCACCAGTACAGGTACAAGTGGTGGTGGCGCCAAAAAGGCAGCTGCTGGAGCTAAAAAGTCCAAATTGTATAATATGCCAGAAAAGATTAAAGAAGGTACTATATTAAAGGATCTCTTGAAAACAGAATGGAAGATAGGACCCTCTATAGGTATTGGCGGTTTTGGAGAGATATATTCAGCTGCCAAGAATGGTGAAAATAAATATGACTATGTGGTGAAATGCGTAAGTAGAAATGTTAAAAACGTCAAGGAATGCATTTAGACCTGCCAGTTTTTTTTATTTTCTAGGAACCCCATGATAATGGACCCTTGTTTGTGGAAATGCATTTCTATATGCGTAATGCTAGGTTGGAGGATATAAAAAAATTTCAAAAGGAGCGCGGCATCAAAAACTTAGGCATGCCCTACATGATAGGGAATGGATCCGCGGATATAAATGGTACAAAACATCGTTTCATCGTTATGCCTCGCTATGGCTGTGATGTGGCCAAATATTTTCTTGCCAATGGCCGGCGTTTGCCTGAAGGTACTTGCTACCGTCTGGCATTGCAAATGCTCGATGTTTATGAATTTATTCATAGTTGTGGCTATGTTCATGCTGATCTTAAAGCGGCTAATATATTATTGGGCTATGGCAAACAACAACAATACCAAGCATATCTAGTTGATTTTGGTTTGGCTTCGCACTTCACCACTAAAGAGTTCAAACCAGATCCTAAGAAAATGCATAACGGCACTATAGAGTACACATCACGAGATGCCCATTTGGGTGTATCCACTATGAGAGCGGATTTAGAAATTTTAGGTTATAATCTAATAGAATGGCTAGGTGCAGAGTTGCCGTGGGTAAAGGAAAAAATTTTAAATACACCCGTAAAGGTACAAAAAGCTAAGGAAATGTTTATGTCCGAGGTGGTGGTTAATCTTAAAAAGCTTTTCCCCAAAGGCGTGTCTAGTGCTTTAATTGATTTTTTTAAGTATATAGCAAAAATGGAATATAATGAAACACCAGATTATGAAAAATGTCGCAAAATATTTACTACAGCTTTAAAAACCTTAAAAGTATCATTGACAGGAGAGTTAGATTTCAACTTAAAATCCGGTTCCAGTATAAATAATAACATTAGTCCACCATCAACAAGCAAAGCCGCTAAAGTGGCCATAAAGAAAAAAATTAAAAAAGAAGTTGCCAATTCAGAACCAGAATACAGTGGCGAAACAGATGAAGACGAAATCATTAATGCTAGTGATGATAACGATGACGATGTTGTTTTTCTCAATCACAAAAAGCCTCAAATTAAAGAAGCCAAAAAACTCTTAAAACTACACCAAAATTAACACCCAAACAGAGAATTTTAGCCAATACATCGCTTAAGAGAAGAAGCATTCACGATTCCGATTCGTCGCCTTCACCCTCTAAGGTTATGAAAGGTCACAAAAGCAAAGGGATATATGATACCGATTCTTCAAATTCACCTTCGTCAAACATTAAAGGGGTTAAAAGGAAAAGTATGCCAGATTCAGATGCTTCACCTTCCCCGAATAAACGTAGTAAAATAAATGGTTCGAAATCACACTCACGAACCAGACTATCTCCACGTAAACAAAATACTTCGCCGACTTCGAAATTACCACGTACCCCCTCAAATACTAAAGCTAGTATACGTATGTCACCGGCAGTAACATTGTCCTCAACTCGTTCTGGAAAAACTATTATAAATGATCGTGTTACACCCAACAGTAAACCTGCCAAGACATATGAATTTAATTTTGAACTTGATGTTAGTATGGATGCAAATGTTATTGTTAATGTTAAACGTAAAAAGAAACCTTTACAGCCTTCACAAGAAATTCAAAATTCATCAAGCCGAAGTACACCTTCGGGAAAACTTACAACAACTAATTCCAGTTCAACGCCTGTTACAAGAGTTAGAGTACGTAAAGTTGACAGTGGTGAGGATGGTGGGTCAGAGAGTCCACGTACGCCAGCCGTTACTGTCAAAAAATCTCGCAGAATTCAAAAGACACCTATATAGAAGCATTCTTTACAAGAAGTAACTATATTTTTTCTACTGTAAGCAAATATTATCATTTTCGTATTTGTACACCATTTTCAATTTCTCAATGCAATTGAAATTGTTTATTATAATTTACTTAAATTTCATTTAATCAATATAGATTTCTATGGTTACTAATAATTTAAGATCAGTTTTGCTAAATTTTTAATTTTAGAACCATAAACCATTCCTTAATGGCCAATTTAGGCTTTTTTGAATATTTTTGTTTAACTATTGAAAAATGTATACTTTTTGTTTTTATTTTTGTATTTATTCAACTCATTCAAAATTTATATAAATATACATATATTATTATTTTTTTCTTCGTTTCAACCATATTTTATATTATATTGATAAACAAATAAATGTTAAGTTTGGATATGCAAAATGTATATAAAAAATAATGTTTAAGAGTTAATATCGCAAAAACGTCGTATTCACTTTCTAACTTTGATGTTAAATTATTTTGATTTTTCAAAATATTAATTAACATTTTTTAGCGAGTTCAAATTCATTTATTTTGTATGGTTTTAAGATCATAAAGGGGATAATTTTTGCATTATATTTATTTCCATTTGTGGATGAAAACGAGGTTTCCTACAGTCTAATTTAACTATTTTTCATGTTATAATATGACAAATGTGCTCTGCTGGCATAATTTGCTTATACGCACAAATCTCCTGGTTGACTACGTTTAGTTAAATTTTACTAGAGGAAGCCCAATTTAGATTGAATTTTCAGCCAAGATATAAACTTCTTGAATACATATGGAAAACATGAACACATGAAGATTCACAATATCTAAGAAATAGTAAGCGAAATATAGAAAATGAAACAGATAATGATATTTGTAATTTTAACACGAGTATACAAACTTGTCTACAAATAGAAGTATTAATAAATTCCAATCTGTATAAAACATGTTTCAAGTTTTCTTCAAGAAAAACACCCAAGGAACAGAAAATAATACTTGCTTTATCACAATTTCATTCCCTTATGTGATCTCTTGCGTAATCCTTAAAGTTAACATAATTCCTCGTTTAAAAGTTCTATTATTTCCCAAAAATTTTTTTGTGCATTGTTTACAGACTATGGGTCCAAACACCTATGAGGAAAATTATCATTGTCTTGGAGTATGTTTAATTTTTATAATTTTATAAGAAATTGTTGAATTCAACAGTAAAGGAACTTGTTTTAAGCCAAACTATATAACATATTTTTGGATATTTTAGGTTTAGGAAGATAAGGTTAGGAGAGTTAGAGGTTAAGATCCATGACAAATGAGAAAAGAAAACATCCTGACGCCGACACTTAGCGTCCTTTATGTCTTATGTGATCTCATAAAAATAATTACCTGAAGTTGAAAGAGTGGGATAAGGAAGTGAAGAAAGTACTAATGCTATGCGATGCTTAACATTTACCTATGAGTGAGAATGTAACGCTAAACTCTTGAACGTGATCAAATTAAGAACGAAAAATCCAAAGAAAAAAACGGGTTTTTATAATCCATCTTTATTTTTTCAATAGAAATTTTGTTTTAAATAATCTGGTAACATTATGCTTTAAACAACTGTCAACATCAGCATTTCCCTCATTGAACTTCAAATAAAATTTCTTAAACTAGTTGCATTTGCTTTTTAATTCATTTTTTATTTAAAAATATATAGAAATCAATTTATAAAATATTAGAAAGTTTTTAATATGTCAACTACAAATGAAATTGAAATATTACTGAAAAAAGCGGTCACTTTACTTCATTCCTCACATGCTAATTCGGCCACAGAATTGCGTTTACTCTTAGATGAAGAAATAAAAAAACGTTATGGCACTGAGAAAACTATAACAAACACTTTGAGTAAAAAGCAGTTAGATGAAGAAGCAAATTTCCCAGGCAGAGCTGTGACGCCACCACCACAGCCAGTTGAGACGGAAGAAGTGATAAATCTTATACATTCTCCGGCAAAAACTATATCGGACTCACCTGATACAATAGCCGACTCGGATGATGCAGTAAGCGCTGCCGGTGCAGTTGGAGGTTTACTGTCAACAACAGTTGAAGATGAAACAAATCTAAAAGAGTTTGGTGATTTGAATTGTTGTATATGTGGTGAAATTAGATTTACGGCCACAAATCGTCTAATCGAATGTTCAAAATGTGGCGCTCTTTATCATCAAGAATGCCACAAACCACCAATTACTGATGAAGAAGCTTCAGAGGAACAGGAACATAATTGGCAGTGTGAAAATTGTATTAGCAAGCCAACAATAGCTTCAGTAGAAAAGATAACCGCTAATATTTCTTCGGGTCTGGTGGTAATACCTGACGAACCTATGCCCTTAATTGCAACTTCTTCAGTAGCTTCTATTAAATCGAAATCTTCTGCGACTTCATCTCGTTCATCTTCATCATCGAACTCATCTTCTCCATTTCACAAAATCGAACAAGTACAAGTTGTGAATGCAGTTGTTACAGGAAAGTCATCTAAAACTCATCGCGAAGAGCGTGCATCAACGGGTGGTACTAGCAGTAAGGTGGCGCCCATAAGCATAACTTTATCATCTACATCAACAAAAAAGCATTCCTCCTCTTCCTCATCATCAGGTAAATCGAAATCATCAAGCAAACATCATGAAAGTAAAAGAAAATTAAATAAATAAGACTAAACTCTTGAATGAATTTTATTTTAGTTTTCTAAAGTTTTTGTATGTGAATTCTTTAATAATAAGTTCACTAAAGCCATCATATATTATAAATAAGAGACAAGCTAGAGTACTTCTGTCCCATTACGTATACGTCAACATTGAACATTTCGCTCTCATTTGGGAAGTATTGCAGAAGTCATAACTAACGGTTTTGTTGTAAAGTCGACTCAGAAAATAAACCTTTAAATAATATAAGAAAATATTTCTGAAATCTTTTCACCTCAATTTTTTATAAATATCGTCTTTATTTTATAACACAAAGTACTAACGACTTATGAAAATTATCACAAGAAAATTCATCTCTGCAAATCCCACCTTAAGTAGATATCATTGTCAGGTATAACAACTTATTTTGTAGTTTAAATTGTTTTACTGACTTTTGGGATTTTTTCTATATTATTACTTGGAATAAAAATATTAATATTTTAGTTTATGTATTTATCAAAATTGTCCAAATGTGTGTGCTTCATCACTATCTGGCCAAAGATTTACATATTGATGTTGACGATCCGTATATAGATATTTGTTATGGCAGTGGCATGAGCGGGTAAATAGGTTGTGAAAATCGGTTGGTTGTTGTTGTAATAATTCGGCCGTATCTGCTAGTTCTTTCTTGGGAAAAAACTTTAAATTGGTACTGCTGTCATTAGGTTGACAACCTTTGGCTGAGTCTGAATCGAGTCGTTCCGGAACGGAGATCCAATTGTCGTGGGAACGATCGGTTGGTTAACAGTAGACGATGGATCTTAAATTTGGAACGAAGGATAGTTAAATTTAAAGCAAGTGTTGTTCCTTCACATGGCCTCTGTTGGTTTAAGCCATGTTTAGTTTAAGTACCAAGGACTGTTAATGCTGTTGTTGTACTGGGCATTTACTTTATCCATACGGATGAAGAGCTTTACAACAGGTGACAGATGGGAAATTAGCATGTGGGATTGTCCCCCATTTTCCATTTAGAAATAAGAAAAAGTCTAATAGATTATAATTTATTGTGTTTATTTTGGTTTTAACGAATAATTTCAATTATTTTCCAGCAGTAGAAATGGCAAAACATAACTGCCGTGACCACGAAAAATATAACTTTGTTTTTTTGCTTGTCAATAAAGAAAGTTCTTTTGTGATTTAGCTATGAGTTTCTATTGTTGGCACACTTAAATCAACTTAACTGACCCACATAAACCAAAATGGACCAGATTCTTTTTTGCCAGAGAAGTTAAAAAAATCGGATTTTAATAAAACCCGCTCATAATAGCTTCTGCAGGAAAAATGTTAAATTTGTAGAGGAGGTTACATAGGACACAGCCAAATATAGTATTACTTGTTTCTTAAGTAAAATTTTCTCTCGGGCGCTTAGGAGAATATGACTCTGAAATTATCACCAATATGTTGTGATTATTGAAAGTAGCAAAAGCTACTTCTTCAGCTTTTATAGTGAAATATATGACTGAGACGGACTACAACCGTTTCCACGACAAATGATCTCTATTTTGAAACGACCCGAGTAACACTTGGACAATGATCGTCGAACCAGCAACAATTGTATCAAACGAAAGTTTTTCCCCCCAAAGAAAGAACTATCAGATAAAGAAGAACTGTTACAACAACTGACTAGAACATAACGTAGACAAGAAACATTTTTAACAGACTTTCGAAGAGTTTGATTCTGTTTTATGCTTTCTTAAAATGTACTTTTTTAATTATATAAAACTAACATTTATATATGCCGTTTGAAGTAATTTTCGAAAGTGGATTTTACATGAAGGCTATAATCATACTAAGATAGGTCTTCGTAAAACGGATGAAAATATTAATACAATACTCACATTTTTCGATTCAAGCACTTAAAGTTATTTTCGGGAGTGTTTCTCCAAGTGTGCTACAACCATTTTTGGTCAGTATTTTGACTTGTAGATGTATTTATGCCGAATTTATTTTAAATGTTTTGATATCTGTTCGTTTTCTGAGTTAAAAATCTCCTTGGATTGGAATGGTACACTTACCATGTAAGAATGCTATATTCGGCTCTGTCAAAACTTAAATACACACCGTCACAAACAGTATGAAGAAATTAAAGAAAAACTATTCCTTTTTTAGATTATACACCGATTTCGGTAAAAGTCCGTATTTAAACTATAGTGAAATGTAGGAACATATTCTTGAAAGTAACTAGAAATACTGGTAAAGGGACATATATCTATTTTTTTATTATTAAAAGTCTGTAAGTTTAATACGTTTTTTGGGAAGTGAACTTAAATGGAAACTATGGATAATGGAAAATATGGTCTTATTTCGCCAAGAAAGTAACACATGTTCAAGAATTAGATATAATCGTCAGGTCGATTAAAAAGTTGGTATAACCTCAAACTGTTTTCTGGTAAGTGGCCTTTTATGGGAGCTATTTCAAAATAAATAAATAAATGGCATTTCATAAGAAGACATAGTTTTGATTAAAAAAGTTTAAAAGTTCTCTTTCAAAATTTTAAAGTTGTCTCAGACATCAGTCTACAATTTTTTGCTAATAAACCGATATAGCTGGTTTTAAATAGGAAATTGGTTTGGCTAATAAGAAAAAATGTAGCCAAGTTTAATTAATTTCGGACTAGTGCATTCAAAACCGAAACCGCAAATCTGTTTTTGCATTTCTGAAAACCGACCGGTTGTGAATAATTTATATTTTTGAATTATTCAACATAACGATTTTTTTCAGTCGGGTAACAGATTTTTATGGAAGCTAATTTTAAGCTTTTCACTAAAATATTAAGCAGAATTTTTTATATTCCGTCATGACTGAGAATATATACAACTTTTCATACCGTGCGTTACACAAGCAAAGTACTGTATGCATTCATAAACATCATATTGTGAAATAACTTCGCTATGTCAATCTATTTTAGATATAATCACGTCAATAAAAATAATTTAATGAGATTTTACAAGATTTTTTATTCAGCAATAAAGACATTTTAAGTAAAGAAATATAGATCTATTCAGAAATTAAGGAAAAAGTTTATGTAAAGGAAAAATAATAGATTTAAATAAAACTATGGTATATACGATATTGAAAGCACATATACTCACTCCACCCATTTAGGGCTTTATACAGTACAAGAACAATTTGATGTTTGAATTTGTTACAAATGATTATTTTGATATAAGAAAAAAACACATTTTGATTATGATGGAACCATTATTTTAACTTCATTCCATTTAAAGGTGATTAAACTCTGAATTTTTATTAAATAATAATTTGTCTATAAATTTATAACAATCAAACAAAAACCTGTTAACTGTTTTTTATTCAGGTAACACAAAGGGACCTTTAGAACCTAAGTGAAGAGCCAATTTTTCGAATAACTCGAAATACGGTTTCTAAATACATTTATTCGTACAATTATTCTAGGCCTAAGTTTCCAACAGGCAGACTTACATAGCAAAATCTACCCAAATTTTAATTCCTTTTGGCATTGCAGAGGGAATGTCAGAGTTAATATACCCTCATCGCCACTTGTGGTGGTGGAGGGTATAAAAATAGTAATATTTTTTCTGCTAGTTGAAAACAATATTACATTCCAACAAAAAATAATTTCCTCAAAGGTGGATTTTTTTGCAATCGGATGGCAACTCTTTAAATAAATTGACATTTAGCACTTTTCACTTATGTTTTGTTGCACCTGCGCTAGTTTTGTCGTGTTTTTCCAATTGCGCGGATTGCATTTGATGGTTCTTATTAGATTATTTTTGTGTTATTAAAAACGTACAAAATTTACGTTAAATTATAATATAAATTGTACTAGAAAAATAAACATAATTAGCGAGAACATCGTACCAAAGTGTTTGATTCATTCGAACGTTTTACATTTTTGTGAAACAAATTAGTTTCGTGTAATATTTTGAGTTTTAACACCGGCGGGTCGCGTCTATATTTGCGTCTATTTTGCGATAAAAATAAAAAAAACAAAATTATTATTTTAGTAACTTTTTAGAAGTGTTAATAAAATAATGAAACAGAAAAAAGTAAATAAAGCTTCGGTTATTGATAACAAGTAATTAATGGAAATAAATAATAAAAAAGTTCTTTGTTATTTTGAAGCTAAAATATAAATATTAATAGATATTAAAAAGTGCTAAATACTACTATAATTTCATCAAAATTGGAAAAAAAAACATATTTAATATTTTCAAATTAAATTTTGAACCACCACCTTTTGATTTCATTTTAAAAATTAACAACAATAACAACAGTGTTAAAAGGAAAAACACCTGACTTAGCTAAATCTTGAGTTTTTGTTATTATTTACTAGTTTTGTTGATACTGAAGTCATCATCATAATCATGTTTAAAGACTTGACGCCAATTTGGTGCCTTCTTTTAATAGGATGCATTCAATTCAAGGTCATGTATGCCGACAGCGTTGGTAATGAAAATCCTTTGGTAAGCATTTAATTTATGTACATACATATTTATAAACAAAGTTTGTTTTTTTTTCATGGTAAAAACAATACACGCAGTATTATTTTGTTGAACAATTTCTAAAGTTGGTTAACATTTAATTTAGGAACATCTACATGTACATGAAGTTTAGTTTAGAAACCATTTTTGGTTTTGTGTTAAAGGGAAAAGTGGTTAGAAAGTATTTAGGAAAAAGGGAAAAACGATAAGGGGGAGGTTTTAATAACAAAGAGTAATAACGGTTTGTTGTTGTTTTGCTTCGTCATATGTTTTTGACATATTTGGTCTTTGTATTGTTTATTTTTATTTATCTTTTAAAAAGAGAATAAATTGCAACACTCTCTCGCTCAATATTAATACAGTGTTGCCAATTAAGATACTGCAAAATATTATAAATATAACATCAAATCATGTTTTGTTTCGTTCTTCGATAGTTTACCTAATAAAAGCGCTGTAAGTGATCAATTTTTCTCGTTTCATAGTTAATCTTTTATAGCCAGAGATCTTTTCAGTGATGTACATATATTATTAATCATTTTTATCCATATAAAAGTTTCGAGTAATCACATTTAGTTAAATTTTGCAGCACTAAATTCCGCCATATTTTTATATTACTGTAATGGCCGATTATTTGCGTATTAATTTCAATAATAACGGTTTACTTTCTAGAAGAATTGCGTGCTTTAAAAAAGTAATAATTTAAATATTATGTAGAACATTAATAATAACGGTGAAATCAAATATGTTTTAAAACTGTTTTTGATGTAAATTGATAATTACTGACTTTACTAAATTCATTGATTTAAAAAAAAAAATTAAAAAAACATGTGAGTAAGTATGGCCTAACACAATTTACAGTCTAGCGATTTTTGATTTAATTTAACAACTTATTTCTGATCATCTGTCCATAAAAAAAATTGTGAACACTTCAGGATCCCATTTAAGAGATATCGTGATGAAATTCGGTGTATGACCCAAGATTTCAGATAGCTCCTAAAACTAAATTATTTTAATTAAATTTGTATTAAAACCTAAAATGTAAATTTAATAAATATTGGTACTTTTTAAGATCATAAGTATTCAAAAAAAGTATTGCGACCAATTTCCACACTATAAACACCAAAAACTGTAATTAAGTTTAAGAGGTATGGTGTGTAAATTACGTGTAGTTGGTCCATGATTTCATTTATCCTATAAGAATGAAAATGTAATAATTATCACAAAATATAACTGTGAATCAGTTTTGTGGACTCTGAAATCACAATGTTAAATGAAAATCTGGATACATTTCCAAGCCCCCATATAAAGTCCATTTACGAAATAACTTGATCGTTCAATATCAAGCTATAAGTAATCCTGTTATAATGAACACTTTCTAGGAATTTTAATCGTTTTACCAAGATTTATTATGATGATTTATATTATAATAAAATAACGGACCTTAAGAAATTTCCTAAAATAAATTTTCTTATCAATTTCTGTCGATATTTACTTTGTGCTAAAAAAAATTTATTAAAAAATTTGAAAAGTACCACAAAATTCTGTATCTGTCATCCATATCATTAATTTTCATTCACTTCAAGATCCAAAAAAATCATACTTTTGATACTGTTGGTAAAACTGAGTGTAGATGAGTAAATTAAAAAAGAAATTTACATTCTTAATTAAATTGTGCTCTTATGCCAAAGTTTTCAAGTTGAAGATAATATAAGTCTCAATTCTCAAAATCAAGAAATCTCACACAAAATATCCTGATAAAAAAATCCATCAGCGAAATTTCATGTCTAACTTCGACTATTATTACTTATTCTATATAATAATAAAATCATTTTTTTCACAGATTCTTTCCACAAATGAATGTATTCTAACAGAGCCAGTCTACGGCCATAAATTCGATTTTAGTGCCTTACATTCTGATTTTGCCCATTTTGCATATAGTAATTTGGGTGATATTTTTGAATTTAACATGTGCGGCAATATAACACGTAATTGTAATGGTCGTTCCGATATTGCTGCATGCCTTAAGAGAGCCGATAAAAAGGAATATGTATTGGGTTAAGTATTTCACAGTACAAAATAAAAATCATAAAAGTTTTTTTTAATATTGATTTTTTATTAATCTTTAGGTACCCAACATCAATTGAATTATCATAATGGCAAAATGTATTTTAGCTTTTCGAATGGTGAAAAATGTTCTAGTTCCAGTAAAAAAGATGTTAATTATCAATTGCATGTATTTTTGGGTTGTGATTATACATTGGATAAAAACCAATCACGTGTAACATCATATGTAAGTATAAAGTTTTTTTTTATTTTTATTTTTCTTTAACAATTAAATATATTCGGTATTGAAGTTATTATTTCTTAAGCTGCTTTACTATTTTTATTTTTTATTTACTATTTTTAAGTAAAATATATTCCAATTTGTTATTAAAATGGTTGTCTTGTGAAATAAGTGTCACATCTTCTAAAGTTTCATCTAAATTTTGTCCAATGTTAATTAAATCTGTAATGAGAAAAATTATATTGTTTTAATTATTGTATTTGCGGTATGTTTTTAATTATAAAAAGTTTAATTTCTGTTAGGTTTCTATTAAGTACTTTATTTACGTAAAATGGTTCGATTATGTTCATTATCAGTTCTTTGTTTATATTAATCATTTTACACAAAAGAACTTGAACATCTTAATTAAATTGTATTATTTATCATTAAACTCAATACCAATTAAAATTTATTAGTCCTATGACTGTATCACTAAAATAGTTGTAATAAATCCAAGTACAGTGGGGCAGAATTAATATTTTTGGGTATTTATGGTAGTGAAGTAATAATGCTACACTCTTCAGTTATAATTTTATTAAATTTCAAGCAAACCATCCAGCCGAATTGTAGAACTGATATATCAATTTCAAATAATCGATATTATCATGTCAATGCAACTGCAAATTTTCAGCTCTTCGAGAAAACCTATTGGAGAAAATAAGTTAGAAATTGCCTGACATTTTAAGTATTTAATCAAAATAACCATAGATAAAAGACATTCTTTCAGCTTATATTATTGTTTAAAGTGATTGCTACAAATAGATCCAAATAAAATGTCAAGGAACACAATTTAATTTTTATTCCCTCCAACATCTTTAGTTGTGAATATGAGTATTCCTTTGGTGTATCGCGAAGAGATAATTCAATATAAAATAACTAGTTGGGAAGTGCAGTCGGATAACTATTTAGAATTCGGACCATCATCGTGTTCCTCACTATTGCTTCTAAGTTGTTTAGTTTCACATTACATTTAATTCAAAAATATTTTATTTATTAACATTACAACAAATTTCTTTCTCCAAAAAGCACATTATAACTTTAAAAAAAACTTATATATGTGTTAGGATTGAGTATTTCATTCTAGAATCGTAACCACGCTGATTATTTTTCTCATCCCCAAACACGTAGTATTGACAAAAAACTAAACAAAAGAATAAAAACACATTTTTAAAATGACAAAAACAGTTCTCTTCTTTTACATTAAAGAAATTAAATTAATAGTGGTTAAAGATTTCTTTATTTCTCGGAAACTACACGATATTTTTTTTCGTTATTTATAATCCATTCAGGTTAAAAATATCAGTTAATAAATTTAAAAATAACTTGTATTTTGCTAACACTTAGAACATATAAATATGTATGTATACATACCGACATTATAACCACACACGTTTATAGATTTTAAACTGCTCGGACGCATTTCATTATATACAATCTCCATTAAAACTTTGACACAGTCATCTATTTCATCATCATCCTCACTTTCAATTTGATGACAGTTTGGTCTAATTCTTAATGTTAGATTTAAATTTATTGACAATAATGTTAACCAGAAATCAAAATATTTTTTACAATTGTTATTAAAACATATATCCATGAAGCGTATACTTATTTCCCAACTATAATCATTAGATATTTGTTCACTTAAATGAGATTCATAATTCATAAAATCATATTCTGGATTATCATTTAATGCCAGATAAATTAATGTTGGATGATGTAAAATAGTCCAAAAGTCGTTAGGATCAAGAGAATCACTTATATTAAGTATTAATTTTTTTAAACATCTAAAATTATTTAAATATCTAAACAATATTTGACTTGTTTTTATTTCTAATATTTGTAGATTTTCAAAATTATAACCATTAATCCATGTTTGTTTATCATAAACACATGCTGACCAATGTAGTGAAGTTAAATTTCTAAGATCTAATAATGACATTATGTCATTACTCATTTCATTGTAACGTAATTCAAGATGATGTAAAGACTCCGATATTTTCATAAAAGATTTTATTTCTCCCTTGTATCTTACTAGGGTTGAAGAGAAAGTTCTTAGATTCTTATACTGATTCAATATAGATATTAAATCATTAGCCGATAAACCAAGACAATTATATAGCACTAGTTCTTTTAGTGATTTGATTACCGCAAATTCTTTAAAATAACAAAATTCTAGTTGTAAATATTCCAAGTGTTGGCATGAACTATTCAGGACAATAAAGAAATCGTTAGAGAGATCTGTAAAAGTTGTAGATATAATTAACAATTTTCTTAAATTCGTTAGATTGTTTAGAGTATTTCGTTTAAAATATTCATACAAAGGCTGATACATAGATTGTCTTTCGGTTAATACTTTACAGATGTTTAATTGTTTTGTATTATCTTCTACTATTAAGTTTGTTACATAAGTTGGTGCTGTTAACTCGGTCAACAAGTGTTCAGTTTTAATAAATTCTCTCTGTCTGTCTGCATAATTTTCATTTACTAAGCAAACATCAATATATTCCAAGTGCTTCATAATATTTATTTTGTCCAAAGCCACCTTTGGTATAAGACATTCATCATCATTGTCTTCTACAGGAAATCCCCGGCAATAGATTTCTCTTACTTGGGGACAGTTTCTAATTATTTCATTTATATGAGATTCATTTAAGTTGGTATTTATAAAACCTATAGTTTTTAGTTGTTTAAATTTCATATAGCTGAAGTACTCCTTATCATCATAATATATACCATTAATATCGTAATCATATCTTTCGTTAAAATTCAATATTAAAGTTTCCAAATTTTCAGAATTTATTTTAACAAATTCTAAAAAATCGTCTTCATGCAGTATAATGCGATTCTCATGACAGGGTACTTTGAAATTAAATTTATTACTTCGTATTGTTTCCAAATTAAAATCTTCACTTCTTTTATTAGACACTATATAGTAATAGTGAGTTTTGGATGCGTACACTTCTTTATATTTTGTTTTCAGCAATTTAATAATCACATTACGAAATTCATTACAAACTTTAGCCGCCACCAGAAGATCTTTTAAAGTTAAATACTCAAGTATTTCATAAAGTAAATAAATGTGTGATGATAATAAAATATCCATTGAATAAGTATTTTGACACCAACTTGCAACTACAATATGTGGCAAATTGTATTAATGTGCACGATGTACTCACTAGCACATGCATCTTGTTGCTTCAGGAACGTCAAATGTTTGTCAAAATAAGCATAAAAAATCATTCTCTCTGTTTCAAACTCCATAAATAAAAAATTCAATGGAATACTCGTAATATGTACGTATGTGCTTGCACCTTAAATGTATGCGTCATTTTTAGCAAGAAAGCTTTTAAATGAAATAAAAAAGCTTTAAAAATCAGTGTTGTACAATATTTGTCCCATTGTTGCATTTATTATTTATTGGAAATTATCTATACATATTTCTTATTTAAAGGAAGCCTTTTAAAAATCTTCTCTTCATAGGAAAGTTTTTGATAAATTTCCGATTTATATGAAATTTCCTATTTATAAGAAATTTGTTCATACTTATTGGGAATTTTTGTTAATTTTCATGTTTATAGGACATTTTCTGTAATTTTTGTGCAATGGAGGTTAATGTTAAAGGCGTAAGAAAGTGTTACTAAGAAAAATTAATGTCTTTAAAGAAATATTTATTTTTTTAAATCACTTTGAGTCTAGAATATTTTTTTAAAAAGGGTGTAAGTTTTTATTTAATGTACAGTCACGAATATAAGTATAGACACAAAATGGAGATATAAAATGTAACTTAATAGGTCGCAATTTAATATATAATGAAACAACACATCAACTAAAAATTAAAAAAAAAATATAAGATTTCGTTGGGACAAAATTCGACAAATTTAGTCTTTTTGACATGGAATAAATATTATTAAAATTACTATGTTTATATTTAGAATTAATAGTAAAGAATTTGTTTTCAAAATTGTAGAAAGTAGAAATTTGTAATCGAATACGGACTATAGGCTAGATTACTGAAATTTTTTTAAAAATAAATAAAATATATAAATATTAATATATTTTTGTTGGATAATTTTAATTGGTTATTTAATACAATGTAAAAATTATTATTATTATTATTAATTTAAATACATACCTAGATCATAACCACATACATTAATTGTCTTTAAATTGCTTGGACGTCTTGGATTTTCTAAAATATTTCTTAAAATTCTGGTACATTCATCTTCGTTATAATCGTATTCTTCTCGAAGACAGCCATATTTAATCCGTAATGTTAAGTTAACATTTTCTGATAACAATTTTAGCCAGAAATCAAAAAAATGTTCGCCAATGTTATTGAAACATACATCAATGTACTGTATATTAATTTTCCAGTTATAACCTGTTTCTATCTGTACCTTTAAAAATGTTTCATAGTTCATGAAATGGACTTCTGGATTGTCATTTAATGTTAAATAAATTAACATTGGATTTTGCAAAATATGCCAAAATTGATTGGCATTCAAGTTTTCTTTTATATTTAATATTAATTGTTTTAAATATTTAAATTCGTTAATTTCATTAATGATCAAGTGATTAGTTGTAACTTCCAATATTTCTAGATTTAAACAGTTATTGCTGTTAATCCAATATTGTTTTGATTGCTTTAATGAGGAAAAATGTAAGGAATTAAGATATTTCAATTCCAATAATGGCATTACATTATCATTAATATCATTGTAACGCAACTTTAGATGTTGCAAATTCTCACTTATGTTAAAGTGTTCCCTATAATCGCCCTTATAGACCACCAATGTTGAAGAGAAAGTTTTCATATTTGTTTGATGGCTTAATATAGTTACCAGATCTTTTGTCGACAACCCAAAACAATTAAACAGAGTTAGTTCTTTAAGTGTAGTAATGGGTATATATTCATTAATAGTACAATATTCTAATTCCAAATATTCAAAATGTTTACATCTGTCATTTAAATTAATAAATAAATCTTTTGTAACGTCAATCAAATGGGAACCAACAATAGTTAATTTTCTGAGATTTATTAAATTTCTAAAAATCTTTCTATTAAAAACATCATATATACGTTGACTAATCATTTGTCCCTGTGTTAATATTTCACAAACGTTTAGTTTATTTATTTTTGTTTCTAAATTGTTGGGCTGTGTATTATTTTCAATAATTAAATTTAATAAATTAGTTGTTTTTTTATATTCATTTACTAGGTGCTCTAAACGTATAAAGCGTTCATCTCTATGCGTGTCATAACCATCAATTAAGAACACATCCACACATCCCAAGCATTTTATTATCTTATTATGGTCTAAGGTATTAACTGGTATGTGTATAAATCCAATGGTATCATAATATTCACTATTTTCACACAATATGCCACTACAGTATAACTCTTTTAGATTAGGACAATTATTAATGATGCCATTAATTTGCAATTCCGTTACGTTCATTTCTATACCTAACTTTTTCAGTTGATCAAATTTTAATTTGCACAAATACTCTCTGTCGTCATAATAACTAGACTGAATATTAGCGCTATATTCATCATTAAAATGTAATAATAAATTTTCAATATTATTAGAATTTAATTGTAGAAAATCCAAAAACTCGCCATGACTTAATAATATGCGGTTTTCCCGTTTTGGTAATAATATTTTAGAATTACTTTCGCTGAATAAATTTAAATCATGTTCCTTGTCCACATTGTTTGATACTATATAGTAATGAGATGTTTTGAATCCTTGCACTTGTTTATATTTAATTTGTAGAATTTTAATAACGACATCGCGAAAGCTAGAGCAAACTTTTGCAGCTTCCAATAATTCTTTTAAATTTAAATAGTCAAATATTTCGTAAAATATATAAATGTTTGAAGAAATTATATCCATTGCAATAAATGATTACTTTTATTTATTATTATTTATTTATTTATTTATTTATTTATTTATTATTTATTTATTTATTTTAAATAATCACTTTATTTTTTATTTTATATTAATATTTTAATTTTAATTCTTTATTATTTCTTGCAAATAACTAAACACTTTGAATTTCTAGTTTTCAATATCAACTTAAATTAATTGCATCTAGTTTTGTAGCATGTCACGTTTTTCAAAAGAGCTTTTCTTATATAAAGTACCTTAAAATATCTGAGAGGGGAATTTTTTTTTTTGTGTTTTAGACAGAACACTGAACAAAAGTTTCTTCTCCCTGCAGCCGCTTATTTTCAAACACTAAATTCGCCTGTGTAAAGACATTGGTGAAATTACATCTGAGTTCGGTGGCATCTAGAAAATGAATTAAAGAAATTAACAATTTTAAATGTTAATTAAAATTGATAGATACAAATTGTGACTGTTATACAATTAATATTTAAAATAACAATGTTTCAGTCAGTTTCCAAGCCGTTTTAACGATGATCGATTAAAAATTTTCTGTAGGCCTTATATGACACCCACTTCAAAATCACGCAAATGGAATAAATATCTTATGTATAGGAAGCCATCTGGAAATATTTTATAAGATAAAAATGAACGAGGATCGGTTCTTAAATGCCTGCGTCATGGTATTATAAGGAGTGAGATCGAAAACCTCTTAACGTACATATATATTAATAAAAACGAAACCAATAAACTGATAGTTTGAATTTTTTAATTTCAATCAAATAAATTATTGCAATTTTCCAAAAAAAATTCCATTAACGTTTTATGGTGCTTTCTGTCACCTGTTCTACCAACGGGTAGTTCATCTCTATTTAAAATCTACCACACTTTTGTGCACCTTTTTTGCTCTTTAATTGTCTTTTAACAAGAGCCCAATATCTTTCCACTGGCTTTAGCTTCCGGTAGTTTGGAGGATTTGCTTTATTGTTCTTGTTCTTTTTGACTGGGAATTACGAAAAATTTGTCAGAACATACGTTTCGTTAACAATTATGCAATAAGAATATTTTTTAAGAAAACTTGACTTTAAATTTTCGTGCTGTTTTTTGCCTCTAAATTTTAAGAAGCGTTCATTTCAAGAACTTCTTTAGCTTGTATGTTTTTAATTCTGTTTTAGCAAATCGGTGTGCTTTTTTCCAGATAAGTTGGGAGCTGTTTTAAAAATGCTTTCTATTTTTGGCTTAAGAAACATCATGTGAATCATCCCCTCAACCTGAACCTGAATCGGTACTGTTTAATAATCTTTACTTTTAATAACATTGGAAACAGCTTGACGGTAGAGCTTTGAATGCGTGCCCAATTGTATAATAACTGACAATTTATTGTGTTTATACACTTGTGCAGATGTTTGTAAATGGAGAAAAAATTTCTGTTATAACTTTTAAGTATTTAAGTTTCTGGTTGGACTGTGAAGTTTAAAGAGCATAAAAGTCCTATATAAAAAACAATTCCAACGAAATTTCGCACAAAAAAGTCTAATAACAATAAAAAACTAAATGAGGTTCGTATAGATCTTATAGCTCCCATACAACCGTCACTTTCAAATATCATTTTAAAGTGATTAATATAATAATTTTTTGTTTGGTTATGGAAAAAAAATGGTGTGACTTTATAATATCAGTTTATAAAATATAAATTCGTAAATATTTACCAATTGTAAATCCGCAAATGTTGATTGATTTGAAATGTGTTGGAAAATATTGATTACTAAGAACAGTTTCTAAATCCAAACTTTCCATTATACCATAGACCTTAAGAATAAACTTAACATTTTTTTTCAACAAACTGAACCAAAATTCCAAATGCGAGATAAGTGTTGTATGGTAATTTAGACTTATTAACCGAATGTTTG
The DNA here is from genome assembly GCA_004302925.2 of Cochliomyia hominivorax. NCBI lineage: Eukaryota > Metazoa > Arthropoda > Insecta > Diptera > Calliphoridae > Cochliomyia > Cochliomyia hominivorax. The sequence goes on from PYHX02000467.1 coordinate 81,638,255, forward strand.
TCTCAAAATTTTTCCTATCAGTTGTAGTATTTAAAATACAATTATAATTGTTGACTTTCATTTGGAAATGAATTATCGTAGGATGTTTTAGTACCTTTATAATATCATCCGTTTTGAAATCACCACTGTCCAAATTTAATATTAAAATTTTTAAAAACTTGAAATCATGTAAATTTTCAAATAATAAATTTCTGGGTTTCACCATTAACATTTCCAAATTTGGACAGTTCTTTGGATTAATCCACAATTGTTTTGCATGATCAACAGACCAATTTAATGAGTATATATTTTTAAGTCTTTCTTCATTCATAGAAAATAAATTCTTAAAATTATTAACAATATTATATTGTAAACTTAAGTGTCTCAGACTTAAAGCAATTTCAAAGTTTTCAAAAGTGCCAGGATATCTTGTGGCATAAGATATAAATGTTTGTAAACTCATTGTGTTTAATAAGGTTTTTAAATCTTGCCAGGTCAAACCATTGCAATATCTTAATTCCAGTTGTTCTAATGACAGGAGCGGTGTGATTTCCTTAATATTAAAACGTTCCAAACATAAAAACCTTAAATTGTTACAAAATTTATTTAAAGTTTTAAAAAAATCGCTTGTAAGTAAAAAACTATTTGTTGAAGTTAGTTTTAACTTTGTTAATTGTGGTAGATTAGTTAATATTGTACTATGGATAATGCGAAAAGCCACTTCACAATCAATCTCTCCGATATTTAACTCTTTGTAAGATTCTAACTTTACACTTTCTATTGTCAGGTTTGATTTCTCTGTGTATTTATTAACAATTTTTGAATCTATTGTACAAGTTTCCAGTTTCATTTGTTTTATTAAGTTTTCAATGAAATTAACATAAAGTTGTTTTTTACTAGAAATACTAAGAGATTTTAAGCTGGGTAATGTAGATAATCGAGAGTATAAAATATTTTCATCCAAACAATTGCTCAATGAAATTTTTCTAATTTTTACACAATTTTGTTGCACATTTTCCAAAATTTCTATGGTCCATCGAATATCACTGCAATGTAACTCTTTTAAATTATGAAATTTAAATTTTGTTAGAAATGTATTTTTACGTTCCTTGCCATCATATCTTAGTTTTAATAGTTGTATATTATTGGCTTGTAAATTTAAAAATTCTTCCACATCATTTCCATTTAAAATGATCTTATTTTCAAGTTCTGAAATATCAGTTTCAATATCGTTACACTGTAACAATTTAGCTTTCTCCACTTTATTCCCGATAATATACAAGTTATCTATTTCACATATTTCCACTTCTTTGTAATCAGTTTTCAATATATATTCAATAATAATTCTTCGAAATGCCTTGCAAGCTTTAGCCGCATTTAATAAATCTTTTAAATTTAAATATTTTAAAATTTTATAAAGTATTTCAATTTCGTTGCAAATTCTTTTCATGTTTGCATTGTGGTGAAATAAAATAGAAAATGTGCGCTCAGTTGGTAACAAGTCTTAAAACTAATCAACACTAAAAATACCACAGTGATGGCATTTTATAAAATTTTTATTTAATGGTACATTTTTATAAAAGGAGCACAATTTCTGACAAAGAACGATCATTAGTTTAATAAGAACCAAAAAATATTCGAATTGAATTACTTGTAAAGATACTTTAAATTGTATTGGTACTTTTGTATAACATACTGAGAAATATAATATATTTTTCCCTTTTATTCTTTTTATTTATTGCATACAATATTACTCTCTTCTACTCTGAGCTTTTTTAAAAAAGAGCTTTTTCCGGCGATGTACAAGTTGCGGCCCACCAATGTTATCATAAAATACACATCTTCGTTTTTCTTTTTGAGAGATCTTTTATCTAAAACCACTACACGTGGTGAAGAGGATACATTAGTTTTGTCATTCTGTATGTTACATCTTAGAGCTCAAAATGTATATGTCGATATTTTCTGATTAAGTTACCTTTGAAAATCTTGATAGTTATTATGTTTAATTTTAATAAGTAAATAAATATATTGTTATTCTTATTAAAATGAGTCACCAGAAAAATAGTGCTTACCAAAATGTTTAAATATTTTCATTTATTGGTTCTATAAAAAGTTGGACAAGTATTTAAATCAGTGTTTTTCAAAAGGACTTGTTTCTGGGACCCCTTTTAACATTGTTGTGGAACCGTGGACCCCATTTAAAAATTAACGAAAGTTTTTTATGTAAAATTTCAAGTCGAGTTCAGTTGCCAAAATCCTTTTTCTTTTATTATTATTTCTATTATCGATCACGCATTGATCCAGAATTTATGTGGCACTAAATAATAAATATGTAAATAAATAATAAGACGGACAGACATACTGATAATGAGATGATTCCTTCTTAGCGATATATCACTTGTGGTGGAGGGTATAAAAAACGCCAACACCATATATAAGCACAATCAAATTGAATTGCAACAAAAAATTTATATGGAATTTTGATAATGAAAAATGAAACGTTTTCATAATTTAAAAGAGCAGATTAAAAGAATGTTAATTTTTAAAAAAATTTAGAATTGAACTAAAATATCAGAAAAATTTTAAAAAGTTTTTAACTTACTAGAATCTCTTTCCGGACTCCTGAGGGTCGCGGATCCCTATTTGAGAACCGTTGATTTAAAAGTTAGTCGTCAAACTGTTTCCATTGTTATTGAACGGTACATTTGGTAGGGAAAGTTAAGGACAGACAAGGCTCAAAAAGTTTCTGACAGAAACGCTGTTAAAAATGTAGAGGCCAAAAACAGAGCACGGAAATTGAAGTCAAGTTTTCTAACATATATATTCTATCTGCATAATGGATGACGAAATGTATGTTCTGGCAGATTTTTCGCATCTAGTTGGTCAAAAATTTGATGTTACTGATGCTTGAGGGAATGTTGAATAAAAGTTTAGAACCCGAAAGCATTTCAAATTTCTCTTACTTTGTGATATGCCAATATGAACTTGCAGAAAATAGCCAATCATATGTTATTTTTGACCTGCCTGTTATTCTGTCACTATGGTGAACAAATCCTTGAATATTACAATAACGATATTGTGGTATTTGTAGCAAAAGAGAGCAAACCTTCCGAAGCTTAGGTCAGTGGAGAGATATTGGGCTATTGTTAAAGTAGAATTGAGGAGCACAAAAAAGGTGTCCAAAAGTGTGATAGATTTTAAACGGAAATCGACTACCTGGTCGAGCAAAGTGATAGAATGCTCTATGTACTATGAAAAGTTAATAGAAGGGTCTGAAAAAGGTTCAAAATTTCACTAGTGATCAAAAACTACAAAAATATATATTTTTTGTAAATTGTAATAATAATTTCAATCAAATAAAGAAAAATTAAAATTAAAATTATTGGTTTCGTAAATTGCATAAAAAACTAACAACTTCAGGATAATTCGTGATGTGACCAAAATTTTTACTGAAGAGTTGCGTAAGCCCATTAAATGATTTAGTGGTAAGATTTTAAAAAATGTATGTTACCATTTTTAAAGTCCAAGCTATAAATTATAGATAATTTAAATATCTTTTATAAGTTGCAGAAAATAACTTAATTTTTTCATATTTATTACCGATTCACTTTTTATAACATTACAAGTCTTTTAAATTATATAATTAAATTATAAATATTTTCAGGCTCCTGATGCATGTTCCTTTTACATAACCTATGAAACACCATTAGCCTGTTTACCAGAACCTGACAGTGTTAAAGGTAGCAGTTGTAATGTGCGTGATGCAACAACAGGTCATATATTTGACCTTATGCCATTTAGTGAATATAATTACAGGTGAAATATATGAAAATACTTACATTTCAAATTGATTTTATGTTTAATGTTTAATTTTCTGTAATTTATATATTCCCTTTAGAACCCTTGACCGACAGGGTAATGTTTTTGTAATAAATATTTGCAAACCAGTATTGTATGGTGAAAATGCCATGTGTCCAGCAGACAGTAGTATATGCTTTTTAAAACTAAAGGAAACGGATTATAAAAAGAAGTAGGTTGAAACATGAAGATTGTTTTGTTTTAAATAAGATGAAGTATATTTTTCAATAATTTTTAGGTTTATTAATTATGGTAATGTACAGTCGAAACCTGAACTAGAAAATGGCAATTTAATAATGCGTCATATTTCACCGACTCCCTGCAATGCTACAGCAAATTATTCATCTGTAATTTATTTTTATTGTGATAAAGATGTTAAGGTAAAAGTTCATTTATTATATAATATTATTATCGTCATATTTTTGCATTTTAATTAAATTAATTAGTATTCAAAAATAAATACACGTAATTTACAGAATTATTAAAACATAGTTTTGGTACCCCTGTGCGAGTTAAGAGGACTGATTAAAGATTAATTAAGGGAATACAAAATTGTTGGTCCCTTAATATTTAATTTTATTTAATACTCAGTCCTATTAAATCGTGCAGTGGTACGCGGTCTATTTTTAACAACTCTGTACATTTTGAATTGTTAGATGGTTAGAGCTGAGGTGTGTATAAATTTCGTATATATATATCTATTTCGAGATGCTCTTAAACTATAAGAGGTAACCAACACACATTAAGCATATTTTAATAGAGATTTAGAAAATTTCAACATATTTAAAGTGTTCAACTTTAGAGGGTGCAATCAACTGAAAATACCTCAGCTCTAGCCATGTGAAAAATTATCAATATATCTCTAACAGTTTTAAAGTTACCAAGTTATTTAAGAATGCATCGTCTTGGAACCACTGCGTTTATTGCATTTATTTAAAATAATTTCCTATAAATTTTCATTTATTTAAAATATATGTTTCACAAGCAAAAAAAACTGTATTTATATGCATGTACGTTTACTATGTAATATTCGTTTACTAATTGGATTTAAATTTTTTACTTCTCTTTTGACCACAGAATGCCCATCCAGAATTAATGGGTCTACATGGTTGTTCATATGAATTTTCATTTTTTACTCCATTGGCCTGTAATGATTTACCACCATGTACTGCCATTACACATGATAACGAAATGTAAGTTCAATCATTTTCCAAGAATTCTTCATTAATTTGATATGTTCCTTAAATATATTCATTTTATTTTCTTCATTCTCTTTCATATCTTTAACATCTCTTTGGTCTTTAAAACACACAGCATTAATATGAGTTCGTTAATGAATAAACCATTTAAATTGCAACAGGATAAACAGAATTATATATTTTCTGTATGTTCACCTGCTGGAGACCCATGTATGGAAAGTGATGGTAAGTAAAATCAATATTTTTATTTCAGTTCTTTAATTAAAGAGTTGTATTTTCTTTTTTTATTTTATATAAAGTTCTCTTGTGTGAAATAATCAAAAAGAATATGGTTCTAGCATAATTCTAGTTTTTTGACATTAAATGTAAATAAAATTAAAATTAAGAATATTTTATGAATTCGGTAAAACCTTTAGTGCTACATAAACCTAAACTAAACTGAGACTGTAAGAGATAAGTAGCTATTCATGTAATAGTATTCAACTGTAACTATTATAGCATAAACTGTTTAAAAATTACAAAATTATATCCAAAAAAACTTTTGGATATATTGTGAATACAAAAATTTATGACAAACATATTATAGTTCAGTTTAGTTGTTTTCTATTTCTTCCATTTAACGAATTGATTTTTATCAGGTATATGATGATTGCTTTTATAATTATACTGAATTTAATCGATTAAGGAGTGAGATAGAAAAATACTTAACATACATACATTTACTTTTTAATTTTTTTATTTAATTGAAATTTTTATTACAATTTATAATACAATATAATTTTTATTATTTGAATTTTGAACCTTTTTTGGCAAGCATGTTTTTTATAGTGCTTTCTGTCACTTTGCTCGAACAGGTAGTTCATCTCCATTTCAAATCTACTACACTTTTGGTCAAATTTATTGTGCTCTCCTCTTTCTTTTAACAAGAGCACAGTATCTCTCCACTGGTCACCAGTTTAGAGGATTAGCTCTTTTGGTACAAATATCACATTATTGTCATTGTACCACTAAAGAGCTTGTTTATAACAGTGTCAGGATATAAAATAAGTGGAAACATTATGAAGTTTTATAAATTGAAGTAGCATTTTTGTAAACATTCCTTTGTGTAAAATTCGGTATTTATAAAGCCCGTTCTGACAAATGATTGCCTTAATTTGCAGCAACTGCATATTACTTCCCATACTTGGGACTTTTAGACTACTTTTGGGTCCTAAACTTTTCTTCACTATTCCATCGAGCAACAGCCACATAAAATCCTTGATCAGGATGAAATCAACCATTATTTTATAAAACAATTTTTTAACTTGTTTTCAGTTTGAGTGTTCTGTTTTGGGCTTCTAAATTTGTAACTTTCCTGTCTGAACTTTTTGAGTTCTGCATTTTTTAAACCAGCATTAGCTTTAACTTTTCGTACCAAGTAGTCCGGGAATTGAGCTCAATGGTCTTTGAAGATGCTTTCTATTTTTTTGCTTTTGAAACATCATGTGGATTATTTCTTCTATCTAAAGCAGGTTTTCTCTCAAAGTTCTTCATGTATTGTTTAAAAACATTGGAAACAATTTGACGGCAGACCTAGGAATGTCAGGATCAAGTTTTGTTCTGTTGGAAATATTTAATAATTTTAGTATACTTTTTTCTGGTTACACATTTTAATCAGATTAACAATATATTCAATTGTTTGACATAAAACACAATAACAAAATAACGTTTTACAAAGAAAACTTGCTAAAAAATCAAATAATAATTAATTTTAAAGTTTTAATAAAAAACGCTTGTTAGGAATTGAAAGATCTCACACCTTAATTTAAAACGAAATATATTTTAAATCATTTTTCATATGAAAAAAGGGGAAAAAATATTTCATTTTATTTTCATATCTTCTGCTTTCACAAACACACATTCTATTTACATTCTATATATGTATATAGAAAATCACGTAAATAATTTGTTTATTCACAGTAAAAAATGAGAGAAGTAAATATGAAAAAATGTCAGTAAAAATGGGCAATCAAAGTCATTGGCAAAGAGGTTTGTTTGGGAGGAAATAAAAAACGAGAAATAGCTACCAATTTTGTATAGTAAATAAAAATAATAAAAATGTAGATAATAAAAAATTGTTACTATGTATATATGTGTGTATATCCACATCTAAAGGCTACAACATACGCCTTCCGTAATCCTGCTTTAGCAAAAGTTAACCAATTGTTGTAATAGGGTGATCCAACCTTTTTATTAATAATAACATTAAACGTTTCAAAAAGCATAGAGAGGATTTCTAAAACTTTTTAAAATAATTGTTAAGTAATTGGCAATTAGAGATCGTAGTTAGTTTTATTTAAATTTAATATATCTTTTTTATATATATGTAGAATTCAAAAGATAAACAACCACCTTAATATACATGGCAATTTAAATAAAATATCTCTATTTATATGTTTACAACGTACATACACATATATTACATACAAAATAATACATTGCAAATTACATTTCTTTTTATACACTATTTGGGTTTACACCTCAATACCCCAATTTCATTCAGATCAAGCAATTTTAAAATTGAAAAAAAGAAAAAAATAAACAAAATCTCCATAAAAAATCGAATTTGTATATAAGTCTACTACAAAATAAGGATAAAGTAATAAAATACGAAATATAATCCAAAGAAATAAAATTGAAAAATAAAAACATAAAATAAAAAATATTGAGAAAATCGAAAAGACAACATTTTACTTCTTCTTATTTCACCTTTTTTTGTAAACATCCACCAGCTTATACAAATAAACACTCCAATAAAACTTCTAAATAAAAATTAATATTGAAAATGGTTAGTAATTTGTTTAAGTAAGGACGTCTATATTGATTTTATGATAGTAAATAAACTTAATCATATAGACTAAGATGAATGTTTTTAATAGAAAATTTAAAAATTCCAGATTGATGCATACAATTTAATATTGTTTAGAACTATAAAGTAGAGGAATTTAATTGTTAATATAGGTATCCTGTTCGTAATGTTACGAAATTGTTAATAAGCGATTTTATTAAATTTTATATTCTATATTTTATTCCTGCTTCGAAAGGAGTTCTTTTGTAAAAATTGTTAAAAAAATATTGTTTCATCTGATATCCCTATTGGTGATATATATACCATTTATTTAAAAATTTGTCATATGAAGTGTTGAAAAATCTAAATTAGATACAAATTAGTTGTTAATAAATAGTGAGATCGAAAAATTCCTTAGAAGCATATGTGTTAATAAAAACGAATTCACTAAACTTACAGTTTTGATTGAAATTTTGTATAACTAAAATTTACAAAAGAAAAACAATTTTTTTATAGTTTGTGACGAAAAGTATGAACCTTTTTTGGAAACCCATCCATTAACGTTTTTATAGTACTTTCTGTCATTTTGCTCGAACACGTCCTGTTTTTAAATACATTCATCTCCGTTTATAATATAGCACACTTTTCGAAACCTTTTTGTGTTCTTCAATTCTCTTATAACAAGAACCCAATATCTCTTCATTGGCGTTAGCTCCGATATTATCACATTATTTCTCTTTTACCACTCAAAGGCATGTTTACCATAGTGATGGGATGCCAAGTCAGTTCTAAAATATGTTGACACATTATTTAGCCTTATGAATTGAAGTTGCCTCTTTTGTAAACATTCCTTTATGAAAATTTTGAATTTTTTGGAAATGTTGACTGCTTTTGGATCTTTACCTTTTCTTCATCATATTCTCGAGCTTCAACAGCATATAATTTTTGAAATTTATTTTAGAAAACTTGCATTAGCTTTTACTTTTAATACCAAATAGTACAAGCATTGAGCTAACCGGGTTGATTTCCTACCAGATGTGTTGGGAACTCTTTTGATAATGCGTTCTATTTTTTGGCTTCGGAAGCATCATGGGGGCCATTCCTTCTACCTCAATCAGGTGTTCTATTAATGACGGTTCTCCCGGTAATGTTTAATAACATTGAAAACTCAACTTGTTTTCGAAACAAGTTGAGTTTTATTGAAAGTATTTCATAATTTTAGTATTCATTTTTTTCTGGTCACTCATTTTAATCACATTAAAAATATATTCATTTGTTAAACATAATAACTTACATGTTTTACAAAGCTAAAGTGATCCAAAAATAATCAAAAAACACTTGAGTTAAAAGTTTTAATGAAAAAAGTGTATTAAAAAAATTTCGATTTCACTCCATTCTAACTTTAAAAATCAATAATTTTTTTATAAAAAATACAACAATTTCATTATCTCTTGTTTTAAATTTGATTTATATTCAGTTTTATGTTGACTCTTTAAAAAGTGTAAAGAAAATTTCATTTAATAATTTTTCGTCTATTTGAGAAATTTCATATGTTTCTTTTGTTGTAATTTTGTAAATGTTTAGTTAAAAGGAAACATTCACACAATACAGTACTAAACACAACACAATTAAAAAGTTTTGTTATATTTGGCTACTACGGAAACGGAAATACAATCGCATTTCCGTAGAGCCATCGAAAGGACCGCTATTACTGATTCTCCTTGTCTGCCAATGTAATGCATTGTATTTTTATGTTACAATGCATTTAGTTGCTATTGCATACCAATATTTGCAACGCGAATCGCGAATTGCTAAACACTAACAATTGTAATAGTGTTTTTTTCTGTTGTTGCTGTTGTCGTTATTATTATTATTGAAGTTTTTGTTGTTGTTTTTGTTTTTTTATCCTTTATGTTTCCTTTTGTCGTTTTTGTTTTTGTTATTGTTGGAGAAAAAATGTAAACAATAATAACGTCGCAAACACGTCGAACAACGTTTCATTTGCTAAGCAAATAACAATTGTTGTTACAAATGTAGTTGTTGTTATTGTTGTTGTTGGTTCCGTTGTTCTTGTTTATGTTTCTAGTGGTGATGGGTTCCAGTGGCTGGTGTTTTGTAGACCTTAACTGGCTGTTATTTCGTTCATTTCTTTCATTCTTGTCTAACATCCTTTTAGCGAAAACAAATTGTTTATTTTGTCATAGAATTGTTGTTTGTAATTTTAAAAAAGAAATAAAAAGAAACTGAAAAATTCACTTGTATTTTTAGCAAAATATTAGTTTAGATGTTTTTGTTGATTTCCACGATAAATTTAAGGGAATATTTTTATTTCATCATACTGTTTGAAACCTTTCTATCAACTAATCACAGGAGTTTGGAAAGAGCTCAATATGTTTTATTAAAAAGTAGTTTTCTATATAGTTTTCTGATAAAAAAGATATACAATAACTTAGATAAGACGATCATATTTTTATATAACTTTCCACTTAAGTTTTTATATTATTGAAAAAATAAATCGCTCAGTCGTCTATTATCCAGGCTTTTCTTTGTTTTATTTACTCTTTTATTTTTAATTTTGTTTTCCATATTCACATTTTGTGTTCTCTCTCTACATACAATTGGCAATTTTTGTTATTTTTTTTTCTTCCATCAACATGTTGTATACACATAAATCTTATCTAAATATGGCTTAAGGGAGTTCCGAAACAAAGTTCGTAACAAAATTGAAAATAACAATTCTACAGGATAACTAATATTTTAAGATACATTTTCATCCTCAATTGACAAAAGTTGTTCATAAGAGAATATTTTATTTAAAGTTGGAATTTTTTTTGAACTCGTAAATGAATTCTTTAAAAATTTATCAAAATATGTATTTTAACCGTTTCAAATTTTAACTGTTTCAAATCGAGAGGCATCATGAGGAGACATATTTTTGACTCACATTTTTCATTAAACCTTTAACCCAACTATTTTTTATTAAGTTACCTTTGTAAAACATGTCAGTTATTATGTTTAATGTCAAACAAATGAATCTGATTAAAATGAGTGACCAGAAAATGGAGCGCACTAAAACTATTAAATATTTTCAATAAAACCTAACTTGATCCAACAAAAAGTTGGTCAAGCATTTAAATGTCTGCCTGGTTATATCATTTCTCGGACAATTTGGTTCGAATAGTTCATGGTATTACCAAAGTTCGCGGCGAAACGCCAGTGATTTGTTACAACGTACTCTATAAATACCGAAATTTACATCAAGGAATGTTTATAAAAAAGCTGTTTTCATTCATAAGACTTCATTAATAATTTGTCCACTTATTTTTGGCCTGAATTGGCATTCTCTCAGTATGGTAAACATCCTTTGTACAAAAATAAATAATGTGGTTTTTGTACGAAGAGAGGTAAGTCCTCCAAAATGCCTGGAGCTAAGGCCAGTGGAGAGAAAATTAAAGTGCATAAAAAAGTATAAGATTTTAAGCGGACAAAGTGATAGAAAGCACTATGAAAAAGCTAATGGAAGGGTTTCCGAAAAAGGATCAAAATTTCATCACAGAAATTGTCAAAATAATTTCAATCAAATGACTCTTATTCTATAAAGTCATCCAATTTTGAATATAAACTAACAAAAATATTGAATGATTCAGAATGAAATAATTAAGCCTAGTTTTGGATAAAAGCCTATAAATCACAGAAATAGACAATAATTTTTTTCCGAAATAATATTTAAAATGTATATAAAATTATAAATTTAATAAAAATATATTTATGTATTTTAAAATCCCATTCGATTTGATGTGTCTTTCTGTCTGTGTTGACGGTTCTAAAGTTATACAATTATTTCCAAAATATCATTTTGGAATCAATGTGCGTTAGTTACAGAAGGTTGCAAACTTTTCTTAATTTTAATAAAATTTAAAATAAATAATAATTTCTTATTTTGAATACAAATAAACTCTGCTCAATTTATTGGTTCATTTTACTTCTTTCACTCTGTCATGTGGAAACACCAAAAATTGAAACAATACTCATTTTTAACCAAAACGACATTTGTAAAGCCTAAAAATAGCAGAAGCGCCCATTATATTATGTGATGCTCAGGATTTTTTACACTTTTTATATACAACTGCTGAATACAATCGTGCAATGAGTTTCGATTGCAATGAGAAAATACTAAACAATTTTTTTCTGTAAAGAAAATAGTACAATGGGCGCAAAAAGTTTTAATATATATTAAGTGTATAGTTTTATATATATTTTTAAAAGAATAAAAAAATAGCAGTAATTTTCTTTTTTAAGTTGTGTAAAATGTTAATTATGGTGAAATCTTATTTTAAAAATTAGTTACATTATTTATTTTGTTGTTCCACCCACTGTAGTGTACTTTTGCAAATTTTTTGTTCATTTTTTTTAATTTCAAATATGCTATGATTTTAATTGTTTACATTTGTTGAACTTTATGACATTTTTTCGAATGTAACGTAAACAACATTTTTTATGAATTTTTATTAGATTTAAGCAAAAAAAAAACAAATATGAACTTTTTAGTGGGTAGTGACGAATAACACCATTAATGATTTAGAAAAAAAATATTCGCTCTCTACCACTACTACCTTCTGTGCTAAATGTAGAATCTAATAGAACTAGAGATATATAGTGTTTATTGGGAGGTACTACTCTCTTTACTCTATGTAGTTTATAATCTTCATGTTTAAGAAATTTTATGATAATTGTACAGTTATATGAAAAAAAATATTTCCTATCTTTTATAACTGTCTTCAGAATCTGCTCGAAAAAGCGTATAGCCTATATAATCTCTTCGCCATCATAAGTGGGGTAAAAATTAAACTTGTCATTTTGTATTTAACACAAAATAATAATAATAATAATAATAATAATAATAATAATAATAATAATAATAATAATTTTTAAAGTCCTATGTAAAAATCTGAGTGGTTATAAATAAGTCTTTAGGTCAGATATTCCAAACCCTATATAAAAATGATAAGTTAATTTCTTCTTAAAGTATAATTTTAGTAGAAGTTTTCTGCGAAGGAACCGATTGCATTTAGTGAAAAAATATGGTAGTGGTTCCCATCATTTCAAAACAAACTAACACAATTTGACTGTGCATCTACAAATTATCGTTGTTTTATAACCATATAATGAATTGAACGCTTTTCTCATATTTTTTACTATAATATGGTTAAGGAACAACAAAATATGGTTGCTACACAACCATATTATGATTTTATTATGGAACTGCTAACAATTATATGATTATCAAAATAAGTTGAAAATATTACTTTAATCCAATAATTTTAATTCCAAAAATGTTAATGTTTGTTCAAAAATTAAAATCAATATTTTCATCTGATCAACATTTTACTGCTAATTTATTAACAACAATTTTATTGCAGCTACAAAACTTTTCTTATAATAAACTTTATTCAATATTTTAAATGTTGGTTTAAGCAATAAATGTTTGTCAGCAGTGTTGTGACGTACTTACTGGATACATGAGTTTTCTCTTCGTGTGGTCTCCATATATTTATATTTGTATATCCTTTGCTATTTCCTTATCTACAGTTTTAATTCTTGATTTAAAAATATCTATTAGTTATTTATAGTTCAACAGTTTTTTTCTGGATAAAAAGCCAATTTTAATTCTATTTAATTGTAATTATAAATTTATGTAGTTGAAAATTATATAAATTCTTCAAATATTTAAACACGTTTTTAAATAAAATACAATTTATCCAAATACATATAAATCCATTCAATATCATTATCCTGCATGAGGTCCGTTTTCAAATGAACAACGTGTATTTAGTTAGTATTTATACATTTGTGTGTGTGTGTGCTTTTTAACAAATGTACACATCTGTTCATTTTCCGTTAGATTTTATATTTGTATAGAATATCCTTTTTACAAATTCTTCAGCTCCAAATGGATAAAATCTAACCATGTATATTGCCATAAAGCTCATCGACGACCTCCCATTGTTTTTCATGGCTCAAATGGTGGTAGTTCGTTAGTAGTAGTTGTAGTTGTTTTTGTTGTGTCAACAACTTAACCATTGAACAAAATGGTCAGTCACATTTTAGGCCATTTACTATGATTTGTAATGATATTATGAATTGAATGGATATCTATAGATATATATATATATAAATGTATATGTACTATAACTTGTATAATTTTGTAACTTTTCTCAGTTGGTGTGCGTCAGTCGGTGTTTGGTGGCTCTAATAAAATCACTCATCTGTTAAGCAATAAAAATCATTTATTTTTAGCCACTTTGTAATCTGGCTAAAAGAGTAAATTTCTTTTGAATTATGCCATTTGGTAAACAATTTTATTTTAAGTGAAAGCTCCACAAAACGGACAATGCATTATTTGGGATACTTTACATTTTTTCGATATAAGATATCAGTCGAGAGGAATTTAAATATGATACATGAAAATGCTTAAGAAATGAATAAGGAGAACGGACTTTATGCTTATATTACTGTCGAACCTTTTTCAATGTTATTAAACAGTACCGGGAGAACTTGTCCGTGAAATAAATCCTGGTTCAGGGAGAATGTTTAAAAACAGGTTTAGAAACTGCAAGGCCTAAAAAGTTCCTGACAGGAACTCTTCTAAAAATTTAGGGGCCGGAAACAGAGCACAAAAATTGAGGTTAAGTTTTCTAAAATACGTATCCTTTGTCAAATTTTTCGCAACTTTCTGGTCAAATTTCTCAAAAAAAAAAAAATTGGAATTGCAAGTAATATGCAGTTGTGGCAAAAGGATCAATTCAATCATTCAATTATTTGTTACAATGGGCTCTATAACCAACGAAATTTAAATCGAGGAATGATTACAAAATAGACTGCTTTCATTCATAAAACTACAAAATGTATCCATTTTTTGGCCTGATTTGGCATCCTGTGATTACGGTAAGAACAATAATGTGGTAATTGTACGAAGAGAGCAAATTTTCTAACGTGCCTGGAGCTAAGGCCAGTGGAGGGATATTGGGCTCTTGTAGAAAGAGATTTGAAGGGCAAAAAATGTGTTCAAAAATGTGGTACATTTTAAGCGGAGATGAACTACCTGTTCGAGCAAACTGAAGCAATGGAGATGCTGATGATGAGATGATGAAGTGATTAATCAAATGCCCGTCCCTGCTTTTCAAAAAATTCACACTTTGCAGGTTCTGTACACAAAAATAGAGAGCTTTAATTTCTTTAAGTTTTTACGATTGTCCTTTTCTTAAATCGTCTACTGTAAATGTATTTTGGATGAAAGAAATTCGATAAATTTAAGTATTTTGAAGTTTGTCCATGGCCATGTTTTATACATTTTAAACGATTTCAAAACTATTGAGTTAATTTTTCTACATGATTGCATTTAAGATGCAGTCAGCAGAGTAGTATGGAACTACGAAAAAGTTTTTCTTTTTTTCTGATTACTTTAAATGTGCAAAAAATAATAATAAATTCTTCAAATCGATGGCGATTATGTGGAATATATTTTTAACTTCAGTGAACTTGAAATCCAACCAGAATATATAAAAGAAAAATATATATTTTGTATTATTTGTGTATACATTTCTTGATATAATAAAAATTTTTTTAAACGTTTTCCTTTAATGTATTTCTTTTCTTTTTTAGGGTCTTGTCTCTACAATAATAACCAAGCGAGTAGTTTGGGTACATCGAATACAAATTTACGCATCAATCAAACTGGTACACCTTATTTATTATATGAAAATGGTGTCATTTGCAATGACAAACCCAACACAAAATGGTCAACAAAAATAGAATTTGTCTGTGCAAATAACGGTAGTAAAACATCTACCAACAACAACAAGAATGGCAACAGTGTGGGTCCAAAAATAATTGAAAATTCTCATTGTCAATTGTTAATACACTATCAAACTGAGTTGGCCTGTCAGGAACAGATCGAATGCAAAGCCAAAGTCTATGTAGAACACTCAGAAGATGTGGCCGATATGGAAATAATAGATTTAACACCATTGATAAATACAACCGATAATTATGAAGCTGAAATAGATTCAACTTCAATTACAGCACAACAAGTAACTAAATCGACTAAGGTAAGTGAGCGAATTGCTAAAAGTGACAATGAGTATTAAAGAAGACAATAGAAAAAATTACAACAAAATTTTCAAATGAGACTAAATAAATTTGCTTTATACTCTTGTATTGTATGAAGTGTGCACGAAGAAAAAGTGAGAGCAAAAATTTAAAACAGGGTTCTTAACTTTTCTTAAAATAACAGTTTGTGAATCAAGAAATTAAAGTAAATATTTTTAACATAAATTTCATTTAATTATTTTCTGGGGTTCAAAAATTGATTTATTTCGTGATCTAATTATTACGAATAAATTTGTATGTTATTATTTTAATAAGTATAATGTTCATTTACACTATATAAACCATAATACAAAAATACCGTTTTTGGAATTATTTTCTCTCATATTTTCGAGAATAATTATTACGTCAAAATGGTACCAAAGCAATTTTTTAACTGAAATGTCCGAAATTTCAACCATTACCAAAAAAGTTTAATAGCAGAGAAAAGTCATGTTCTCAATAAATTCGGTGTAACTTTACAATTCACTGTGGGACAAAATCTATTTTTTTTTGAAAATTAATCGATAATTTTTATCGGCTGGAAGGATTTACATGAAATTTTACATAATAATTGATAAATGTAGCATTATAACTTAATACTCACTAGGTGATCCTTGGGCGGAGGTCAATTTTGTATTTCTCATTCCTCTGCGTACAAAATTATTCAATATTTTAAACAAACCCCAATTTGGTTCTACAAAACGTTGGTCAATCATCCTAAGGCCTGCCTTCAAACTTTTCCTAATGTTATTAAATAGTATCTGGCGCAATATGCATCTGCGCTAAAAGAATCATTTGTTACAACGAGTTCTATAAAAACGGAAATGTACATAAAGAAATGTTTACAAAAAAGTCAGATTCCATTTAAAGCCTTTTGTTTCCATTTATTTTTGGCCTGATTTAGCATCCTGTGACTATGGTAAACAACCCCTTGAGTGTTACAAGAACAATAATGTGGTATTTACATCAAGAGAGGCAAATTTTCCAAACTGCCCGGAACTAAGGCCAGTGGAAAGATATTGGCACAAAAGAAGATCACAAAAAAAGTTGTCAAAAAGTGTGGTAGGTTTGAAAAGAAAATGGATTAAAAATGGAATAAAATAAAAATTGTGGTTTAGTGGTTTCGTTTTTATTAACATAAATGTATGTTAAAAAAAATTGCGATCTCACTCCTTACTAATGATTAATGTGTGTATATATTTTTATAGACTCATCCATAACACATATTCATGTAAATCATTCAAAAAAATTGTAATTTCAATACAAATCTCAGTAAATTCAGTAGAACTTTATTTGCTAGAACATCATATATTCGAACCCTGTTTTATGTTTTTAACATTTGTTTCTATATCAACTTTCTTCAAAGTCTTTGTTTGTTACTGTCTGTCTAAGACTATATATAGTCTTCTTTTTTAGTCTTTTTTGATTATGCCTCAAATTTTCAATTTCATATACAAAAGTAACATTTTCTTCTATTTTTCCTCATTTATTTTCTAGTTTTTCCTAAATGTTTGTCGTCCATTAGTACCTAAATATGGTATCGGTTGTTCA
This sequence comes from Cochliomyia hominivorax, assembly GCA_004302925.2. NCBI lineage: Eukaryota > Metazoa > Arthropoda > Insecta > Diptera > Calliphoridae > Cochliomyia > Cochliomyia hominivorax. Next base: position 81,655,817 of record PYHX02000467.1, read on the forward strand.
GGTGGTACAGCCGTATGTATGGGAAAAATTGATAGTAAAACTGGTAAGCTGGAAGAAGAACAGGTATGTATAATGATATTAAGTTTAAAGTGCTTTATATTCCTTTTTATTACTATTATTTCGTATTTTTTCTGATGCCCCAACAAAATTTAAAACCTTAAGCCGTTTATCTTTGTTTGAGGCTGATGTGTGTGTATGCATGTACATATATATGTAGAGCTATGAGTGCGTATTGATTGGTATTTTGAATTTGTACGTTTATATAAGTTCCTTCTTTTAGATTTGTTTGTTATGAGATTTTTAAATTGGTGTATTTTTTCAAAATGTTTGTATTCGAGGAGAACCTGCTTTTCTGTTTGGCATAAAATATATTTTTTTCGAATATCGAATAAACTATTACAAATATTGTTTTACAAGACCATTTAATATTTACAGAATTTCCTATAATTTGAATAGAACCTGGTCACATTTAAGTAAATTTTATCCCATTTGTTTTTGCCAAATTTATATAATTCTGTTTTCATTTTTTCTTTAGTTCCGTTTTAGTAGATTTTACTCTCCTTTCAAGTTTGGCACAACAACTTTGCTATAAATAATCATTTATTTTTGTAGTTCTGTTTTCTTGAAAACAACTTAACATTTGTTTTTATGTTTTTTCCCAATACTTAAAGGTGTTTGGTTTGCTAAACGCACACACTTACTTTTTTTATACACATATATACAATAAATATAATTCATAGGATCTCTGGCTAAGGCTATAATTAATTTTTCTATTTTTTAAATAAAATACCAGTATAGAGTATTATAGTTTTTGGTAGTTATGATTCATTACCAATATTTATTATAAATAAATCGGAAGTAACAGTAATAAATTCAAATTTTTTAAATTCTTATCGATATAAATATAAGTGCATTTGTGTTATATGATATTTATACCCTACACCACCGTAAGTAGTTTATACCGTTCGACTCAAATCATTTTCAGAAGCATGTAGCTTTTTGAAATCGGCCATGATCGGTCCAATATTTGAGGTACCCCCCAATACCTCCGTAATTAGGTTTTAAGGACATAAAAGTCCTAAATATAAAGCAATTTAAACGAAATTTAAATGATGTGCCAAAATGTGCGAGTGTCTGTCCAATATTTCTACAACCCTCTTCCAAATATCCATTTAACGGACATAAATCTCACATATTCATTGGTATTGTAGTAATAACTGGTGAAATTAGAATAAATATCGGCAAAAATTTATGTGCAAAATTTACGATGGTTGGTTCTAAATTCTCATATAACCCTTGAGCAAAATTCATTTTAAAACGCTCTAATTTAACATAAACGTTAGAGTCACAATAATGTACTGCGCTTCGTTCATTAGTTTTCGTAACTAATATTTATAACCAACAATGTGGTGGAGGGTATTATATAGTCCGACCGACTATAACATTTTTACTTGTTTTATTTATCAATATGTCCAGCATACATATCTCTTATATTTTAATAAAATGCTTTTTCTTGGTCTTTCTATATCGATTCGATAGTAAATGTATGAATTAATTTATAACCATAAATTTTCTATTTTTTGTTTGTAAATAAATTTCAACTTATTTCTTATATTTTATGCAAGTTTGCAAAATAATAATAATGCTATAAAAGGCAAAACGTAAGAAAACTGTCAAATAAGTTTTTTTCTTATTTTTATTTTTTTGTTGTATTATAAAAACTACAAGTGGTAGTCTATGTGGACATACTCCAAAATAAGTATAACACTTAAGTTTAAGCACTAGATGTTGCTAAAGTTTGTTTTTTTTGTATATGTGTATGTGTATGATATTTCCGTTTCCTTTGACCACAGTAGTACGAAAATGAGATTTTATTATTTAAAGAGAAACTATTTGAAGTTTTTCTTAAGAACAAATTGTGACAGTTTTGTGGAATTTGAGAGTAACACCTCTATAGGTATGTGACATAATATGCATTTGAATTTATCTTCGCACTTTGAGGGCATAATCCTCCAATATGACAGGACCGAGTAAGTCCTGTCATATCAGGTGGAACTTCGAAAGTTATTATTACACAGTTTTGACACCAGATTGTCATGGTATTGTTTTACCCCACGTGTACCTGTCTTACTTCAACAATTAGACAACAATATTGGTCTAAAAGAACCGCTGCTCTTTGAAGTATATCTATTGTTCAAGGACGTATGACGTATATCTATTCTCCAAGAACGTCTTTATAAATAATAATAATGCTATCCACATCTAAAGTTATATTGATATGGATTATTTTCAAAGTCAGGTTTACTATGTCATTCAGCCTGTTTCATACGAGGTAATATTGTACAATTTAGGTAAATCATGTTTAATATATCATTCTTTTCGGAATGAAATTTTATTCATCGGGTTATTTAGGTAAAAGAAAAATTCAGATAAGCTATTGAATTGTTTGAACAAAAGTTTTACAAAATAATTGTAAGATTGTAATAGACCATCAAGTCCGACTATTTAATATCTTACAACATGATGAAAGTTAGAAAAAGTACGGGTGAACTTACAAATTGTCTTTAATTAGAAATCCTATCCAAACAAAAGTTTCCTTTAATCAAATTATTAGCAATTTATCGTTTCCGGCAATAATAAATAATCTTAAGCTTTTAGTTTAAAAAAAAATACTTTTTAGAGTTCTGCTATACAAATGAAAAAAGTATCATATTTTTTCGTTACCAAAATAAATCCATCCTACTGTTCCTTTACATTTTGTGTCCATTGCTTAACTGTGCATTAAATTTAGTGCATTTTAAAGTTTTGTTTCCGGGTTTTTTTTGCCATAAAAGAAAACTTTTGTTTACATTTAAAGTTTTTTGTATATTTTTTGTAATGTTTTGCATTTAATTCAATTTTTCTCTAAATTGTTTATGCAGACACTTAATGACCATTATTTTATACTCTTAATTCTACTTGAAATTATGCAGTAAATATTACATTTCCACTTGAATTTTTATTAAATTTTTACTCTTTTTTCATTTGGGGATTTTTTCCTTATTAAATTTAATTAAAAGTAAAAATAATAAAAAATGATGAAAGTAATTATGCAAAAAATGTGAATGATGCGGTAAGAGTATTTGAATGAGAAGTATTTCGCAGAAAAAAATAGTAATTAATGAATATTGAAAAGAAAGTTATTGATTTTTTTCATTATGGTTTCATGTTGTTGTAAATACCAAGACTGAATATTTTTTTTATTTGATGGGATGGGATGGCAAAATAAAGGGAATTTCAGTACAATGAGTAATAGCGTGTGAACCAGAAAATAAAAAATCAAAATCCCTAGACAATGTGTTTAAAAATGTGACTTCATTGTCGTTCTCAGGGCGATCCGGCCTTATGCATATGTATGGCTATTTGCCATACATAATTGTTGTTTTTTTCTTATGACTGGAAGAAGGGCGGTTATTGGGTCCTAAACTTTTTTTCAACATTCCCTCGAGCATCAGCAACATATATTTTTGACCAGGAAGTTGCGAAAAATCTGATAGAACTTAACTTTAATTTTTTGTTTTTTTTTTTGTGTTTTTGGCCTCTAAATTTTTAGCAGTATGTTTTAAACCATTAGCTTTAACTTTTCGTAACAAATAGTCTAAGTACTGAGCTAACGGGGCTGCATTCCTAGAACTCTTTTCTTGCTTTCTTTTTATGGCTGTAGAAACATCAAGAAAAATCTTGCAATCTGAAACAGGTTTTCAGTCAACAGTACTGTTTAATGACATTGGAAACAGTTGGACGGCAGACTTTCGAAAGCTTTTGACCAAGCTTTTTGTAGTGTAGAATCATGTTCGGTTTTCTTGAAAAATATTTAATAATTTTAGTATGTAATAATTTCTGGTCACTCATTTTAATCAGATAAACAACATATTCATCTGTTTGACATTACACATTATAACTGACATTTTTACAAAGAAAACTTGAAGTTACAGAATTATTTCCACAAATAAAAATCATTATAAAAATGTTTAGACTGAGGGGTAATTGAGATTGACTGACTAATATTCAATATTAACTGTTAAAAGAAATCCAAATACTCTTTGTCTGGAAATTGTATATACATCCTATTCTTGCCATCATTTCTGCAAAGTTAAAAAGGATTTTTAATGAAACAGTATAAAGTGGGTCAGAATCTGTTGGAAATAAAGACATATTTGATCGAAAAACACAAAAATTGATCAACTTTTTGGGCTGGATGAACCATGACATCAATCTTTTGTATTTGATAAAATATTTTATTTTAAAACTAGATGCCATTGAAGGTAGTCGGTTAAAAAATGTTGATTTTCGATATAGCCTTTTTTGTCCATTTACATCTTATGAAGTGTACGTATATATAGTTTCTCTGCTATATATAATTATCAATATATTCAAAAAATCTTCTTTTCCCCACTGTACATTATATGTTAACCAAGATGAATAATTATGATTGTGATTGACTAATGATGCCTACAAGTAATTAAGGAATAAAATCAACAACTACTCTGGTATGGATTTTCAATACACTTTCTTAATTCATTTGATTTCTTTAGATTCATTTGATTATAAAATTTCTATAACCTGGCAAAATTACATACAAACCATTTAAGCTTTTAATTGCTGGCTTTAAATTAGAAATCATAATAAAATGAAGTTAAAATTCATCCACTTGAGATAATTCTTATTAAATTTGAAGATTACACGAGCAATCGATTTTGTTTAATTGTGCGCAGTACATTACTTAATCCATCTATATATAAAAATTAGTCCGTGTTTGTTTTTGACTTATAGACAACTAAACTACTTGAGTGATTTTGCAAAACTTCTCACAAAGTAACATAGGTTACAAAAATTCCGATAGGACCAGAGGGAGGGGTACCCCCATACGAAGCAAATATTGTTTACAATTCTAAAGAACTATAAATGGAAGAGTTCTTAAATTTGATTCAAATCATTTTCTGTAGGACGAATTGGACAAGAGGGAGGAATACTCCCCAATCAAAGCAAATATTAATAATCGAGTATCTAAAGGCTCTTAAAAGCGAGAGTTCTCAAATTTGTTACCAATCACTTTCTCAAGGAACTGTTTTACTGAACAAAATATAGGATGGATAGGACCAGGATGGATAGGAAAGGTAAATATTTATTACCGAGTAACTAGAGAACTATTGAAGTGAGAGTATTAAGATTTTATCTCAATTACTTTCTCTTGGAACTTTTTACTGGACAAAATGTTCCAATCACTTTCTGAAAGAATTAATGTGGTGAAAAATATGGATAGACAGGACCATGGAACTTTTGCAGCTAGAATTCATAAATTACTTAATATGGTAAATGTGGATGGTAAATAAAGAAAAAAGAGCCGATCCTATAAATACCAATTATTAATTATTGAATATCTATTTCATTTAGAGTTTCCCAATTTTGTCACATTCCAATGAAAGGATTTTATTGGAAAAAACAGACAGCGTCAGGGGGACATTTTTTAATACACGTCATGGTTTGTGAAATTTCTTTCCAGATCTGAGAGAATTTTTGTGCAACAAAGCGCACCGGGTAAAATCTAGTTAACACATAAATGTTAAAATTTCAAAGTATAATTTGCCCAAGGCGTATGATTTCTATTTAACATTTATAATACTTATACGTAAACATTTTTCAAATCCATTATTTACATGTAAAAATTTTACACATTTTTTACAAATTCTTTAAAACAAAAAACAAAAAATATCTTTAACGAATAATCATTTTAACAACTTAACACAAAATCTTTAATATAAATAAAAATTGTATCTAAAAAACTGCAAGAATGAGAATAAAAAAACATACTGTCAGCTTCATAAATAACCAAGAAAAAAGTTTATACTTAAAACTTTATCCAGAATCAACAGACACCAACAATACTGTTGAAAAATAATAAAAAAGTTTTCCAAAAAATCAACAAAATACTTTTTGGTATCTTGACCAACAAAGTAAATGGAAGAAAAAAAAATAAGTTCAAGTACTTTATCCAGCTTTTATCGTTACTTTTTCTTTTTCTTTATTTTTAGTTTCTTTGCCTGTTACAAGAGTCTTTACCCGTCTGTCTGTCTATCTTAAAGTTGAAACTTGTGTCTTGTTTATGTCAAAGACACACATATATTTTGCAAGATATTTTTTCCCAAAAAAAAGTTTTAGGCGATTTGTTACTTTTTTTTGGTTACTTGATATTTTTGGGTGGAAAAAAGAAAAAAAACTTTATTTTATATTTGTCTTAAGTAAGATAAAACAATCCATATATGAATGAGGGCATACATATATCGCTTATTTGCTGTAAGATTGCCATAAATAAAAACGCAAATTTCGTCTTAATTTCAATAAAATATAGTGATAAGCTTTTTAAATAATTCGACAATTTTAGTAAGTAAACTATTTATATATCATACAGAACATATAAACAAATAAGGCATATTTCAAGTTTTATACATGAATTTCAAGAAATATGTTTCTCTAAAAAATTAAAAATACATGTCCCGAAAAATAGTTTTCTGAGTTATGACTATTTTGCTGCAAGTAAGTAATGTATAGTATTAGTTGGTTTTGAAATGAGTGAAAAAATATGTTCTTAAAATACTAAACTTTAACAATAATTTAGGATGTAATTAAAAATATCCGCATTTTTACGACAGGAAAGTTATGAGACTGAAAGAAAGAAAATATAGAATTTATTCCTTTACTCCAAGTTTTACGTTCGAATGGAAATCAAGTTACTCTCTAATAGTTTCAGTTCTCTAATTTTTATGTTTATGTTAATTTTGGACCAACTTTGTTGTTCTATTTAGTTTTTGTTGCAGATGAACCTAAAATTTCTCCATGTGAATTAAATCAAAACAATTTTATAAAAGGAACAACTAAATTCTCCCAGTTGCCAAAAATCCGCGAGCATAATTTGATTTAATTTTCAGTGTGTTCAGGTACTTCTTTGGAAGTTCTCAAAATGTTTTAATTAAATTTTAAATAAACATTTTTAAAGTCTTTCTTAATTAATTTGAAAAAAGCGCCGATTAGTAGCCTTAAAAATTCACTGGGATGGTAGGTACTAGCAGACCCGACAAACTTCGTTTTGCCAAAAAAAATTTTGTTTTGTATGAGTGATAATCTAACCCTCCCTCTGGATTTATCTATCCTATGTTTTATCCAGTAAAAAAGTTGTTGGGACCAAATTTAAGGACTATCGCTGTTATAGTTCATTGGATAGCCTAGTTTGTTTTTAAACCTGCATTAGCTTTAAGTTTTCAATATTTGCTTTGTATGGGCGATACCTTTCTCCCATGTCTTATCCGTCCTACGTTTTGTCCAATAAAACAGTTCTTGAGAAAGTTGTCAGTAAAAAATTTTAGAACTCTCACTGTTATAGTTCTTTAGATATTCTATAATCAATATTGGTTTGTATGGGGGCTTCTCCCCCTGTCTTTGAAATTTTTATGGCCTATTTTACTTTTCAGGTATTCAAATTTGGCCCAGCCGTTTAAGAGTTTATACGTTACATACATACATACATACATACATACATACATACATACATACATACATACATACATACATACATAATGTTATAATTTAAGAGATATTTAAATCATTTGCAGAATTTATAGAACCTGCTGTAACAAATGATTAGTTCCTTTATCGCATATCCATATTGTGGACATTTTTTTTGATTGCTCTTTTCTTTTTAACGTTCTCTCAAACATCAGTAACATAAGTTTTTGACCATGATGTTGCGAAAAATCAGCCGAATATAAGTTTAATCATCCATTATGCAAAAAAATATTTCTTAAAAAACTTGACTGCAATTCCCGTGCTCTCTTTCTGGCCTGAAACAATTTAGCAGCGTTCCTGTCTGGAACTTTTTGAGCCTTGTTTGTTTTTAAACCTGCATTAGCTTTAAGTTTTCATAACAAATATACGAGCACTGAGCTTATCCGTCTGCTTTGGTACCGGTTGTGTTGAAAGCGCTTTTGAAAATGCTTTATATTTGTTGGCTTTAGAAATGCGATGTGAACAATTCCTTCTACCTGAGTTTTGTTGTTTTTTTTTTTTATAACGGTTACAGGTAGGAAACAGTTTGATAGCAGTTTTTGAAAGCTTTGACCAACTTTTTGTAGGACCTAGTTGGGTTTTGTTGAAATTTTTTAATAATTTTAGTTTGCGTTTTTTTCTGGTGTCTCATTTTAAACAGATTAACAATTAATTAATTATTTTTGACATTAAACATAATAACTGACATGTTTTGCAAAGGTAATTTGATCAAAAAATAGTAATCAAATAATACTTGGGTTTAAGTTTCTGTGAAATGCTTGTATTATTTACTAACCTCACAAATAATGAATGATTTAAACCCATTTTTAAATTACCGTTATCTATTTTTATACAAATTGCGAAGTTGCCAATGTATTTTCGTAAAATATTTTAGAGGGCATCTACACTTACGTAGTGAAAAAATATAGAGTTACCATTATATATAAAATGTTGAGCACATTCATATTTTTATTTTATTATAAATTAAAAATAAATTAATATAAATAATAAATTAATAATAATTAATAAAAATCACTAACTTGTTTACACAAATTAGTGTACCTCGACTTTTTTTGAAATTTTTACAAAGTTAATCGTTTAGTAGTTTTACAACTGATCTGGTGAAGTACAGATAAAAGAAATAATCCTATTTGCTATTAAAGCTTAAATATAAATTTTTTAAAAATACATCAACAATTTTATTAACAGATAAAAAATCTTCATCTTTTTATGCTTTTTTAGATAACCAATACTTACATAAAAAGTTTATTCATTTTCTTGAAATTCAATCTAACCTAAAATTCTTCAAGCCAAATTTTTGTCTTTAATACCTTGAATTATGGTACAAAATGTCAATTGCTTTCAAAGCCTTGTATCTTTTTCTGACATTGGTCAAATGTCTAATTTAATTTTAAAGAATTTTCTTTCAATTATCATCATTTTCACTTTTTTTCTTTCCAAGAGACCTCATTTTCACATGAATGCTTTTAGTTTATCAATCTTTTAGCAAATGCAAATATTTCTAACGACAGACGTGAGTTTTATAATAAAATTATAAAATAGAAATAAAATTTCTACATTTGACATCATTTTTCACTTTGGTTACCATATTATAGTTACATGCTAATGTTCCATTGAATATATGATGAGCAAATAAAAAATAATTGTGACCTTTATAAATTATATTTGAAAATATTTGAAAAGAAAGTCAAATACGTGTTTTAAGAATGTTTGAAATAAGAAGTGAGATCGAAAAATTTTAAACACACAATTTTTATTAAAACTTTTAATTCAAGTATATAAAACATCATAGTTATTACGTTTAATGTCAAACAAATGAGTATATTGTTGATCTGATGAAAATGAGTGACCAGAAAAAAGTGCAAGCTAATGCAGGTTTATAAACTAACAAGGCTCAAAAAATTCCTGAAAGGAACAATATTTGAAATCTAGTGTCCAAAAGAAAGAGAATGGTAATTGATTCAAGTTTTCTAAATAAATATTTTTGCTGCATAATGGATGATGAAACGTAAGATTTTTCGCAACTTACTGGAGGGAATGTTGAAGAAAAGTTAAAGACCCAAAAGCAGTCAACATTTCCCAAAAAGTTTTTGGTATGGCAAACAGTATGGAGTTGCGGGAAAATAAGCGAAACAATTGTTACAACGGACTCTATAAATACCGAAATATACACCAATGAATGTTTGCAAATAAGGCTGCTACCATTCATAGTCTTATAATGTGTCCACTTGTTTTTGGTCTGACTTGTCATTCTGTCACTATGGTAAATATGCTGGTTCTTGTTAAAATAGAATTGAAGAACATAACAAAGGTGTCCAAATTGTGGTAGATTTGAAACGGAGATTAACTACCCAACTCAGTGATAAAAAACACTATAAAACGTTCGGAAAGGTTTTCGAAAAAGATTTAAAATTTCATCACTATAGCGATTAAAACTGTAATATTTTTTTGGAAATTTTAATAATTTCAATCAAATTAAAAATTAAAACTGCTTATAACTTATAAATGTAGATATATGTTAAGATTTTTTCGATCTCACTCCTAACTTTATGTTTTGCATATGCTTTTGTGATACTTCTTCCAAATAAAATCAAATATAGATAAGAAAAACATAATGTTGGCTTTATATGGTGAATGTCATACCCTTGAAGTTAAAGAAAACGTTTTTCTAAATCATTTAAAATTCGAGAGCTTTACGCAAATTCCAAGAAAAAGCTTATTAGAAAATAATTATTTTAGAACGAATCTCGTTTATTATTTAAAATAAACGATTGACAATTATCAAAATTATAGATTTTCAACATATTTTTTTTTAATATCCATCATAAGTGCTTTTACATTGAAAATAAAGTGCTTGAATTGTATTTTTCACTTTATTTCATAGTTTAAGTTTCACACTTCACTATTTGCCATGTACGTGCACATAAATATCAACAAAAAATATTTACTCAAGGAATTCCAATATTTAAGTTGATATTTTTCTTTCCATTACTTTTTTTTGTATTTTTGTATTTTTGTTTTATTTCGTTGATGATGATGTTGGGGAGTTTACTTAGATTTTATTTTAACTTAAATGGAAGTGTGACACAGTGCTATGCATTTTTATTACTAAAGGCAGAATCAATATTAAAATATGTATCTTTAAATCAACATTTATGCTGCTATATCAAACATGTATTCAATATCTACACTGATACATATACCTTTAAATGCACATACCAGTGTAATAAAAGAACTTTTAAAAATAATTAGAAGTAATAATGTAAAAGTTGGTCAACACCGACTAAATAATATCTTATAGAATTATTTTGATTTGTAGTTGCATAAAACAAGCTTATTGAAAATAGCATAGTCAAATTAAGTTGAAATATTTTCAATACTCTTCCATACCGGAAGAGTATTTGTATGAAATTTTATTCCTGTAGCAATGCATATTGGTCTGTAATCAAAGCAAAAGCGCATCAGTTGCGTATCCATGTTTAATTTTATCCTTATTAAAATTTTGGAAACACTTCGCACACATAGAAAAATTTGAAGCGAAATCATCGTTGAAAACATAGTTGATTTGAGATTAACTAAAATTTCATTATATTTACATAAAATTAAAGGATTTCATGTTTGGTGTGAAATAAAATTGTACATATAAGAATCTTGCGATATTAATGTATAAATTAAATGTATGAATTAAATTTACTTTTTCAAGGAAGGAAATTCTTAAGATTTATTATAAAACAATGTTGATTTAACATTTCTTTTATCAAAGAAACAAAATGATAATTCCATAAATGTAAAACTATATTTCATAGATAAAAAATAGTTCAAAACTGTTTCACAATAAATGCAGTTTTTCTGGAATTTCCATCTTTGAAATGTTTCTGTATGCTTCGTCCGTTATTCTCTTTGTATTTTGATACCCTACACCACCATAGGTATTATACGTTTTTGCAAATGTTTGTAACGGGCAAAAGAAATCTCTGAATCACCTGTGAATGTCTGTCCGTCTGTCTGGCATGTAAAGCTTGTTCGCAAAGTACAGGTAGCAATTCAATTCAATGAAGGAATCATCTCAGACCATAATAATGTATATATAATCTGCTATGTCCGTCTGTCTGTCTGTTGTTGACATGCTCACATCCACAATTAACGACAAGTTCAATGGAATTCGTCCTGAGTATTTTTTTAAGTCATGAGAAGTTTCCTTTTTAAAACCAGAAAAATCGGTTCAGTTTACTAAAAAATATAGAACGATATCTGAGTCAACCTCTAAGTTCAAACAAAAAACTTTTGTTAATTTAAAATCTACAAATTAGAACTTCATTACCATTCCATAAATTATCAAAATCGGTTTAGTAGAAACAAGGTTATATATAGAATATAAATAAATTTTTGACTCATTAAGTGATTTGTGTAATATAATAATAAACTTTTATTTTATATAAGTCTATGAAACATAACGTATTTACTTCACACGCATGTTGTAGCCGCATATAGTATTCTTACTTGTTTTAAAAGCAGAATTCACTCATTTAAACATATTTAATGTTGGTTCACAAAGAAGAAATCTGGTATCATTACAATATTTTTATGTTCCGAGACGTCTGACTTTAGGATCCTGTAAGTTCAAAAAGTTCAACGACAAAACACAAACTTTTCTATAACTTGACTATCAACGAATGAATGCGAACTAGTCGTTTGAATGTTACAGATTTATTTCCATGAAACACTGAGTCTTTTGTTTATTGGGATCATCATTACCCCTATATTTTCTTTCATTTTTATTGTAGCATATGTATTCGGCCAAAAAAGAGCGAATCTTTGATCGTCTGTAGTCGTCTGTGATAATTTTAATAGTTTGTAATAGAAAAAAATTGTGATGTCCGAAAAAAATATATTTTTTGAATATTTTATGACCCAACGTATTTGGTACCCTGCTATCAATTTGTGAAATTTCATTCAAATCTAACTAACTGTTCAGAAATAACAGTAACTGGAAATTTCACTGAAAAAAATGTAGTTTCAGTACTTTCATATCAAGTAAAATCTACTTCAAAACTGCAAAAGCTACCGATTTAAAAAAATTGTATGAGAAATGTATAATTGGAAATTAAAAATCTAAGAATAATAAAAAACATTTCTGTGAACTCTTCCAGAAGTTATGATTTATTCCACAGAAAATTTCACTAATTTGTTACGATTTCTAAATCAATAAGAACAATAAAAACAAGAAAAAATGTTAAAAAAACAAAATTTTTGAATGCATTTATAAATATATGCACCAGTGTATATTGCTTGGGGTGTGGTTGGTTGAATAAAAGACGATATATAAAAAAGAAATGAAATGAAATGAAAAAAGAAAATAAATAAGAACTTAAAAGTGCAATTGCGGTTAAAAGTTGTTATTCAGTCACATACAAAAATATATATTTTATTGAATCAGAAAAGCATCTTGGATTTGAATTTTCAACATTCATAAATCTATATTTGTGTACACAGAGAAAAATATATATTTTTATGTTTAGAAATATATTTATTATTTCTTTTAAACATTTGTTTGTTATCTCTTTTTTAACGTGTAAAAATGATTCTACGAGCGATAGAGAGAGAGAGGAACAGGGAGAGAAAGGGAGAAAAACACTTAACACTCATACGCTACTCTGATTTTTCTGTACATTTAAGTTTTCAAGAGTTTTATGTTCAAAAATACATTGAATGTAAGTGTTTGTAGTGGTTAAATGCATTTGTGCCTGTTCCTGTACGTTTATATTAAATGTATTGTGTTTGCATATGTGTGCGTATGTGTATGTTTAAATTGAAGTACCATTTGTTTAGTACAATGGTAACGGAAATGTGTAAATGTACAAATGCTTATATACATACATATATAATAAATATACATTTACACACATACATATATTACGTAGTATCATATATATTTATAGACCAGTTAAAATCTGCATTAGGCACAAACCACTTAAACCAGTGTTTCTAAATGCATTAAATATATAAAACTCACACACACACACATACACACATGAGTACAAGGATACATTTACTTATTATCTTCATGTACATATCATATTAGGGTGACAGTGTTATTAATTTGATGTTGTAAACCTTTTAAATTCATTTTAAAGGCAGAACTAGAAATTTTTGATTTTTTTCTCTAAATTTGCAAAATTTTAGTTTAAGAAACTTCTATTGATTCTAAATTATATGTCGTCGTTTTAAAGTTTTGTTCGTATCTTTTTAGTTGTTTTCCATTTCTGCACTTTATTTCCTTTATTCCTTTCGTTTATGACATTATTGATTCATTTGGAAATGTGTTAATTTTCCAAAAATCACTTCAATATGTGCCTTGTCGTTATATTGTATGATTTAAAAAAAGTCAATTTATCCCCAATCTAGTTAGTTGTGTATAAGTGCTTCACCATCATCCTGATATTTTAGTTTGTGTATAGCGACGGATATCCTGCTGAGAAAAAGGGAAACTGTTTCTTATCTTGTGCTTGTGCAGTCCAATATTACTATTCTAGTATTAAACACAATATTTTGTCAATTTTAAAATAATGTATTTTTTCTTGGTGAACATATTGCATGGAGAATTAGTTTAAGATCTTAAAAAGGGGAGAGGTTCAATAGTTTTTTATGTTTACAAATAGTTTGGAATTAGTATAAAGTGGGGTAGTAGAATTTATTTTCTTTTTAAATTGTACGCCTTCATCCTTGATGTACTACTTATGTAAAATCATTAAGTACTTTAAATAAATTGACCACAGCTTGAATAAGATCTGCTTGTAAATTATCCATCTTTGTGACAGGCCACGTCTTTAACGAGAGGACGTAATTTTTTTGAATTTCATGCAGTTTTGTCTTAATAAGCGAGATCTTTTTTAAAAGTTCACGAAATGAGTATGAAATGCTGAAATGATTTACTGTGAGATCGATAAATTTTTAGCACACGTTTTTCATTTAAAGTAGTCACCTTTGTAAAACATGTCAGTTATTTTGTTTAACGTCAAAGAAATGAATATATTGTTAATCTAATTAAAATGAGTGATCAGAAAGTGTGCGTTCTAAAATTCCAACTTGGTCTTACAAAAAGTTTGGCCAAGCATTCAAAGGTCCGCCGTTTAAAATTGTTAAAAAACGTGGTTCAGATAGAAGGAATGGTCCACCATATCTTTCTATTGGCAAAATGTAGAAAGCATTTTATAAAGAGCTGTAACCTGTTCGAGCAAAGTGACTTTTATATAAAGTTTAATAACAATTTCCATCCAATAACATACAAAAAATAGAAACCCCAAATTAAGGAAATGTAAAAAAAAAGTTTATCGCTTTTCATGCATGCATTGCATCAATTTCTGAGCCGATTAAACAATGTCCGATTGTCTGTTTGGCAGTCCGTATGAACGCTGCACTGTGGGAGAAAATCGATTTTTTGGATTTTAATCTGTAACTCTTCGTTATCTGGATGGATTTTCATGAAAATTAATATAATGATAGCAGAGGGTTTAAGTACTATAACTTCACACACATTTTAATTTTGCATTTTTTTTAAACAATTTTGAGAACACATGCAATTCTTTTATCAAATAAATTATTCTTTCATACATATCCATCCCCCATCAATTTGAAAGCATTTTTTTCTGTCCTTTAATATTATTATTCCAATTTCTCTTATTTTTACGAACAAAAAGAAGTTTCTCCAAAAAAATATATAAAATTTTTTTCAATTTGATTTTCATTTCATTAATATTTAATAAATCACTAATACAATAAGCGGTTTTACTCCGACCAAAAACCTCCAAAGAGCAGATTGTTGTTCACATTCGTTTTGGTTAATTAATTTCTCTGAACAATAATTAAAAGGTTCTCAATCAAAAAACGACAGTTGCACTTTCAAATAAATCTTGTATCAAACGTATTTCTCGAGTAAAAAAAAAAAAATAAATGAAAAACTGAGATAAAAACAATTCTAAACCATCTTTTAACCACCAATAAACACATAAATACGTAGACATACAAACACTCACACACATACATATATAAACAGACTATAAGTTATACTGCATGAAACAAAAGCCGGAGTAGAAACAACAATTTATAGTCAGCAGCCATCAAAACCAAATCAAATGGAATCGATCGAACAACCAACAAACACATTAATACATACAAACAAATGGAAAAACTATATATATTTATGTACAATTGGAAGGATTCAAATCTTCTTATATACCAATACAGAGTAGAAAATAAACTAACACACATGTCACTCCTTTTGCAAGTGTGAATGCATGCAGGAATAAGTATGCATATATATGTGAATATGTATGGATGCATATGTGTGTTTAAGTAAAAGTTTTCTACAAACGAGTATTTAATGTTGGAAACGTGCTGTAGCATTCCAAACTGTTGTGGTATTCCATCAATGTTTATGTGCGGTTGTTGTATTTACTGTGGCCAAAAATTCTTACACACATACATACATATACGTTAAAAAATCTTATATCTATGTATAAATAAAAGAACTCAATAATGATGATGTAGAAGAAGACAAACTAAGAATAAAAATGTTGCTGATAACAAGTGTCTTTGCCAGCCATGACCACTAGGTAAAATTGTTTAATCCTTAAAAGCAAAAAGGAAAAACTCTTCAGCAGAGAAGTTCATCAGCATCAGTAAAAACAGATAAGGAGAGGAGGAAAAAACTATGGACAACAACTTTATCGATAAAAAGTTGAAAACCTCAAAAGAAATAGTAGAAGATGAAAAAAATGGATGAAGAAGATCATAATGATGATGCCCAAATACTATATGGATACATACAAATAACATTGAATACTACTTGTGTTGTAGTTGTTGATTCGGAGTTTTTTTCCATTTCTTCTTTTATGGAATACCAGATTCAATTTATGCTGATACTGCAATGGTCCTTTGAACCTAAAGAAGCATTTAAACAAAAAATAAAAGATGATTCCAACAAGTAAAATGCACAGGTGGTCGAAATGATAAAGGATTCCCTAAAAAATGGTTTGTCATTGTTATGCTATAAAAATTCTTTAAGAAGTAAATATTTCAAGCTTTGTATTGAAAGCAAATATTGAGGGTAAACGACCGGAAGTTTTTCTGTAGTTTTTTCTATTGACTCATAAAGTACGATATCTATGAGTTAAGTAATGAACAAAGGGGTTTACTAATTTAAATAAATTGAATATCTTTCAAGTGCCGTTTTTACCATTTTTCGGAGAAGATTTTTCCGTTTTAATACAAAACATAGAACTTTAGTTTTCACTCTTACCTAGATAATTTCTTAATATATGCGGAAGCCCTTCTTCTGTTCCCTTATTTTGCATCCGTGACAATTTTTATGCCCCTGATTCATTCTATGAAGTTGTAACAAATCCTGTGTGAAAAACGCTATGTGATATTTTAGATTATTCTGCAGCGATTGAAAAAAGAACTATAAGTAGCACTTAGAAGTTACATAATTATTACAATATTATTACCACATGAAATATGACTTGTAAAGCATCATTTTGCATAGAGAATTCAAACGTTTCCCAGAATTTTTCATGGAATTGAGATGTTGTATTGCTATATTACTGTTAAATGAAGCCTTCTTAGGCTCAACTGTAAAACTTAAAAAAAAAATCATTGGGCTGCGTAGACGGCCCATCCATAATTTTCACTATCAAGTCAAGAATTTCGAAAAATTTGTTCAGTAAACAAAAAATATCACCCTAAGATAACACTTTTTTAGAATTCTCTATTAGCTTTATATAAAACTATTAAAAAGTCTGGTAAAGTTCAAAACTGCGACCAGTGATTGTGGATTTGATTTGATAGTGTGAACTATGATTTGACAATGTGAACTATGTGTAACTAGAGTTTGCACTATCAAAACGAGAATTCCGGATTCATTGGTTCGCAAAAACGAAATATTACTCTAGTTACAAATGGTTCACTAATGACAGGAATTTGTGGTTTTAAATGCCATTTTAGATATCTTGATCTAAACTTTTAAAAAATTTGCCTTCGAAGTTAGTTATCCTCCAACTCATTCTAGAAAAGTCATTCTTGATTTGTATTTCTGAAAAGAAATATTTGTAGAAAATCATTTTTGAATCCGTTGGAGCAAGCATGCTTAAATGGATCCGAAACAATTTATCATCATTCTTATCAAAAAAAAGGCTCCTTTTGTTACTCTGATTTGTTCTTGCCATACTAAAATAGTAATGGTTGTTGCACAAAAATAGTATATTGGATTGGATCAAAACAACACTCTTAATGTTAATATGGTTGTATCACAATAAAATATAGTTTTGAGCGATGTCGCTATTAATTCTTGTCTCAAAACAGTTTTGATCCTCATATCCATATTGGAATTCCAACAATATGTTTTCTCTCCAATATAGTCGAAAGTAAACTTTCTATAAGATCGCCTTGATGGCTAATATTCTAATCGTAGGTTGTTTAAAGTTATACCGGCCTTTGTACATGCATAGGTGTTGTGCCAAAATAATGTTATAGTTGTAAACGGTGACCATTGTTATATTGTTAACCGTAATATGGTTGTGCCACAACAAAATATAGTTCTGCCACAATAATATTCTGGATGTGAAAAAATAATATTTTGTTTTTTCTTTTGTAAATGAGTCGAAAAACTCCAAACTAAAAATATTAAAAAAATAACTGTATTTCAGTCCGTTTTGCAAAAATTTATATTTTTGCTATTTATTTAAACGTCCATTCAAAATGCGCTAATGTGAAAATATTAAAAATTTATATTTTCATATTCCTTAACCACTGTATAATAAAAAATGCATCCGTATCCTGTAAAATATATTACATTTTGAAATTATTGTATACGAATTCATTTTAATGTTCTTAAACTTACACACACTTTTATACAGATACACACACTCTTAAAATACATATGTATAGTTTTATAAGAACACATCTGTCTTTATATATAATTGCATATTCATTTATAATATCAATGTTTTCTGAGATTGTATTTAATATTTTGTTTTTGTTTTTCCTTTTCTCAATCTTGAGTTCCATTCCTGATTCATGTTTATTGTGTCTGTATGCGTCTTGAATTGTGTTTACAAATCTTTATCAATTTATATGTTTCAGTTTCTCAAGATTTGTTGTTTTTCCTTGTGCCATAAAAAATTATGAGAAAACATTAAAAAAAATACAGCTATTTGTATGTATGTGTGTATACATGGACTGCACATGGATTGCATCAGCAGCAGCAACTAAGATAGATTGCCAAAAAATGAAAAATAAATAAAAAAACGACATTTATTTCAGTTTTGTGTACAACAAGAAAATACGTTTTTTTTAATAAATGTTTTCTTTCTCTGTTGATATTTTTGCTTTTCTTCTTTCTTAATCTCCCATTAAAACGAAATATAAAACAAGAATAAACTGCCAGAATAAAAAGTGAAATATAAAAAAAAATATTCTATAAGATATTTTTCGTTTTGGCTTTTTCTTAAGCTATTTTTACGGATATAAGTTCTACTTCATTTATCATCTCGTTATGAAAATCAATTTATTTATGGTTTCTCTGGAACATTTAATATTTGTATATATGTTTGTGTGTATTGTCAGATTTATTGCTCCAATTGCAATGTATATGAAAAAATTATATAATTTTCTTTTATTTCTTTTCTTTTAATGATTAACGTTGGCTTTTTTTTGGAGTTTTATATACACAAGTATAAATTTTGAATTTTCGAACTTTAAGTTATAGCAAATTTTCTTTATTTATTGAGAAAAGCCTGTCCAGCAGAAAATCAAATCCAAAAAAAGAATTAAGAAAGTTATAGTTGATCAACCCCCAACCATACAAAACAATATTTTAGTATATTCATAGTAGTTACGTAGGTTTAAGAAGCGATCCTCATTATTAAATCTACGACTTCCTGTTATTTGTTTTTTTTTATAAATATGTAAATTTACAACATGTTATTCTGATACTAAAATTTTCGTGAACTTTATGTGCTTAAAAGTATCTTCAGGTGACTTTTTGTGGAAACAGTGAAAATTTATATGCCGAAAATTAAGAAATGCCAACGTTTGTATGAGGTTAAAACACTTTAATTCGATAGGTTTGGTTATGTTAGGTTAGGTCGTCAGGCTACTATGCAAGAGTTTAAATAGTAGATATGGCTCTCTTGGGTCCTAAAGGTGTTACCTTAAAAAAATATGTTTGAAAGAAAGGAAATTGTAGAAAGTATTATTTTAAGTTAAGAGTTAAGAAGATATTAAGGAAAAGGAAAAGAGAGAGAGTTAATAGTTGCTGTCCCATTTTGTCTAGTTTTCGCATCACACACGTTGTATTGACGTCACCAAACCATTAAAAGTGAATTATGGACAGATTATCATAAATTTTTGCATATTGTTTAGGTGTATAAAGAAATTGTACCAGATTTTGTTAAAATTCTTTCTGTTTTTGAAGAGCTTAAAATCCTATTCTTTGAGGACATTTATGTGGACCGATCATAACCAAATTTAGTAGGCTTAGTTTTTAGATCAAATTAACTAAATTTAACAGACGGCCATCATAAAATCTACTCAGGTAGTGATTCTGTATCGAAAGGTATACATAAAAGTGGCCAGAAATTCGGGTATACACGTTAATAATAAATGTCACATCACGTTCGAGTAAAGTGATTTTTTTAAATATCTGCGATTTTACTTTAATATCTGATTGAAGTCAGATATTTTTTGTAATCGCTATATTGTTCAATTGTTTTAGAAGTTTAAGGTCAGCATGATCTATATACAGTTTGTGTGCGATGGTTTGAGCGATTCACAACTGGTGATCAGCTGAACAGTTTCGAAGATGGGAAATTTGAAGCTTTACATGACACATATATTTGTAAACAACAAGTAGAACTTTCATTCTATTAACAAAGCGTTTCTCTACGTTTAATTTCATTGGGATACACTCGAAAGCAAGGAAATTGGCTCCACTTAAATTTTGCTTCCTATTGGTACTGATAATAAAAAACGTCTTACGATCGTAGGCCGAATATCTATGACGCCAGTGTTATGAACTGCATATATGTAGGATCTGAAGGGTGCATTGTATTATATCAGGTGATCGCAAGAAACCTGTACTGTATACAATTTAATTGAATGTAACAATCAGAATATTCGACCAGTCTTGAGGCCTAAATGTTCATCATGATAACTCTTATATTGCAAGGCTACTTGGAAAACGTTCTATCTTCATTTCATCCTCATTTGTTTCTTATACACCTTAACAGGAATACGATTCACTTCTTTATAATAACGGAAATTTATTTGATTTCAAGTGGAGATTAATGATAAATAATATTTTTTGATTTATATATAAATATATTTTGTTATAAATAATGTTCTCAATAAATGCTCACGATTTTAAGTTCGGCTGGTTCAAATAGAGGATAATTTTTCGAAACTATTCCACATAGATTTGTTCTTTTTAATTTTTACGTTTTTTCCTCTTTCGTATTAATGTAATTTTGCCACTTTATGAACAATCCGCCTAAACTATGGCTTTAGTTAGATAAGGACTCCCTTGATGTGATAAATTACTTCAGTTGCATCCTTAGATACATATTCCCATACCTGCTTGTTAAACATCTGTAGCATGACAATTGCAATTGGTATTAGTCTTATCAAATTATTTTATGTCCAGAGAAAGCAGTTTTCCAGACTTCTTGCATGGTAGTTTCTCTTATATGTAGTTTTGAAGTTCTTATTAAAAAATCATAACCAAATCAAAAAAATTATATCAAATTTTATAGGTCCAAGATTGTTTTTGTTTTGATTAATTAGAAATATTTTACGAAAAGAGAAATATAATTTTCTTATTTTTTGCATCTGAGGTAAATAATTTAGTATTTTAAATTATAATATTTCTATTTATCTATTTTCAGAGTCTTGGCTATCCATTGGCATCTTTAGTGGCACTTAATCGCACAAATGCTCAGTTACGTTACTTAACTGGTGATCCCTGTCCTGGAGATAAAAATTTACAATTGTCATCAAGAATCGATTTTTATTGTGATATGAGAGCTGGACGGGTAAGTGAATATTCAGTTCAAAAATTATGAATCCGTGTAACATTGAGAAAACATAAAAAGTCGAGGAAAATTGTTTAAGATTTTATTGTCCATAATTGTCCGAATCTTAAAGTTTTTCCTTTCAAATTATTTTCAGAACAATTTTATTCTCTAGAAATCTCTTCTAAAAATATTACGGTAGTTTATTATAAAATATTTCGTCTTATTAAAATCTTTTAACAGCCCTTGAATAATGTGACATGAATTTGTGAGAATGTTCACAAATTCATTTTATATTACTTCCCTTTTGTTATAATTAAATTTGTAATTGCAAAATTTTAACTGAACTAATTGCAATGCGTCTTGGTGTGTTGAGAGCAAAATTAATGTGGTCTTGCTATGACTGGTTCGTCGTCATAGCAAACGAAAAAAAAAGAAAAAGAAGAAATGCAAGAGAGAACCAATAGTAAACCATATCTACTATAGCATACCATTACATTACAATACAATACTTATTGGACTCATTATTATATTGTAATTGTACAATACTCATTATTAATAATCGATTTATTATGATTGTTGGTTGTATAGTCGGTTTGCCATAGTTTAATTCCCTGTTCACAACAGATGCATTAAAATAAACAAATATGACAATGAAAGGAAACCCCATTGATATTATTGTTATCGTCTACCACCCATTCTCAAATAGTCGTCTATCAGAATGTCAATGTAGTACTTGCTACTGCCCCCTTGCAATATTCCACAACATTCTTATATTTACTCGGGGTGTTTGTTGTTGGTACTTGCAACAATTTTATATTTCTTCTTATTGTACGTTTTTGTTATACTGTTGACACTTTGTCTGCAATTTGTGTGGCATGCTATAGACTTGCTTTGCCTTTGCTATAGCAATACATAAAACTCATTCTTCATTTTCCATTCATTCATTCATTTACTTGCAACCTCCTTTAATTCATTTCTGTTGTTGAGTATTTAAGGCAGTCGTCTGTTTTATGTTATGTTAGTTTATGTGTTTGTTGGCCCTTTGCCAATTGTATTGCTATTCATTTGTTCGATTTTTGTTGTTGTTTTGTTTGGGGTCTTAATGCTATTTTTTCATCCTTTTTTTTTTGTTTATTCTGAACCCACCTGTGGTGCTTTTCATATGCAGTTGTCAGCGTCCATTTTATCTGCATATTTTCCTTTTCCCTTTTTCCCTTTCCCTTTTTCTTGTTGATCCTCGGTTTACCATTGTTTGTTGCTTTCTATATCCTGCTGTTTTCAACAAAATGCTAACGATTTTTTCGTGGAAATTCATTTTTAGTGGGGTGAAAAAAATTAAAAGTGGCAGAAAATTAATATGACTGGTTTTGTAATCGAACTTTATGATAGTTTCTATGATGTCTATTGTATTATGGGAATTGATTCTCGTTTTGATTAAATACTAGAACATTCCAACTTAAATGTGCAAACGAATGAGGAAACAATTCCCAGAGGCTAAAATTCAATAATCTGTTGTTTACTGTATAATGTGTTTGTAGGAGTTGCAATATAACTAGTTATAATATCTATGGACCACATGTATAGAACGAGTGATTTAAATATTTATTCTCTCTTCTGTGAAATATTCTTTCTAACATGATCATTGTAAGAGCATCCAACAAAGACATTCTAGAGAGGAAAAAAAGTTGATATCCGTCAGAGGTGGAGATGTATATTTTGAGGTGAAGGAAATAAACAAGAGTTAGCACAAATATAAAGTATTGAAAGAAAAGGAGACATGTTAGGTAGCTTTCCTTAGATTGAATGATCCTTTTTAAGAAGTAATGTGCAGTCCCACATTACAGCAGCTTGAAATAATTATAGTATACATTCTTTTTGGAAAGATGCATAATTATGTTTTACAAATGTACGGGCTTAGTAGATGATTGTAACTATAACAAGTTTGCGGTGAATTAAAAGTTTGGTAAATTATGACAACTCTCGGCGGTACTTATTATTAGTAGATTTCATAAAATCCTTTGATAGCATCAGATGAACAGCATATGAAAACTGTTACAGTAGGAGAGAAGGAGTTTGAATATAAGGTTTTGTATTTTATTACTGACATCTGATTGAGAGTCATAAGTACTACAATAAGCCGATATTATGCTACAAAGCCAAATAGTATAAATAGTATAAACAGCTGTCTGAAGCTAGCGTAAATGATGGAAAAGAGGGTATTACTAAGTTTTATAGAAGACCATAAGTACGGATAATATTAATGGATTCAGATTCAATTTAATAGATCTAATTTTCTCCTTTAACCAACCCACTGTCTCTTCTTAATTCAAAGTGTGAGTTTTTACTACTATTATGAAATTTCCATTTATCCTTAACAGCATCATCATTGCCGTCTTTGTTATTTTTATTATCGTTAACACAACTGACGTTGTCGCCGTACTCATCATCATCATCATCGTCACCATAGTCATCGTCATCATTTCAATTGTTTGGCATCTGCATAATATTACGTTGCATTTTATTTTTACTGACTGACCTCTGTGGTTTTTTCCCTTTTTTGTATTTATTTTGCAACGCACCACAAATTCATTAGTTCATTGTTTTTTGATTGTTGTTGTTATATTATTGTCGTTTTTCTTACTATTATTACTGTTATTGTTGTTGCTGCTGGCCCTGCAACATCTTACTGCCTCCAGTCGAGCATGTGGTTGCACATTTTTTTGTTTTATTTGAAACTCTA
Source organism: Cochliomyia hominivorax (assembly GCA_004302925.2). Classification (NCBI taxonomy): domain Eukaryota; kingdom Metazoa; phylum Arthropoda; class Insecta; order Diptera; family Calliphoridae; genus Cochliomyia; species Cochliomyia hominivorax. The sequence continues at coordinate 81,680,225 of PYHX02000467.1, forward strand.
GTGGTTTTTTCAAGGGGGGAAAATTGTTGTAAAAATTTGCTGACATTTTATTATTATTTCATTTACTTATTTGTCCCACTGCAGCAGGTTCCACCGTAATATTTTATGGTGTGTGAAACTATTAAAAATACTTAGTTTTACACGTTTATTTATTTCTTTATTGTTTTCAGGTTTCTTCTTTTCCATCACCCCTTAGTTCTGGTATAATGTGGTTAATTGCGAGGGGTGGGAGATAGTGAGACACTTTCAATGGTTATAATGTTTGGAGTATTTTGATAATAAAATTAGTTTGAAAAAGTTTATAGTTCTAAAATGAAACAATGTAATATGGAAGTAATTAAAATCAATTGGAGGCAGAAGAACACTACTTTGTGTATACTCACAACATATTGAAGAATCTGGAAATGTATTAAAGAGTGATTATAAGAAAGCTCGTGTTTTAGTATATAATTTACTATTTATTATGTGTATTTTAAAATGATTTAGGCAGAAAACAAGAGTATTTAACTTCAAAGATATTCGGGTTTGATTTGTCTGAATCGTCTGGTTTTCTTTCATTGGAATAAATGAAGACAGTTTCTGAGACCCTGTTTTGAAGTAAGGCGTACTCCTTCAATGACGTTTTTCATCGATTAATGCAAAAGATGGTTGGATAATACAAAATTTTCTAAGCCATGTTTTTAACACTGTTATTAACCTGTGTGATCGTCTAACAAGATTTCAATAGCTCCGAAATCTGGTTAGAGCATTAGCCTTGTCGTTAGAAATATTCGTCTAATTAGTCCATATGACTTTTCGATTACAATGTACCAATACCCCGTTCTTTAGTTAAGCGTCTTTAATTAGAGATTTCTGGCATCCAACGTAATAAATAATAGTTAGAAGGATAAAATTCAACGTTATAAGGCGGATGAACCCAAAATTTCCTATCCACTATGTTCCAAATAGTTTCTGACTGTTAAACACCATGCTTTTCGATGTAAATCCCTTCTTTTTATAGTTGTTTCAAAACTTCGACCAATAATCGAAAATTTGCTGAAAAGAAAAAACAAGATTTGTAGCCTTCCCCACGACACTAAAATATTAGTGATTCAAAAAAGTTTTGGATTATTTCTAAACTGTAATTAAAACTCTCTATCGGTTTATGAGTATCCCGTATTAATGAAGATTTTAAAAATACACTTTCACAAAAATGACTTAAACAGCAATTAAAGCTGTAATAGAAAATTTCAAATTTGGTACTTAACGATTTTTTCTTTAAAACTCATCTGTAATTAAGTTTAAAAACAGTTTTCACATAAACTCTCACCCGATTTATATGCAAATCCATAAAAGAGAGAAAAAATGCATTTTTACTTCATACAACCTGCATTAAAATTATTATTCTTTTCAGTTAAACTTTACTCTTTGGTGGAGCTGCAATATTTTATGTTTAATCTTTTAAATTTATTCATCACATACTTGTGTCGTTTCAGGGAACACCAAAATTGCGTAAAATCGCTGACTGTCATTATGAATTCTCATGGGCAACGAATGTTATTTGTCCACCGCATATGTGTGATTTCGATGAGAAATTATGTGAAATTAAAAATTCTGAACTGGGTGTCGGTTACAATTTAAAGAAGGCCAACTTTGCAAATGAGGGTAAAATAAAGGTAAGTAAGTGTAACTCATTCGTGCATATAAATACAAAATACACACATGTATATGTACACATATACACATGAGAGAATTTATTTTATAGACAAACTTTTTTGCATATTTGCATGTAAAATGTCATTAAGGAATTGTGAGATGGTTGAGAGGGAGAGGTGTTCAGGATGAGTAATGAAAGGAAACATATTTGTCTGCAGGAGAAATATGTAATGATGATAATGGTTAAAGAGAGCAAAGTTTAAAAAATAAGTAATATTTGTTTCGGGATTTTGTGTATTTATTATTTTTTTTTTGCAACACATATACAAATATGAAGTGAGAATATAAATAATGCTGGAAAAATATGTGGAATGGGATAAAAGTATATGAGGAAACCCACAAAAAAGTATTTCATAGAAATATATATGTATTTTAAGCTAAAATATTTCACTCTTTTGCAATTCGTGGCTGTTGGTCCTTTCCTCGTTTACATATATTTTCCCTAAAGAAGCTTGGAATTAAGTTTCATGTTTCATTACGAGTTTCATTTTATGGAACCAAATCTTTTAAAACGACTTATTGACTAATTTATTAATTGTTGAAATGGGTCTCTTGAATCAATATTTTCGATGTTGAAATTATAAAGTTATAATATTTTTTTAGAGTGGACCAGCTTTCAGATAATTTTAGTAAATAATTTTAAATTACTTTAATTTTTAATGATTTAAGGAAATAAATAATTAAATCTATTTTTAAAACCTACTTTTTGTGTCATTTGGTGATTTTTATACCCTACAACACCGTAGTTGTTGAGGTTCTATTCATTTGTGCAGATGTTTATAAAGGACAGATAGCACTGCCACCACTTTAAAGAATACCGTTCGACTCATCCATTTCCTGAGTCGGCTTAACCATACGCTTCCGTCCGCCTGGATGTCCATGTAAAGCTTTTGCGCAAAGTACAGGTCGTAAAATTTTAAAGATTATCATGATGTTAGTTAGGGTTAGTATTCCCTATTATGCTCTCAAATTGGTTTTACATACATTTGAGTTAAAAATTCAATCAGAATTATAAAGGAAAAATTATAGTTCAGAGGTAAATTTTAAATCTTAAAGTAAAAAAATTACAAAAGAGATTCTTTTTGAAAATTTTATTCTAGAAACTTTTTATTGAATACTTGCGAAAATTATTTAGAATTATGTGCTGAATCCCAGCATTAACAAATTTAAAAACTAAAAAAAACATGTCTGAAAGTTGGACACAATTTTTGGAATATAATTATAAAGAATATGATGTTTTAATTCATCCCACCTCTGGTTACAAAAAATGAAAACTTCTCAAAAATGTTAATTTCATTAAAAATATCCAGTTATTTCGTAGTTCAGCAGTACATAATTATTTCTAAAAAATAAACTTTTTCCAACCACTGTGCAACGGTTGCAGACTTATTTTCTGAAAACTGTAAAACCGATTTATTCTTAAATAATATTTATTTTCCTTTTTTAAAAAAATGTTAATTCATTTCTCTTTTATTTTATTTTTCCTCTTTTTTAGATCCTTAAAGATAAAACTGAATTTACTTTAGACTTTTGTGATGCCAAAACAGTTCATAAGGCTGTTACTGACTATAGTCAGGGTTTGGTAAATCTCTTTTTCATAGCAAATGGTTCCTGTAATTCCTATGGTAAGTTTACTCTCTCCTTTTTTTAATATTATTTCTTGATCTAAAATAAATTTTTGGTATTTTACTTTGTTTACTTAGGAATATATATTTTTTTGTAACAAAAGTTCAAAGTTTATTTGTGTTTTTTATGTGGTGGTGAAGGAGTATAGCGGAGAGTTTAAATTGAGCACGTGTTTATGCAAAATGTTCTTTTTTTTTGCTCTCGTTTGCTTTGACTTTTTATTCAATTTAATTTCCTTTTCCTGCTTTTAAACATCCGTTTGGCACAAGCATTTCCTGATGTTTTTTTTATTCTTTACATTTTTTCTGTGTATTTTGTCTGTTATTTGCCTTCTTTTTAGCTGCGAGTATTCAATCAATTTGGTTGTAGTTGTGTTACTTTATTTTTTTATTGTTTACTTTTCGCCGTGTAGGTTTCCTTTCAATATTGTTGCAGTTAGTGAATGAGTGAATTCTGTTATCTCCTTTTACGTTTCTTTTTTTAATTTTTGAGTATGAGCGAGTATGTATTTGTGATATTGTCTGTATTTGTCTTGTATAATTTTTTAATGCTTCTTACTGCTACATGAAGCATCATTCTAACGTTTTTATTTCTTTCTTTCTTTTTCTTTCAATTGTCTATTCATCTACTTAGTTGCCGTTGTTGTATCATATATATTTTTTCATTTTTTTTCGTCTTTTTTTGTTTTTACTATTCCGGTTGCTGCGATTGCTGTTTGTGTAGTTGTTGTTGGTGTTGTTTCGAACCAATCTGTTGTTTTTAGCTACTTGTATATTTTAATCTTCAAATCGCATTTGAATTGGCAATCATCCCAGTGCGCTTATATTTCTTTTTCTCTTCTTTTCTTTTCTTTTTCTTTTTCTTTTCTTTTCTTTTACTTTTTTGTTGCATCACTACATAATGTACTGTATGCTGCATTCATCTTGTTGCACAGTTTGTTACACACATTTAGTATGAGTGCCAAGAGAATTGTTTAAAATTGTACATTACTTTTTTTTAGAAAAAATCTCTTGCAATAGTTACTTGTTTAATTTGATTGAAAAAAGTGCATTATTTGAAATTTCTCAAAATTTAATTCACTTAACGTGAAAGTATTTAAACATGTTCTTAAAATCAAATTATAAATTAAATAATTTATAGGTTAAATAATTTAAATTATTATTGTTAATTTTCTTAAAAGGGTATTTATTCGTTTCGTTGATAACTATTTTTTGCCATATTTATTGCACTATTTATTTATTCTTCATTTAATTTCAATATTATCTTTAACACTTTTCACCACATAAAATCTTATCTCCCAGAGTGTTTAGATCGTAAAATATTCCTTCAATACTCCATTCAATACTGTTGTTTCCAGTTATAGAGCGCCACATACAAACAATTGTAGAAATGTCTTTCATTTTACTATTTAATTCTATTTTGCAGCATAATAAAATAGTTGTATTTTTTGTTTTTGTTGTTGTTTTTGTAGTCTACTGAACTCTTTTTCTCGTTTCATTCCATTTGGATGTTGTGTGATGATGTTACATCAAATGTTTATTTAACTCGATTTTATTTCTGGTGTTGAAAAGAAAAACACTTCTTTTATTAAATAAAATAGTGAAATGAAAAATAACTAATTTACAGAGAAGTGCTTTTCATTCGTAATTGATTGTTTGAAATATAAATGTTGAAATGAGAAAAAATAATATTATTTAAAAGAAAAATTATAAAAATTGTTAAAAGATGTAAAAGCAAATTGCTGAAAATTGCAAGAATGAAAAATACGTGTTTTTTCAAATATTTAATAATTGGCATAATTATAGTAGTTATAGCAGTTTTCGTGTTTGTGTGTGTGTAACGTATACTAGTTTTTTTTCTTTATTTTTATTAAGTATACGCCATTGCTCAATATATTTTTAGTTTTTGGTATTCAAAAGCCCCTATAACATCACTGGTTTTAACTTTGAGCAATGAACATGTTTTAACTTTACTTAAAATCCAGACATTATTGAGACAAGTTTGACTACTTTCCATACATTCCTACGGGGAATAATATACACCTGACCTATGTAAAGTATAGGTATTTTATTAGTAACATTACAGCACATTGAGGTAAACCCGATTTTTTGTAAATCATTCTATAACTTTTGATCGCCGGTGTAAAATTATAATTTTGGAAGTTTCTATAGGTGGAGTTATAGGGGTGCAAAACGGGTAATCTCAAACGACATTTTTTAATTAAATTTCAACAAAATTTTTATTTATAGAATAAAAACGTTTCAATTATTGAGATCATATTATATAAAATTTTTCCAAAAATATAATACCTCAGATAGAAATCGTAACTTCAAATCTATATTTATCCATTTTATCGATTAGAGAAACATAACTTTTTTTGATCCAGTAAGGAACTTTTATCCTTAGGAAAGTGTCAAATTAATTTAAGACAATTAAAACTGTCTTTAAGATCATTTTCTTTTATTAAAATTGTTGTCTTCATTTTTTCGATGAAGCTCGGGGGAATAGTCGAAAAACTTTATGATTTACAAATGAATATTTTTTTTGAGTGGTTAAAAAATATATGTATGTATAGATATCAATTTATACAAAGAAGATTCATTTTTGGATTTTTATCACTTTTTAGTATTAAACTTCTTTCGATGAGCTATGAAAAATTAAACTCTTTAAAAATTAAGTTTAAATTTTCTGCCAGATAACACTTCCAGAATTTGTTACTTAAAACACTTTAAAAGACTGGAGAAATAAAGTCAAATTCGGAAATGTAGAATAAAATGTGGATCTTATGATTCTAAAATTGTTTGCTTGATATATACTTTTCTTTTGTAACTAAATAAAAAAATCCAACAAGATCGTTTGTATTCTTTTGACTGTAAAAATTCTTTCTTAAGGTTTTGCAAAATTAAGAAAATTAAAAATTAAATACAAATAACTCGAAAACTATAACAGATAAATAATATGTTTATATGATATTTAAAGGCTTTGAAATTGAAATAGAGACGAAAATTTGAAAAAATGAATAAATATAATAATAATAATAATAATAATAATAATAATAATAATAATAATAATAATAATAATAATAATAATAATAATAATAATAATAAAAGTTATGGGACCTCAAAAAGGTGTAATAAATTTGTCCTGGAACATGTTAGGCAGTCGAATCTTATAGAAAATAGGTCTGCACCACTGCATTATTCGTTTTATTACGAATTAATAAATTAGTAACTTGTATTAGTATAAGTCTTTGAAAATTTCATAGTTTTAGGATTTAGTTTCGAATTTGATTTAAATTTTTACCGCGTAAATTTCTTTTAATATTTTGGTTTTTAAAAAAATGTTCCCTTTTTTATTTTTAACCAGAATTCATGACTTTTATTAACAACAACAAAAGAACTGTAAAAAAGTCAATTGCATCTTTTAACCAGAGTAAGTGAAGAAGAAAACAAAATCTATTGAAACACACTTAGAGATTTTGACAACGATGGAATTCATGTTCAATATTCAGTTTTTACTAATCTTTAAGTGTTGATTTTAATCCTCCTCGTATAAACATATATACATACATATATAAATAAAAAAATATATACATATATATATTTGTATGCTAAAATTGGCGCACAGATCTTGACTAGTCTTATCACAATATTCCATTGTTTCTTTTTTTTACAATGCTGTTGCTGTTGCAGTTCCATGTTGTTAATGTCGTTTTTTGTTGCTTCTTCAGTGTTGTGTTCTTACTTACTTACATACATACGTATATGTTAAAAGATAAAGTGTAAAAAGTTTTTTCATGTTCAAGTATTGTGTGGTGTATGAATATTTAATATGGCGTCATCATGCTTTTACTTGCATTTCCTTTATGTTACAACAATGTGTGTGTATGTAAGTTCCTTGTTTTTTCGGTTTTCCTTCCAATGGCGACAGATACATCCTTTCCAACTTTTTTATATTAGTAAATTTTTTTGTAAGTGTATATGTAAAGCATTAACAGATCCTATAAATGAAGGAACAAAAAGTAAATGAAAATAGTTAAAAAAAAAGAATTTCACTTCTTCTGCATTGATAAGTATGCTAGTATTGGTATATAAAAAACCAAACTCACAAACACATATAAAAAATTCTTAAAAAATTCACATCATGCTGGTTTTTATTTACACATCCGTTTTGTGGCACCCTACAATTGTAAATTAAGTTAATGGTATTTAATATCCAGTGTATTACTTGCTTTAAAAAATATTTTAACTCCAAAGTTGCAACAGTTACAGGCACGTAGGGCTGGTCTTATAGTTTACAAATTTATATCAAACAATTACTAGTCGGTTAAGATAATTATACATGCATGAATATTTTGGCCCGGTCATCGTAGAACCAGAATATATAATTTGTTAAATATACTCATTAAAAGTGTTTTCATGATCCTCACATATGTAAGAGATTTATGCAGCTTGAGGTGATTGTTTTCGAGGGTTGTTTAGCCCAATACAATTATGACCGAACCTCGCAAAATTTAGTGCGGAGGTTTGTGGTAGTATAAGGCTCAAATGAATGTAATTTAGCATAATACTAACATATTTATGAGGTCATGTACTTTTAAAGAGCGATTTGCAAATGTGCCCGAAATTTCGCATTTTGGTTTCGTCTAATTAATTTGTGTCCAATTTAATAAAAATACTTTTTTATACTTTTTACCTTGTTTCATGAGTTTATAACTCTATTCGAGGAGAATATTTGTATTAATTTTAATAAACTTCGTGCTTGGCCAAAAAAAAAAAAACAACTGAATTTCATTGAGATTTTAAGTCCATCGGTTTACTTAAAGTAAAGGTAGCATTATTTTTCCTTTTGTTTGATGCACATTACAACATACCAATCTTCTATGTTGTTGTGAAAGCTATAAAGGAAAACAGTTTATTAATTGTGTTGGTTCATGTTTTGGAACAACTTCACGTCAAAAAATCTGATAATCTCTATTGGGTGAGTCCATAGATCATTAGGACTGAGAAAGGTCAATAAAAGACCAGCACTAACCCTATTGCTCCATCCCGATCTCAGTTGTGTCCTCTAGTATTATATCTATGTCTGTATTTTCTGGTCCTCAGCCCAAAGATCTTCATTAGTCATGTAGATAGTGAATTTAGGGCGTTTGAATACACCTGTTACAGTTCGACTGATAATTCACTGCCCTTATCACTTGGGCGACTGTCATCCAATGCATTCTTCACCTGACCGGCCAACAAATTACTATAGGCTTGTCTTTTGAGCATCTTTATGTCTACTCGCAATTGTGATTGTAGTGGCATGAGCAGATAAAAATAGCTTTAATCCAACTCTGCATACTCTGTACCTGAAAATAAATTACAATTCTTTATTGATGGACATTGTTCATCGAAACATTATGGGTAGTCAGAAGGCATAATCTCTGGACTATAAGGTGGCCGTAAACCAATACTTAATAGTTTTCATCAGAGTTGCTCAGATTAAAACATTATCATGCCGCAATTGGATAATTTGGTCTGCGTTTGTTTTGATAATATTTGTGTTGAGCTTAAGAGTTATATCGCTAATAGTGATCGTTTTTTTTCATCACATTTGTGTTGAGCTTAAGAATTTGAGCTTGGGTTATTGTAATGTGTTCATTTTTCATCACAAGTAACAATTCGATGTGTAAATGTCTTTCAACGTCTTTTGCCTTCAATTCATATTGGGCCCCCTCTTTAGTGGCTATTTCTATTTCATCAAATATTTGTCTTATATGAATATACCTTTAGCATATCTTTAGGTTCCTCTCTATCATCAGTAATCTTATTTTAATCTATTTTGGTTATTTTTCCGTTTCTTTTACTGTTAAATTTTTTGGTCTTAATTTTTTTAACAGGATTCAAAAACAAAAACCCAGAAAATCTACCAAAAAAAGCTGTTGATAATAGTTTTGTCTTGTTTTTGTTTTTGTTTGTCTTGTTTTTGTTTTTAGTTTTTCCTTTATGTTACTTAACTAAAGTGAAAAATCAAATAGTTAATATGAGTACGTGTAGAGAAGAAGAAAAAATTAAGAGACAAGTCTTCTTCACCTTTTGATGCCGTTTTCCAATAGCAACATCCAAAAGAATCATCATTAAATTGTCGTTAAACTTAACAGCTGCTGATGCCACTGCAGTTGTTGCTGTTGTTGTTGTTTTTGCTGTTCGTTCCGTTACTGTTTCTGTAATTTTTCAATGTTTCAAGTTTGTGAAATTCATTATTATAAATATATTTTTCTTCTTATGCCGATATCTACTATTAGTCCTTGTAAAAATTTTGTGATTTTTATTGAAAGAAACAAAAAAGATTTTAAGCAAAAAAAGTTTTTCATAAAATTGTTATTTAATTAAAAACTTTTAAATTCGTTTATGATGACAAAATTAATATTGAAATATATGATATTTATTATTTGTAAAATAACTTATTAATAACATTTAAATTTACATAAAAACATTCAAGGATATTTTCTACATAAGTGTAAAAAAATGATATTTTCAGGTTAATTGTAGGCGTGATATAGGAAAAAAACTGGGTTGGTTATTGAGTTCGATTAAACTATTTTGTGTATTTTTCGAATGAAAAATATTTAAAATTTTTGTTCGATACAGTAAAATTCAATTTCTTATTCAAGTTATTTTTAAGAACATGACATATCCTTCACATGTAGGAGTAAAGGAAAAAAGGAAAAGTAGCAAGAATTCGTTTATTTCTGATAACTTCTTCATTTTGATAGTTCTGGCAGTAGCTTTTTTTGAAGAAATCTCATTTTAAAATATACGATATTTTTAGACAACTACTTTGTGTTCTTTTTTCATAAGATCTCCATAATGTATTTTTGGGAAAAAAGCATTAATGACAGGTTGCAGTGTAAGTTTTCCCCTTTTTTCATGTTCCATATCAAAATAGTTCCTTTTAAGCGATTGAAATAAAAAATGTAGAAAACAGAATTATTTAAAATATTTTCATAATGACACCCAAAATTTATGAGGGCTTTAGAAAATTATGAACCGGTCATCGCAAAAATTATTAGTACAGTGGTTTCTGCTTGTTTCAATCCCAAATATACGTTATGTATTCAAAGATGTTTTGTATGGGAGTTACGGTCCGTCCTTTCTAAAATTTATCTTTTTACATAATATAAAATTTATTTCGGTGCCAAATTGAATTTAATAACTTTAAAATTTATTCGTGTTTGTGTCTGTTTTATGAGCTAAAAATCATAAATGTCATTACCAATTTCCGTAACCCCCAAATTATCATCAGTTTCATTAAAATATCTCTAACATTAAGACAAGTATTAAAACGTTATATGGGAAGACATTCAACCAGCCAAAAGGCCAGACCGACGGACGGACATTGTTAACTCCAGTCAGAAAATGATTTTCATTGATTGATATACCTTAAAGTCAGTATATCATTAATTTTTCCTGTAATTTTTTCTACACTAGTAGACCAACTTAGGACTTATATATTTAAAAGTACTTGAATTTATAAAAACGGACATCTTTTTTAGTAATTTTGGCGAATTTTACACTCTACTTGGATTGGAAATTGATGCTATTCATTCGTTTATGATGATATTTACAGAAAAAAATGTTACTTATAAAAATAAATAAAAATAAACGAATAATATTTTACACTTATTTTTGTATTTTACCCTAAAACTATAATCTGATGTATCATTATAATCTGTTACCAAAAAAATGTCAAGATTTTTTTCATGGGTCATTAACATAAATGGACTAGTATTAATTAAATTTCTGCTTTTTTGACCCATAAAACTCTAAAATTCTATAAAATTACACTTTTCGATTAATCGGGCACTAAGAATAGATTTTAGTATAAAATTGACAGACCACAATCGTTTACAAAATAATCGATTTTTAGATAAATAATCTCAACCCAATTGAATTTAAATTTCAACAAACACTAGTCAAGTTTACATATAAATTAAAAAGGCTTAATATTGTTTGGACAAGAAATCAACTAGCATAATTGGTTTAGAAGAATTTAGCCCGATTTTAATGAAATTGTTTATAGCATGGATTTTATACTTTTATGCTATAGGAATAAATTTTTTATCTGAAATAATAACACATTTTATGAAACACAATATTAGTATTTCGTACAATTTGTATTTATCACTGTGTGTGCATGTGAGTATATAAGCTTTAGTGACTTTGTCGAAATAGTCAACCAATCGTCTAAAAAGATATTACCACAAAGTCTTCTCTGACAGCTTAAGATACACTTAGTCTCGATAGACTTTTACTGTCAACAGTCGAAAGTTGTATTAAGATTTTTTGATCCTTTTTAACTAATTTGAATCTCCCGTCAAGTAATCGTTAAGTAATTTATCTGCTTTATTGATTTTACGATCCAAAAACGATCAAATAATTTATAATCATAAATATTTAAAGTCATTCAACTTGTTTAAATAATAATACTATTCATTCTAGTTTTGCTAATTCATTCTATAAAACCCTTAATCCTATTCATATCACAATCCCATTTCTTTCCTTTTTTACAAGCGACTACGAATGTTTAAAAGCCTGGAAAAATCCGCTTGTTGTTGGTTTATTTTTTGTTGTTTCGGACAATAACAACCATCATCACTATGATGGTGATGATGACAAAATCTAAAATCCTAAAATCACAAAATAGTCAGTTTTTCAGCCTAAAAAGTCACATTTGATTTTGCCGTTAAAAGTGGTGTAAATGGAAATGACTTTTGCGTTCTATGTTCTTGTTACAAATTTTTTTATGTCCATTTTTTTCCTATTTTTATTCAAGCTTTTTTTCATCCTTATTCTACTCTAAATTCTAAATAAAAAAGTGTCATGGCAAAAACTTAAAAAAATAGCATGAAATAAGCTGCAGAGAGTAGGAATAGTGGAAAGAGGATGGGGGAGGAGGTAGGAATTGAGCGAATGAGTGAAATGAGTGATTGTAAGTCACAGTTTGCAACCGACTGACTGAATGAATCCTATTTTTGTTTATTTTCCAATTCAGTTGACTGAATTAAGTTGTGTGTGTGTATGTCTGTGTTTGTGTGTAATGGAATGCATTTATTTGTATTCTATTTTTTTTAAATGTCCTATATTTTTGTTGTTAAAAAATGGCTTTATTTTTCCTACTTCTACTTTTTATTTTTTTTTTTTTTTTTTTTTTTTTGACATTCAGGCTTATTGGGATATTTGCAATGATTCCAAAGTTAAAAGCAACGTGAACAAATTTAGTTTTTTAAAAATGTTTTTTATTTTGTATTTTTTCTATGTTTATTTCTCTTCAAATGGATACAAATTCAAATAATTTAAATGTATTTTTTCTTTCTTTTTTCAATTTGCTGAAATCTACAAATTGCGTTCGTTGTCGATATAACCATTAGTGTACAAAATTTCCAAATTGCAGTTGTTTTTTTTTCTAGACTCTTTTTGTTTTATTTTCAAAACCCATTTAGTTGCACAAATTTCTCATGTAAATTTAAATGATGTTTTTTTGTTTTTCGATAAAAATTTTAGATTTTCTGGAATATAGTTATATTTAAAATTTATATTCAAATGATTCTGTTCGGAATCTTTATTATATTGCAAATATTTCAAACAAAATAGAAAATTTTGATTCTCGGAAAGTTGTAGATGAAATTGTGTTTCCAATTACTGAGAAAATGTCAGATGATTTTGAAAATTTTTAATTCTGAGAATATTTTAAATGCATTGGTGAAACTGCTTTTTAACTTGTTTAGAAAGTAAATGAATCTGAAAATGAATTTTCAATTTGAACAATTGTATTCAGATTTTTTTTTCAATATCGGCAAATATTCTGTATTTATGTGTGGTCATCATTTTATGATATCGCCCTGAAAAACCAACTATTTCTGTAATGAAAAAGAGGGCAGAATCGATTTTTTTTGTTTAAAATCAGTAATGTTTAATTGGCTGGCTGAATTTATATAAATATTTGACATTTTGGCAACAGTGGAGTGCAGCTTTATAGCATTAAATATTACGAACCCATAGGTGATCCTGGGCAGAGTTGCGACATCAAAATGTTTTAACCGCACTTGTGCTAACTATCTCTTATAGTTTTTTTAGTTGTTTGTACATATTTGAATTTTGTATCTTGCAAGATTTCGTGTCAGTTTTTTTTTTTTTTTTTTTTTTTGAAAATATCAAAGAATTGAATCGCAATCTTTGCTCAATGCAAAAATAGTTTTCAATTTACAATATTTTTTTATTTATTATTATTTTATATTTACCTTATTTCTATAATTTTTTCATATATTAAAGTTATATTTCTCTGAATGGAATTCTTTGTATTTCAAAACCATACAAAAAAAGTTCAGATTTTCTTAAATTTGACCAATTTGTAATCAAAAGTTTGACTTTAACTTATATTTTATAAAAATTCCAAAAACTGCATTTTAAAACATATGCGTTCTTAATCATCTGGTAGTGGCCTTTTTCAGACCTCCAATGAGAACAAATCACAATTTGGGATTTTTTTTCACAATTTTGGAATTATCGTATTTATCGAAACTATCAAAATAATAATTACGATCAACACTCTTATTAAAAATGACGAAATCTAGAATATTTCAGACGTAAATTTTTAGTAATATTTATTTCTTTTGTCATTAAAAATCTCAAATTTGATAAAAAAGAGGGCGAAAATGGCGGTTATTTTTAAATAACAAAAATTGTTTTATATATACAATCAGATCAAATTTAAAGATTTATTTAAAATAATTCTACCTCATTATGTAAAGTCGTTTAATGATAGTTTATGTTTTTTAAATGTAGAATTGTTTAAAAAATAATATAAATTCGGATCAATTAACCGTAGAACATCTGGGTTCAATACGACAAAATATATTTTCGTTAAGATATTTTATTTTAGTAACGATATGATAATGATAATTATTCTCCGATTATATGGTCGGTAAATTGCAATTAAATAATTGTTTCAATCAAACATTTTTTACGGGGATCTAAAAGACTTCAACGAATTTTTTTAAATTTTAGCTTTCAAAATTTTGAAGGATTTTGATTCTGTTTTTTTTTCTTTTTAATTTGTCCTAAAATTTTCTAATCAAATTGATCGTATTAAAGAAAAAATTGACTTCAAAACCTTTTGAAGTCAATTCTTGTTACCAGTAAAATGTAAATTGAAATAAAGTGTTGTTTCTTATTTTTGCTCACTTTTACATAAAAGGCTTTAATATGAAATCTAAATCCAAAGAACCTGTAGAGCTATATAAAATAGACCCTGAAAAATTTGAACTTTTCTCTTTAAAACATCACGTGCTTGTATATTTGTCTGTGTATTGGTGTTATTATTATTAAAAGCAAAGTTTTGAAATTAAAGAAACTGTTTTGTAATTAAAAATCTGATTGTCAATCATTCATTAAAGCCACTTAACCCATTTCCGTACCTTTAATAATTTATGCATTTCAAAAAATTTATAATCAAAAATGATCAATGTAAAAATTCTAAAAATATATTTTCCTCTTCTGTCGAAAACGATAGCTCTCATATTCTGATAGCTCTCCTTTTCAAATAGCTTGAATTTAAAACATAGAACTGATGACTTATTAGAACTCATCTGTATATTAAACATTTAAATTTAACTTAAATGCTCCAGACTCTTAAAATCTATATTTTACAGTAAAAATTGTTGGAACATTAATGTGCTTTTGATCATTTGAAATACTTCGTTTAAGATTTCAAAAAGTTTTGGACTCCGTAGACCATTTTTGGATGATCTGAACCAAAAAAGGTAGTAAATATGGTGAACCGAGCGGCTTGTATTTCTGATAAAAAGCTACTTACATGTTCGTTGATCAGCTGATCTTCCATTTGCATTTTCATGTCGTTTTTTCTTAATATCGGTTGATATAACATATTTTCCGTAATTTCAATTTGAAGAAAAATTATTTTGATTAGAAAAAAAATATGTTTATTTAACACCTTTTTTCGTTAAAGCTGTACGAAAATTTGTCCTTAATATTACCTACGACATCTGGTTCAGTGTATATATGAGCTTAGATAAGTAATGTAATTGAGGTATTTTAAATTTCTCAAAATTTTATTCAATGACGAAAATGTCATTTCAATTAAGAGGATAAATAATTAGATTTATTAATTTCAAAATGTTTGTAGAAATATATATAAGTATATTTTATAAGACATTATTCCTTTTTGTGCTCAATATTCCTTTGATAAATATGTCAGATTTAATAAAGCTGTAAATATTTCAAAATCGGATACAAAATTTACTTTTCGTAGTAAAAGGGATAATAACTTTAATTTTAATTCTCTTTTTTGTACATCACACTTACAATTTAAAAAAATATCCTTAATTTCTATCATGTTGTTTAATATTTTGTAGAGAATGAAGGAAAAATCCTTAATACATTTTTTATGACTTCAATCGCATTGTAAAACATAATTATCTTAGTGTTTGCTGTTGTTTGTTGATTTTGCTGTTGTTGTTGTTATGTCCTTCACAATGAGCACGAAACAATAATTTAAAATAATGATGTGAAATAAAACGTACCATAATCCCACTCTAATCTTATTCGACATGAAAACTTTGTTATGGTTGGCTAAATCTATGTGCTCTAAACAGTCAGTTGTAATATATTTTTAACTATAAGTGCTTTTTCCATTCTTTTTTAATATATATTTTTTTTGGAATCACAACAACTACACACACCCACAGTGACTTACAAACACTAATGAAAAATATAAATTTTGAGAATAACAATCAAAATGTTAACATCGTTGCAAACAATAACGAAATAATGACTTACTTTCTCTTGAGTAGTTACATTTTAGATACTTTTTTTTATTTTCACAAACAAAAGTGACATAAATAAGTGAAGGAACTGAACGTAATATTTTGTGTTTGGATTTAATTTATATTTATATTTTTGTTGTCATTTTGCACTATTTTTTTTTGTAAGAGTAAGAGCTTTTTTGTTATTGTTTACAACATTGTTAAGTAATAAGGACACTGGAAGAAAAAAATTGTTCAATCGTAGTTTTTAAAATTTTACATAATTTTTCGTAAAATTTAAAAATATAAGACAAATATATTTCATAATAAGTAAATATCGTACGCATGTACAGCTTAAGTGTTAAAAAGGATCCTTCCGGATATACTGTTGTGGAATATTTCATATAAAAAATTAAATATGTAACATCCGAATGATTAGTCCGATTTCATTTCACATAGTGATAAGGAGTGAGATTGAAAAATTCTTAACATAAATATAAAAAAAACGAAAACTCTAAACATAGAGTTTTAATTTTTTATTTGATTGAAATAATTACAATTTTCAAAAAAATATAGTTTTAGTCACTAATGATGAAATTTTGAATCTTTTTTCGTAAACACTTCCATTAACGTATTTATAGTAAATACCACGTTATTGTTATTGTACCGTTCAAGGTCTTATTTGCTATAGTGACAAGATGCCAAGCCAGAGCAAAAATTATGATGCTCTACACCACATTGTTGGTTAAAATTAGTAGTTATGAAAACGAACTGCCCTCAAAAATTTCGATTTATTCTTAAGTCCCTCGCATATTTTGAACATTATTGTGACACTAACATCTATGTATGTATATGTGCATGTATGTATGCATGTATGTATGTATGTATGTATGTATGTATGTATGTATGTATGTATGTATGTATGTATGTGTGTAGTTTAAATTGATGTGTTTTAAAACTATTTTTTCCTAGGGGGTTCTATGGGAGCTAAAAAAATTATGAACCGACCTTTGTATAATTTTGCACATCGATTTCTGCTTATATTAATCTAAATTTGAACTGTTATTGTTATAACAATATCAATAAGAGATTTATATGGAACCTATGAAAGATAAAGGAACGTCCCTCGCATATTTTGACACATTAGTTTAGAATGTCATAAAACTTACTTTTGACAAATTTGGTTTAAATCGCTTTACATTTAGGACCTTTATGATATTAAAACCACATTTCGACAGGAACCTTAAATATTGAACCGAATATTTCAATAGGCTTCGTCCTTAGACCAAAATAAAAACATGTACAAAATTTCATCGAGATATATCAAAAATTGCGACTTTTTGTAGACTGCTCACAACGTTTACATGGACAGCCAGTCCGACAGACAAAAAGACAGGCGAACTGATGGACAACGGATGGCAAGTGATTCTTATGTGAACGGTATAATTAAAAGGTGGTGTAATAACATTTTTGCTGCATTTTACAAATATGTGCACAAACGCATAATATCCCAACCACCTACGTTGGTATAGTTTATAATAACTCAATCCTTTTTTCTTTCACTGTATCTTTTGTATATGTACACATCAAATTTTAACTTTCTGTTGCAACATCTGTAGTAATATTTAACAGCCAAATAAGAGAAATGAGAAATGTTTTCTTGTATTTATTCTTGTTGTTTTTATAGTTGTATAACGTTGACACATTAAGCCTACTTAGAGAAAATGGTGATTAAAGTGTATTTAGTAAATGTTGATGATGATGCTCACTGAGATGCTGACAATAACAGTTGTATTCTTTCAACTTTTTGAAAATATTAAATATTTTTATTTTTAGTATTATTTTTGTTATTCTTAATATTAATTTTATTGTTCGTTTGTAAAGCAGTAAGATAATTTCAAAGTTTTAAAGTTTATTAAGGCGAAAATAAACAGCAACACTACAATTTTACAATATTTTGGATTTGAAAACAAGATTTTTAGGAAAATTAAACTTTATTTAAATATTATTATTGTTGTATAATATTTTTTATACTTATTTACATTTCCATTGAATTCTTCTTTATTTTCTGTTTGCAGGAGTTATCAACGTACAAATGCGTTTAATTTGTAGCAGCACAACAGAACGTTCAACATCATTTAGTGAGGTAAGTACTTATTTGTATTGCTGTTGTTATAAATATGAACATTTATTAACTATATTAAATGGTAGTGATATGGGTACGATTATAAAGAACAACGGTAATTTTTACATATGAGAAGTCTATTAAGGACTGAGATCAAAAAATTCTTAACATACATATATGTTAAGAAAAAAAAGCGCTAAATTTACAGCTTTAATTTTTATTTGATTGAAATTATTATTATTATATTCAAAATATTTTTGTAGTTTTGGTTACTAATTATGAAATTTTGAACTTTTTTTCGGAAACCCTTCCATTACTATTTTTGTAGTTCTTTCTTTCACTGCTCGATCAGGTAGTCCATCTTGTTTAAAAGCTACGACACTTTAGGAAACTTTTTTGTGCTTTTAAACTCTGTTTAACAAGAGCCCAAAAATTTTTCACTGGTCT
Source organism: Cochliomyia hominivorax (assembly GCA_004302925.2). Classification (NCBI taxonomy): domain Eukaryota; kingdom Metazoa; phylum Arthropoda; class Insecta; order Diptera; family Calliphoridae; genus Cochliomyia; species Cochliomyia hominivorax. Next base: position 81,698,923 of record PYHX02000467.1, read on the forward strand.
CAGCTCCTGGCGGTTGGAAGGATTTCCCTTTCTTGGTACAAATATCACATCATTGTTTTTGTACTTCTAAGGTCTTGTTAATATTTTTTATAAACATGCTTTTCGCAAAAATCTTAGAATCAGTTTTTACGAGACTCTGTCCGTTTGGTGTAGGGTAGTATACACTTGGAGTTAAACAACTATTACACTTTTACTTGTTTTAGAATATTTTGGTATTACCGTAATATTTATGGAATTAGAGCAGATTCAAAGAATAAATAATAAATATACAGAAAAGTATCAGATTTTTGATCGATAATGAAATAATATTAAACCACTGTGGAAGCCACATATAGTTTTGTTTCATCACCTATCCAAAAAAGAAACCTAGAAAAACAAGAAAGAAACACAAGACCCAATTTACCTTTTGGGAAAAGAGGAAAACGAACCAAAAAGTAAAATTTCCCACTAGAACAACACAAACAGAGTGCGTTGCTCAAGTCAACGACTGAAATGTATTATCAGTCCGGATCAAAGTTACAGCGGATCAAGCATCTGCTTAGCGGAAATTAAGAAAAAAATTAAAAAATGAAAAAAAAAAAATAATAATAATAAAAATGCGCACTATCGATGTTTTCTCACAGCCGCACGAATGAATTTAGTAAAATTTTCTCATATTGTTTCTAAATGATATCTAACATAACTTTTAAAATTTGGGAGATAATGTCAAATTAGATAACAAATTTAAAGCTAAGTGGAAATAAATAAATATCTTTGAAGTTCCAGAACTATGCTTCCTAAGATATGCAATAAGTCTATAATTGACATCATTCTCAACCTTCTACTAAAATTAACCCACAAATAACACCTACATATACACATGTACATTAAGTTTATTATTATATTTTTTAAACTTAAAGTACTTGCTGTGTTGTATTAGTTTTTCCCAAAAAAAAAAAAAAAAATGAAAATAAAAAGTTTAAATGTATATTTTTGTTAAAGTTTTTGTGTTTACTTTGCTTGTGTATATTTTTGTTTGTTGTTGTTTTCTTTACATCTTAAGCTTATTTTCGTTTTCTTACCAGACATGTAAACAACATTAGGTTAACTGTTCTTTCAACTAATACTCGTTAAACTTTAGGGCTTTTTTCCTCATTTTATTTGTCTTATTTTTATATCCGCATTCTCTCTCACATATGCACATTCGAACGTACGTTCTTCTTGTTATTGTTGCTGTTGTTCCACATGTCTGTAAGTCTGTCTGTTATATTTTTCATTTAAACTTGTAGCAGACAATCTGCGTTTATATGCAGACATGCATCGCTTGAAATGTTATATGTTGTTGTTATCCTTTAAATTGTTATTTAATAAAACACATACTTACATACATATATATACATATATTCTTATGAATGTACTTGTGTGTATCTATAAGAGTTAAAAATAATAAAATTTTATATGAAATTAGTTTAACAAAAATAGAAGCGTTAAAGTTTTAAACATATTAAAATCACATTTGCATAAATATTTGTGCTTATGGAGATTAAAGGGAGATTTTATTACAAATATTCAAAAATTACATTATTTGTATAAAATATATGATTTCGGAAATATAAAATTTTTGGTAAAGATGGAATTTTTCGTTAATTTTAATTTATTTATAAAAATATCAATTTTCATTTGAAAAATTTGTGATTACAAATTAATTTTCCTTTAAAAAAATTGAATATTAAGGAAGTTATGACAAATTTAAAATTTTTCGTTAATATAGATTTTTTTCTAAATAATAAATATTAAATTATATAACAATTATTTTTCACATCAATTAAAAAATATATCGATTTATGATATGAAAAACTAGTGTTTACATATTATTCTTTTTTCCTTAAAATAGACTTAACATTTTAAATACTGTTTTTTTAAAATACTGTTGTGATATAAAAATTTCAGTTTAAATTAAAATTTTTCACAAAAATATCGATTTTTCATATGAAAAGTAAGTGATTTCAGATTATTGTCCTTATAATAAAATATCGATTTTTGAGTTGAAAAGTTAGTGATTATAAATTATTTTTCTTTTCTCTTTCTCTAAAATATATCGTTATATATCCTATCGAATTCGTAACAAGTAGTGAGATTGAAAAAATTTAAATTTAACCATTTGTTAGGAAACCTGATTCATGTAAATGAATGTCTAAATATTATTTTTAAAGCCAAAAAATAGAAAGTATTTTCAAAAGAGCTCCCAACACATTTGGTAGGAAAGCAGCCCGTTTAGCTCAGTGCTGGTAGTATTTGGTACGAAAAGTTAAATCTAATAAAGTTTTAAAATATACAAATCTCAAGATGCTTCTGACCGAAATACTGCAAAAATTTTGAAGGCCACAAAGAGAGCACGGAAATTGAAGTCAAGTTTTATAAAAATAATATTCTTGCTGCATAATGGAAGATGTAACGTATGTTCTGTGATGCTCGAGGAAATGTAGAGGAAGAGTTTAGGATCCAAAAGCTGTAAAAATTTTCCAATAAGTTCTATTTTGGGCTAAAAATATGCATTTGCGGCAAAAGAAGACCACCATTTGTTACTACGTTTTCTATAAATACCGAAATTTGAAACAAGGAATGTTTACAAAAAAGGCTACTAGCATTCATAAGACCTCATATTTTTAGCCTAACTTGGCATCCTGTCGTTTCGGTAAATAAACTCTTCAGTGGTACAAGAACAATGATGTGTTAATTTGTACCAAGAGGTAATTCTTAAAACTGCACAGAGCTACGATCATGGAGAGATATTCGGCTCTTGTTAAAAGAAATTGAAGAGCATAAAAAAGGTATTCAAAATTGTGGTAGATTAAAACGAGGATTTTTGAAAAAATTAAAGCTATAAAAATATACTTATTTTTGTAGATTGAAATAATAATTCAAATAAAAAATTAAAAGTGTAAGTTTAGTGGTTTGGTTTTTTATTAACATAAAAGTATGTTAAGAATTTTTCCATCTCACTTCTTATGTGTTTGAATTTATTTCAAAATTTTCGAACCCTTAAAATCCTCTTCTTTTAAAAAAGTAAACGATTTTTTTGTTTTCTGATAAGTATTTGAGTTATAAATAATATAAATTTCAGATTTGTATGTGTGTTGTTGCATAAGAGCATTATGTTCTTAATATTTTGTTGTTGCTTATTTTTATTGTATTTGTTTTTATTTTAATATTTATATTATTGATCTGACTTGGTATCTTTAAAAGATGTAGATGTCTGAAGAAGATGTTCAAGAATTTAATGTTTTTATGTTCGATTACTTTCGGTATTAAATTGTATATTTTTGTTAAAATTATTGTGGAATAATTTTTGTGATTTTTTTGAAATTGCGAATATTAAAAAAAAAATAAAAGAAATAAAATGTTTTCATTAATGTCAGTTACATCTTCCTTCTACTTATGCTGTTTGTAGCAGATTTTCCTGGTTACATAATCGCTGGTGTTGTTTGCCTTTTTTCTTTAACGTTGACATTAAAAAGCCACAACAAAGGAGAGGCGGTTTTTTGTATTTTATTTCAGCTCGTCTTTTGTTGTTAATTCTAAATACTCTTTTGACATTAAACATCCAGTCAGGGAACCAACCTGTGTTGTTTACTTTTGCTGCTACTGTTTCTTATACCGCAAAGCACTGTTTACACTTACATATTTTTATAAAAAAAAATTCTTTTTACAGTTTTCTGTTTTTACATTTATACACTTATGTAACTCGGAATTGCGTTTGTAGTTGTTATATTTTCAGAAGAAAACAAAAAGTAAACATTATTCACTAAGCCTTTGTTATCCTTGGCACCTTTAGCAGGTCGTTTTTTATTTATTATCATACAAAAAAGGGTTTAATTTTTTCAAGTTTTAAGGATAGAGTTAAAGTATTCGAAATGTTTGTCAAAGTGAATGGTTAAAAAAGTTGTTAAAAAAACAACTGTCATATTTTTGATAAAACTCATATCGCTCCGTTACTCTTTCACAAATATTTAAATCTTAACTAAAAGCCATTTTCTTCAAAAGCTTTTAACTCTTGGTGCCTCAACACTACTGACTATTTTTCTTCAAGTGTACTTTTAGGCTCTTATGGTGCTACTTACTCTTTCCCCTTCTTTCTTCCATTCCTTTGGTTTTTTTCTTTTTATGTTATTTAGCGGAATTATGCTTGTGGCCACATTACAATTTTCAGTTTTCAGATCATATTTTTTTCCTTTGCATTTTTTAAAAGCTTCGACTCCTTTGTTTGTGTGTTTGTGTGTACATTTATTTATTCATTCTTTGTGTCAGTTACTGTATTTGTTGTTATTATTTTTCTTTCGTTTTTCATTAAAAAACAATGGGCAGGAAAAAAATTCAGATTTCAAACAGAGACAAAAAAGAGAAGCAGAAAAAAATATTAGTAACAAATCCTTTGATGCCCTTTTTGTTGTTGTAAAACGTCTTAAACAGACTGTGAAAAACATTTATTTCATGTAGGATATTTTTAGGCCTTTGAAAAAGGAATAATGAGAAAAAAGTAAAACAATAAGTCGTAAAAAGTAAATAAGCATATTTTGTAAAGTATTAGAAATATTTTTCTAAGAAAAAACATTTTCCAAGTAAAATGTAAATTTAAATATATTTACCTTTTATTAAAGTTGTTTCTTTTTCGGGAGAGAAGTTAAAAAGTAAGCTATTTTTCAAGCTAAACTTATTAAAAGTCACTAAAGTAATAAATAAGGGTTTTATTAATATTATTAAATGATTATTAAAATGATTATTTTTAAACGATGAAATTTTAAATGACTTGGAAATTGTTTTGAGAATGGAATTATAATTGACATGAAAACTGTTGGTTGTAATATAATTTCTATATTCTTAAGTCTAACAATAACTTACTTTCTACATTTTCATAAATTTCTGAATTATAGAATTTCTTAATTTCCCAAAGTTTTTTTTAATACCAGTAAATAAATAAAAATAAAATATAAAATAAAATAATAAATAAAAATATTCCGGCAATTTTTTATAATATTTTTCCCATTTTAAGAAAATTTTACAATTTTTGAAATTTAGAGAAATGGCAAATAGAAGCAATCGTCGAAGAAAATTGCATAATTATTTAATAAAAAATTTATTTCGATACACTGTGTCATTGATCTATACATTTTTTTACTGAAACCGATTTTGCTATCACCACTACTTCGGTTTTGAGTGTGAAAACAGCAAAATGACGTAAGACGGATGTGTCTTAATCGATTTTTATTTGACGAAAGATATGTGTTTATATAAATATTAAATAAATCAAATATATACAAAGTAACTATGGACTTACATTTATCTTATTTCATTAAATTTTGTGATAGATTAAGATTCTGCTTCGAAAGAACAATTATTTTCTTTTAAGATTATGAAAAATGATGAACTAACTGACCACAAACAATTTAAAAAATATATCATCCTCGAATCAGAGCCGTTCAAGATGACCTCAGAATTAATAAATGAATTTTGTTTACAGCGTCTATATTGATAGCATTGTCGACCACACGAAAGTCTGTCAATTTTGAAAAAAATTCTAAATGTATTGCAGAATGCAGTGTATAACAATTACGTAATCATTTCAATAAAACTAGCATTTATGTATATGTTTATATTTTTTACGGATTTGGTTTTTAGGTAATAATATACAAGTTTTAAAACACATATCTTTATCTGTTTAATTTTTACTAGTTTTGAATCTTAATGTTCCAACGTTATATAGATACCTAATAAATATGCCGGAAATCCACCTAAAACCAGGTTTCTTCTAGTCAAACTTAGCTAATTTCTATACATGTCGGTTTTTGTGAGGAAATGTACGGTCCATCTATTCTTTTTTTAATGAATTTATTTTTATTATTGTTTCCGAGTTGACAAACTTTGGGAGTCCACCCCACGTCACCTAGACTCTCTAAGAACTTGTGCTGCAACAAGTCAGTAGGAAAACATCTCAGTAATTTTCATGTGAAATTGCATTAAAAAATACATTTGGTTACCAAAATTATTTCTAAATTTAATTTAGGAATTAAGAATTTAAGAGATCTTGTAAATATTATTAAAGTGTTAAAAAACGGGTAAGTTAATTTATATAATTTATAATCAATTTAAAATTTTTTAATGTTTTGAAAATATTGAATTTTATTTTTATGTCACTTCTCATAAGCGCGTAAAAGATCATATAGTTCTAGGCAGAGTATGGAAAAGCTCGGAGCAAAATCTTTATTTTCAAATGATTTTGTTTTTAATTTTTTCTTTTCTTTGAGGAGATTAAAGAATAAAACTCTTTTTTTCGATTTAAAGTATAATCATTAATTTTTCGATAATGCTCTGTGTAAAATCAGGAAAAAAATCTTATTCCTCTTTTTCTTTGCGAAAGGTTTTTTCAACAAAAAAAAAATGTGTATACACAAACACACAAAAAAATTTCTTGCCGATATAAAACGGACTGTTATTGTTTAAACTAAAAAATGCGATAACAAAAACACACAAAAATTCATACAACAAAAGTAAACATATCTTAATATGTGAGTACGTTTGTATATTCATACAAAAGTTGTAAACATACAAACATCCCTTTTTCAGCTTAAAAAAAAACTTTTTTCACTGCTACACGGTTTCAAAACAATTTGTGCGAATTATTTATTATCATTCTTTTTGAATTTTGCTCTTTTTTTGCATTTTTATCATTTTTAGAATTAAACTGATTAAAATTAAAATCTTTAAACGAACCTTGATTATTGGATACAATTTTAATTTAAAATTTCAGTTTGGGAACACTTGACCATACGTGATATAAATATAAAATATTTATTGCTTATACGCCACACTGTTTGTATTTAATGTGTGTTTGGTTTTTCCTTTGTAAAAGATAAAAAATAAAATTTTTTAATTTGAGGTATTTAAATCGATAAGGAAGAACATAGTTAGATTTTTCCGCCCTTCACCACTTTGTAATATTTAAATTTCCTACAAATTAACTAATTATTAGAATCTATTACTAGTAACTTTTTTTAATTTGTTTCATTAAAAATCCTTTGAATGCTTCTCTCCGATATTAAAAATCTATTTATTAAACACCGCAATATGTTTTTCCCTAAATAGCATTGAGTGCGTTTTAACAGATTTTTATTTTGATATTATTTTTGGTGAAATCATAAACTTGTAAACATAATTTTAACAGGAAAAACCTCTTATTACCATTAAATTACAAAACTGCATTTATTTTTATACTCCCACATAATACACTAATAATAAACATCTCTTTACTTCCCAACAACACATTTTCCTATACTTATATAAAACTTTGTATGGGTATGTATATTTTTTCATGTTTATGTATCAGTGAGCACAGTTCACAGTTTGTGGGTTTTTATAGTGTAAAATAAGAACAATATTTAGGTAAAATTTTGTTGTCTAAAACTAAAATGTTTGATGATTAAATTTAAGTTAAAATTACACAAAATTTTCATTTTAAAATTCTCTCATGTATAATAGGATATCAGAATATTAGAGACTGGTTGGTGTATGTGTAGATAGATATTTGTGTTGTGTAAATATTAAAAGCAATAATGTGCTTTATATTTAATTTTATACAAAAAAGGCATATGCTTGATTTTCAGGAGCATTTAGATAGAAATGAAAAATAATTAAAAAAAAGTTTTGAAGTTTATTGTAAATTAGTGAGAAATTGAAATTTTAGTTGTAGTTAGTACTTTAAATTATTTGAAAGCGCTTCTCTAGATATTTTTTAGTAATTTTAATCTGATTTTAAAGTTGTCACCAAAAAAATTATATAAATAAAAAGCTCTATAAAAACCGCTTACTAATTTCTGATATATTTAAGCCGAAATACACTTTTAATATATTTTACACTTGTTTTTCTACCGTTTACCACCAGAAGTGGTGAAGAGAAATATTAACTTTTTCACCTTAAATCCCATAATATATATACATATATTTAACTATGATCATCCATCTGTCAGTTGTTGGCACGCTCACATCCACAATAACTGATAAAGCTCAATAAAATTTGGCCTGAGTATTTCTTACACTCCTAAGGAGTTTCTTATTTAAAACTAGATAAAAACCGGTTAAGTATATTAAAACATATAGACCGATATATGTAGCAACCTCTACGTTCAACCAAAGAACTTTCGTAAAATTGTCTATTATAAATCGCCATATAGAATATTAAGTTATACGTACTTTATTACCATTCCAAAAATTATCAAAAGAGAAAAGTTATAAACACAACTCATTAATTGTTTCTGTATTGATTGGTACAAGAACAATAATATGTGTTTGTAATCCTCCAAACAGTCCGGATCTAATTCCAGTGAAGAGAAATTTTCCCTTGTTAGAAATGTCCAAAAGTGTGATTTGAAACAGAAATGGAAAACTCGCGGGAGGGGTTTTTAACAAATTTCCAAAATTTTATAAAAAATTAGAAAAATTATAAAAATATCTTTTTTTGTAAATTGTTATAATTTCAATCAAATAAAAAATTAAAACTGTAATTTTGTGCATTAGTTTTTATTAATTTATAATTATGTTAAGATTTTTACGATCTCACTCTTTGTAGCAATTGAGAAAAGTTTGAATATAACACACTTTGCCTGCATGCGAGTTAATATTGTTACTTATTACCTTCAACTTGATATGGCGGAAGAATAAAGTGTGTTTATCTATTTACACAAATACAGAAACACACTTTAATATTCACATAAATCTGTTTAACGTAAACACTCAACAAATAAACAAGGAAAACAAACAAAAAATTAAAGTGAAAAAAAAGCAATCAACTCAACCAAAAGTAACGAACGCTTTTGGTTACCACAGCAATTGAAATGTTGAAGTGTTATAATAACCAAACAATTCAAAACCAAATACTATTTTCAATGATCCTACACTTACACAAAAATATTGAATAATTTTGTAATAATATTTACGTACATTAAAGTAAATTCACTTTGTTTTCGAACATTTACTTAATATTCATATCCCTAGTGGTACAGTCTATATCATATAGATTCTGGATTCAATTTTTGTCAAATATCTATTCCTCTTTAGCGTTCACAATTTCAACTTTTTTAAAACTGTTAACAGTGTTATTATTTCCCATATGTTTACTCCATCCAATTCATTTGCATATATGAAAAATACATTCTTATATTACACTCTTCTAATATCTCGATAATACGTATGTGTATGTATCTGTGTGTGGTGTTCGAAATTGTTCTGGTGAAATAACATTTAAAATGTGAAATTTTTCCTACACATTCGTTGGCATTACCTTCGTTTTATGTCTCTAATATTACTCTTTTGGTGTCTTTGTCAAAATAATGGTATTTGAGTAGTCATGGAAGCGTTATTTTCTACCACATTTTATGTGTGTTTATGATATTGTGATTGTATATGTTCAACACATACATACATCTACTTCGCCATAAAATTAAATTACCAAACCAAAACATTCGTTTATAATATTTTCAATACAGAAACATACATATATATAACCAGACATCGAAACGAATTTAATTAAAAGCAAATTTTGAATTTTTATATAGTGATTGAAGGATATAAGAGACAAGACTGAAAAGGGTTCTTTATTATATATCACATTTATCAGATAAATAAATTAATTGAAATTGTGTATAAATTTCTATCATTTTAAAAAATTTGCTACGAATTCCTTTAGCAGTCTAACTGTATTGACTCAATATCACTTCCTGATTCGATTTAACGATGTCCATTTGTACGTCTGTGGTCGGCTGGCATTCCGACTATCTGTCTGCAATGCGACTTTGTGAAATCTTTCAAAGGTTGAAGCCTATTGAATTGGGTGTTAATCAGTTTATATTTCAGGTAACTCGTACACATATGACATCTGGAGTGGGTTTTAAAGTCATACACGTGCGTATATTTTAAAAAAATTTGACTTTAACAAATTTTGTTTTAGTCCCAATTCAAATTTCAAGAAGTTTCGTCTCCTAAAAATTATTAGCTTCCGGAAGTTACATCAGACCTGTATAAATCTAAAAACAATTTTAGTATTATGTTATTATGTCGTATATTTGCAAAATTTTTGTCGGAATCGGTCCATCATTTCGTATAGTCCTCATATAGTCCTCATTGCCAAAATCTACGTCAAATGGCACAAATCTCTCATAAATGTGATTATTATTTTTTTTTTAAATAATTATGTTTTATACAAGCAAAATTCGTGAAATAAAATTCTACAAGCGTCAGTCTATAATATATTATGCCTGATGGTGAAGGGTATTATGTTTTCGGTCTTACCCATTTTTTTTACATTTATTATATAAACACAATTAATGCTTTCGAAATTCCCGCAATTTGTTCTAATATTTTTTTAAAACATTATTAAGATTACCCTCGTATGTATAGTTTGCGCATTTGTATGTTTAAGTACATAAATATTTATCCAATACTTTGGTTTCCCGTTCATTTTAAAAGCAATTCGTTTAATAGACTTCTCCCTTTTTTAAACACTTGTATTTACGTATAAATATTTATTATTCAGTGTTTTATGTATGTATTGGATTTTTATTTCCGGTTTTATTTTTCTTATTTACATTTCTTTCTTCTGACGTACGTTCGTTTTTTACATCTTTATTTATTTGGTTGTGTATTTAAATTAATTGAAATAATCATTATTACTTTAACAATATTTATACTCAACACAACTATAGGTGGTAGGGGTATAATGCGTTTATGCTTTAGTTTGTAACGCATAGAAAAAATAGTGCTACCATCACGATTTAACATTCGTCTGTCTGTTCGTCTGTCCGTCCGACTGGCTGTCCATGTCAACTTTGTGAACAAAATGCAGGTCGCAATGTTAGAGATGTATTGATGACCCATGACAATGCCTATTGAAATTTGTGATGATGGGTCCATTTTTACACATACAAATGTTCCTAACGGAATTGGATTTAAAGGTCATACATAATTAGGCACAAAATAGTAATCTTAAACGATGTGCCAAATTATACGAGTAGCGGTTTATTATTTCTCATAGGTCCCATAAAACCATCGTTCTCAGATATTCCTTGGTATTATGTTAAGAGTCAGTTGAATTAAGATAAGCAAAAAACGATGTTTGAAATTTTACGAGAGTCAGCATCTTCAAGCTTCCATATAACGACCCTTCTTTTAAAAGCACATAAATCACACTTGATTTAGCATAAATTAAAAAAATAAGGTATACGAGGGTCGTTCATTAAATGTTCCTAACTACCATTTATAACTAATAATGTGCAGTTGGTTATAAAATAGTCGGACTTGACCGATTATAACTTCTTAATTGTTTTAATTCAATTTTTTCTTACACTCAATCTCTTTTCTCTTGCATTAACGATTTATCGTCACCATTCACTTTGTAACTATAGTAAATATTTATATATGAAATTTTCATCGACATTATTGACAAGTAGTGGATTTTATGGGTTGCACACGGTGGAAAGGAAGAATATATAAAATAAACATTTTCCTCTTCATTACCTACCTGCAATTTCTTTTGGCTGATTTTAATGATTGATTGAGTAGTTATGTTGAATTGTTGTTGTGTGTATAATTTTATGGTATGATGATGACAAATAAAACAAGAAAATATTATTAAGATCTTAATCTGTGATTTTCGATTAAAAACTATTTAATATTTAATTATAAATTTTAATTTATCAATAACAAATTTATATAATTCAATTGAATTCTTTTCAGAAATATTTCTTTAAAATTTTAATTATTTTAAATAATAATGTAATTATTTAATATTAATTCTATTTAAAGAATAAGATAATGTTTATAATTTTTAAAAAATGCCAAACATTTATTAACGCACATGGAAAAATCGATACACACATCAAATTGTTTATTTTGAACAGAAAGATTGTAATGTCTGAACATGTTCCAGAACCTGCTTGCAGGATATAAAAAAACAAGCGTTTTTAAAACAAAATTTGTATGCTCTAAATAGGAACAATCCGCACTTAAGTGAGTCCTCTGCAAACTGTGAGACTGTGAGGTTGAGTTTAAAAGTAAACTGTGTGAATCGAGCTATTAGGAAAAGTGTTATTGTAACAAAAACCGGACTTAACAAAGTGTTGTCCTGATGTGTTAAAAAGATGTAAATCAATGTTTTTAAAAGGCAAAGACGTTACATTATCTTTTAATCCCGTTGTAAATTTCAAGTAAAAAATGAGTTTTTTTGTATAAAAATATTAACGAAAACAATTTTTGAAAGAACTTTTTTTGTTATTTTAGATTATCCAATTGTAGTGATACTTTTCTACAATATATTGCAAGCATTTCTTTGAAATTCTTATTCTTTCACATTTAAAATTGCTATTTTAAAGCGACAAAAATTGTGCAGTAGAAAAAATTTATTGATAAAATTTTAAATTAAAAGTAAACCTCCCATAAAACTGTTCCTTCCGGAATAGGTATTTAAGATCGTAAAAGTCCTTATTACAAAGCGATTTAAACGAAATTTGGCACAAGTAAGTTTTATAATATTCTAAAATGATGTGCCAAAATATGCGAGGGTCGGTACATTATTTCTCATATGTCCCATACACATATACGTTGGTCTTGTAATAATAATTAGTGAAATTAAGATAAATATAAGTAAAAATCGATATGTAAAATTATACGAAGGTTGGTTCACAATTTCTTGTAGCCCCCATATAATCCTCCAGAAAAATTAATTTAAAAACGCATACATTTAACAGAAATCTAAGCGTCACAATAATATACAATACGAGGGTCGTTCATTCATTTTTTATAATAACCATTTGTAACCGACGATGTAATGCAGGGAATTAGATGGTCGGGCTTGACTGACTTTACATTCTGACTTAAAATGTTTTAAGTATGTATTATTGTCCAAAACCCTCCATTGTATTTATTTGCCCAGTATAAAAAGCTTTTTTGCAATATTTTTAATTTATATTTTTCAACATTAAAGTCTTTGAATTTAAGTGCATTAAAGAAATTTCATGTTTATCGTTAACAATAAAAATTAATTATTTATAATTTTATGTGTGGCACAATTTACTAAACCTTTGAGGAATTTAAGTACTCACTCATAAACACACACACACACACACAACCACACTCGAATTTGTTACTATTTAAACAATACAAATACACAATATTAGATAAATTATAATATATATGTGCGAATATCATTTCTAACATTATAAACGATTCAACGAATGTTGTTCTCTCTTACACATGATAATGATGATGAGGATAATTGTAGGACATGTATCACAATGTGTGTAATGTTTGTTTTAATACTTTAAAGAATGGGTGGGGGTAGGAGATGAATTGTGACTAGATTGACAAAGACAATAACAACTAACTCGATGATAACGACGTTGTATTCTAATGAGTATATTGCGTAATTAAAGCATTATCACCTTTGGAAACAAACCATAATCGTTTTAAGTTTGATTTGTCATTGTCAACAATAGAAAGACACAGTGTCATTTTACTAATTATCATGTGAACATAAAGCAATCATTGATTGAGTTTAAGTGTCTCTTTCACTTTTGGGTGAAAGAGAGGTGATGTGTATTGGTTATTGTGATTATTAAAACTTAATATGGTCTCTTTAGACATTTCTAGAGTATTAAATATCTCTATACTATTATTAATTACAAAACATTAATTAATTCTCTTATAGTGACATTAACAAAATTCACCTCTAAAAAATTTAATTACTGTTTTCTATTGTAAATTTACTTCTTATTTTTTATATATATTTCTGAATAATATCAATAAAATTGAAAAATGTGTATATATATAGTTGAACCATCAAAACTTTTCCACTTAACTCGCTATGGAGCTAAACTTTATCGTAGTTTCTCCCTCTTCTCCAGCATTTTTGTTTGTTCATGTAAATTTCATCTTCTTTTGTTTCGACGTGTTTGCAAGAGAAAATTTTATTTTTAAACTTTAATGCGAACAAAAGTTGTACGCAAATGTCAATTTCAGCGTAAATGTTATAAAATTAAATAAATACCTGCTTGAATTTAATCATTTTATATAGAAAATATTAAGAACAAGTATTTTAATTATTGAACTTCAATTTCAACTTACTACTATTTAATAAAGAAATTCTATATTCAATCATTTAATTGTTTAAGAAACACTTTATTAATTATCCAAATAATTAACGCATTTAATTGTTTATTTACAGAAATTTCTGATAAATAAATCGATAATGTGTCATAATTGACAGGCTTTTATTGACAGTTAATTTTTAATCAGTACTAATTTATTTTTTCAATCGTTGTATTACGCGATTGGTACCTTTGTGACGAAAAGTATAAAAAATGTAAGTTTTATTTAAAAATTGAGATTAAGTTAAAGAAACCCTATTAACATAAATTTGCTTCTTTACTATCGCAATTTGTCACTTTAATTAAACGATTATTAAAAAAAATAACATAACGAAATTTTCATATTTTCGTAGGGCTTATTAGCCTCAGATTTTGAAAGTATAATCGTTAAGAATTTTATCACAATTTGAATTCATTTGATGTACCAACTAGTTGGGGCGTAGTCGGAGACCTTCCAAAATTGACTACCAACGTATATTGATTTTAAAAAATATTCGTAAAAAAATCGTTTATGAATTGAAACAATTTTTTATATAAGACGCTAATGTTATCAATTATAGTTTCAGAGATATTAAATTTGAAAAAAAGTTTTTAATTCAAGTTACCCTTTTTTAATTAGTGGGCTTAATAAAGGTACTAAAATTTTGTAAATTTAATTTTTTTAATATATTGAAATCTATGCACTCTAAAAGGTTTCATGTAAATTTACTTTATTTATAGTAGGTAACTGGATTCATACTATAAATAGGGTAAAATTACACATAGATTTTTAAATTTTTACGCATTTTTATATGTAAAAAATGAATATTTATTATTCAATATATATCAACATTTAAACAATTTTACGTAAAATATAAGTAATTTTAAATGAAAATGTTCATAATTCTTTAATCACGACTAGCAGCATTTATACTACTATATTTTGTTTGTATTTTTGTAGACAAAAGTATGTAAAAATTATATCAAACATTTTATGCTCATTTTTACACACATTTAGTAATTTTACATGAAATCTTACTCATTTTATTCATTTTACATTCATTTTTTAGGGTGTTCATTAACCATATAAATATACAAATCCGTTAAAAAGTTGTATTAATCTGAATTTGGAACTTTGACCAAATCAATTTTTCTGATTTTGTCCAAAAATGTGGTGAAATCACTGTTTGTTCTAAACATTATAATTTTTTATTATTTCATAAGGAAATCTTAACGGGAATGAGCTTAATTTTAAATCTGATGAATCATTTTTTTGTTATATCAAATGAATATAGTTATTCGTTTCAATTTTATGAAAGTTATTAATATAATTTAATTTTTTTATTTTTTTATTCGAAAAATCCAAAAATTCTAAATTGTAAAGTTTTTCATACAATTTTAACATCAAATGACAGATCATTTAGTGTTTTCCTTTACAAATAGTGATTCTTGATTCTGTTAAAAGCTTTTACTTTTCTGAATAAACTTTCTTTCTAGATGAAAAACTAAAAAATAAATGTCTTTAAAAAATCGCTACTACCACTAATGATGTAGCTGAGTGAGAATTTCTTTCATAAAAAAATGTTGGAATTACCGTTTTTTAATAATTAAAAAAAGAATTTAAAAATAATAAAAAAAATGAAATAAAGCCGACATTTCAAGTGCACAAACAATTCTACAAAATAATTGCTTCTAACTACTTACCAAACAAATAGAAATTGTAAATTGCTTCCTGCCTTATAAAATTAAAACTTTAAGATTTCACAGAAACGAATTCATTTATGTTAAATTTACTTAATATTCTTTGTATTTAAGTTAAGTTAAGTTTTTTTTTAATTTATAAAAAAACTAATTATAAAGTTATTAAAAGGTAAAATATTCTATGCGTTAAATATAATTTTGTCTTAACTACTTTATAACCAAAATTATAGGGTTTGTGTGGTGGGTTTTACTTGAAACTGTTTTGCTAATAAAAGTATTTAGTTACATAATACTTACATTTAATATTACAGCAAAATCTAATTTAATAAAATATTTTATGTACTTGATGGGTAATTTGAAGTTTACTTTTAAACGTTTTCTTTTAAACTGTTAATTGTCACGTAGAAACTTTTTCTGCAGTTATTAAGAACAAAAACTAAAAGTTTTAGTTGTAGCTTAAATGATAATTACTTTTTTAAGTGTAATAGGGGCAACATAGAGATCGATTGAAAAACTGAAGGAACTTCTGAGATGAACATTGATCAGTTACATAATATATAAATCATCGGTCCAACAGATTAGAATAGTTATATACCGATATCTAAGGCAACCTCAAAAATACCCCTAGAATTTATTTTGATTTATTATTTCCTTTAAATATAAATCGGGCTTTGTACGTTCTCAAGTTCTATCGTATTTAATATATATTTAGATAAGTTTTAACAAAAGTATTTTTTTTTTTTGATAAATTTACCAGTAATTACCGCAGGGTTCTACAATTGAAAGCAAATGGATTTAAATTTGGTCATACTGTTCACCTATATATTTGATCACTATGCCTAACGTATTTAAACTATGGGAAGCGATTTGAATATTTCAGTGTGTGTATATGTTAGCATGCATTTGGGTGTATTTAAGTATAAATGGGTGACGCAATGTTTTCTCATATTGGTCTATGATGAAAGTTATTTAAGATTCGGCAATGTTTTTTAATTAATGTACAAAATAAATTTTTAATTAAAAAAGATTGAATTTTATATTTAATTATTAAATTTAATTTTATTTTATTATTTTATATTTATTGAAAACAATTTAATATATTTCAATAATTTTTTTCTCTTTTATTTTTAGGTAAGTTCCAATACTTTTGTCATACTTACAACTTATAAAAAATAAGAGGTAATTCTGTAATATAAAGTGATTTAAATGTGTTTGTCTGTCCGATTTTTTCATAAGTTTTCCAAGTCCTACTAATAATTCTGATTCAGTATACCCATATTTTACCTCCAAGTAAGTAATTAATTTTCCAAAAATTTTTATCTATTATTTGATACCCATTTTTCAAAGAAGTGAGATCGGAAAATGATTAACATACATATATGTTAATGAAAATGAAACTACTAAACGTACAGTTTTAATTTTTTATCCGATAGAAATTATTATTCAAATTTACAAAAATAGAACGTTTTTATAGTTTTATTTTTATTTATGTCACAATTTTAAATTTTTTTTCGGTAACCATTCCATCCACCATTTCTGTCGCTTGCTCGAATAGGTAGCTCATCACTGTTTAAATATACCACACTTCTCAATTATTTTTCAAGAAGAGTCCAATATCTTTCCTGTGGCTTTTGCTCGGGACAGTCTTGGTATAAGTACCTCATTTTTTATTTGCATCTCCTAAGGGTTTGTTTACTTACCATAGTGGTAGTATGCCAAGTCAGACCAAAAATTAATGGGCCATTTGTGAAGCAACCTTATTTGTAAGCATTTCTCAATGTAAATTTTGGTATTTATAGAGCCCGTTGTAACAAATGATTGGCTTCTTTTGCCGCAATTGCATATTGCTTGCCATACAGAATATGTGTTTCGTCATTCATAATGCAGTAAGAATATTTTTATAAAATAGTCTTTTATTCGCATGTTCTGTTTTGGCTTCTACATTTTAACAGCGTTTCTGTCATGAACTTTTTGAGCTTTGTATGTTTCTAGAACTGTATTTGCTTTAACATTTTATACCACTGAGCTAACCGGCCTGCATTTCGACCGGTTGAGTTAGGAGCTCTTTTGAAAAAGCTTTCAATTTGTTGGCATTAAAAACATACCTGAACCAGGTGTTCTCCCGGAACTGTTTAATAACAGTGGACACAGTTTGAAGACAGTTTGAATGCTTGACCAACTTTTTGTAGAAAAAAGTCTAAAACACTTGGGTTAAAATTTTTTGTGAAAAACGTTTGTTAAAAATTTTTCGTTCTCACTTCTTAAAAAAATATCTGGACTGATGAAGAATAACTGAAAACATAGCTTTTCTCAGTGTAGTCTTAATGCTAAAAATGATTGTTTCTATTAGTTTCAGCAGTCGTACAAAAGTTTCAGATTTATTACTACAGTTTTCAATTTTGTTCCACTCTGCGATATTCGTTTTAAAACAAAACTTTTGTAATAACTAGACAACCTTTTTCGAGACTCTTTCTTAAATTTTTATTCACATTTTAAATAGAATATATAATGTCCACTTAATATAATTAAAATAAATGTTTACAACTACATGAATGATAAAAATATATTGATTCAATATATAAAAATGAAAACTTACATAACCAAACTTAACTAAAATTATTTATGAGGCATTGCGTAACGTAATTTTTGCCAAAATTGTGGATCACCCCATTTCAAATATGAATTCATTTTTAAATAAATTTTTAAATCTTTATCCAAATCAGAGAGATCACCAATATCTTCGTACATTATAGCAATTATTTTTGATCTACGTTCCCTGAGAGTTGCACGATATGATTCTTTAAATTCCATTTTTGCCCATTCGGATTCTATGAAATTTTGCGATAATATTATTATAGTACGCTTAGAATTTGCAATAGATCTAACAATTTGATCCATTATATAGTCACCAACTATAAAATCTCTTACATGAACGCATAGCTTAAAGGGAGGATATCCGTTTTCCAATTCGGGTACTATATAATTGGCTATAAAATCTTCATCTTTATGTGAATAACAAATAAAAGCATCATATAACTTGTCTTCATTATCGTCATCATCATAATCATATATACGTATAAATCTGGGGCATAAATTGTAAATTAAAATGTCTATATATTGTTTGTATTTGTAGTATAAAGCGATTATTAACAGTATTGCAATTACACTCGCACAAATAATAATTATTTCAATTATTTTTCTTTTATTACACAAATCGCTTAGTTCTCTTAATAATCTCGTACCGGGGTAATTGTTACAAGTAAGTTTAGGAATATCAACAAATTTTTTAAGATTTAAATGTGACATCATGGCGAATTTATCACAATCACATAACCATTTGTTTTTCGCCAAAATTATATTAATTAGAAATTTACTAGAGTTTAGAAATATTAAAGTGTCTTCATTTAAATATTGTAAATAATTTTCACTTAAATCTAGATACGATACATTTCTGGGTATTTGATTTGATTTAATTTCTTCTAAATTATTATTATTCAAAAATAATTTAGTACATTCAGCATAACCTTCACTATTGGTTCGGTAAATGTCGGGCAGAAAAAATATTTTATTATTTGTTAAATTCAATTCAATTCCTTTGAAATTAAAATTTCTGATGCTCATAAGATTTGGCACTCGAGTCAAGTTTTTATTAGCACAATTTATCATTAAAATTTTATCATACAATCTCAGCCAGCAGTCACACTGATTTGGACATTCATAGGATTCCAGATATTTAGATTCAATTGAACACAACAATTCCTTTTCATTAATGTATTTCAATTGTTTACCTCTTATTTGCTGGGGATTTGAACAGATTAAATTATCGATGTTAAATTTTAAGTGATTTTCCGAACCATTTAAATATTTCATTGATTCCAAAATTTCACAATAACATTCCAAAGGATTTTCATTTAAATCTGTAAATATGTATTGAATATCTTCATAATGGTGTCCATATTTTCCAAAATCTTGTAAATTTATAGTTTGTATTTGATTATGGCTTAGATTTAATTTAAGGTGATCCGTGTATAATAATTCTAGATTTTTAGCACTTAATAAACGAATTTTGTTATAACTCAAATTTAATAATTTTAAATAGCGGGGCAGTTTTCCATGTAGTATGTGTAGTTCGGAAAATGAGTTGTTTTGTAGGAATAGTTGTTGTAGGGCAATATTTGTTTCCAGATTTAGTCTAAAATTCTGATGAACCAATTGGTTATGGCTTAAATCAAGAGATCTTAAATTTTCCAAATTTGTAAAGGAATTACTAAAAAAATATAAAAGATAGAAAATAGTTGAAAATTGTCACTTTAAACATTTACCTCCATATCTTATTAATCCCTTCACTTCTCTTTGAAAATTTTTCTATACAAAAATAATTTAAATTAAAAAATTACTCAAGAGTAGAGAAGTGTTTTATAAATTCAGGGCCCTTAGTCATTGTATGTTGTTGGTAAGAAAGCGCTTACAAAATATGAAATTATAGCTCGAAATCTGAGACAACATCTGAATACTGATTTACACGCAGAAAAACGTCATTTCACAATATGTTTGTCGCAAACACCTATATATTCGCGTTAAACATTTATTGTTATCACAATCATGTTAATTGTTGAATTATTTTATTTTTATTAAAATTTTGTTGCTGTAATAAAAGTTTTTTATTAAATAAAAAAATATTGTGGTCGCATTATATTTTGCAATATGTTTGACTGATCACAATTTTATTGTTATTAAATAGTTCATTATAAAAAAATCTATTCTTATTAGAACAAAAAATTATTTTCAATTTTCTGACAACTGAATTTGAAAAATATCTTCTTCTACAATTTTAATAAAAATTTACAAATAAAAAATTATGCAATTAAAATTAATAAATTTATAAGACGAAAATTTTTCAAATGTTTACATATTTTCCAAAGGTGTATATATAAAATGAGATATACATTAAAATATTTCATGCGAAAATATTTTTATTCAATGACAAAATAATGTGAGCAAAACTTTTTAAATATACTTTAATATTTTGTTTGAAACAACAACATTTTTAGTGACGATAACAATATTTTTGGTGGTGACAACAAAAACTATTGTTATCAATGCAAAATAACAATGCAAGTAAAAAATGTTATTGGCGGCAATAACAATAACTATTTCTATTAATGCAAACTCATATATGAATAAACAAACTATTTATAACACTAACAATATTTTTTTATGGAAATAACAATATTTTTAGTGATGATAACAATAAATATTTTTACTAATGCAAAATCGCAATGTTTATAAACCAAATTTTTAGTTACGATAAGAATATCAAATAACAATAGGTTGTTGCTTTTCGTTTATGGTTTCCGCAGACATATTTTTTCTCTGCATGTATTTGAATATATAAACCAATTTTCATAATTTTTCTTATGGACATATATAATAAATTATAATATATTAACTATTAATTTTTATACATACCTTTCAACTGCTCTCAATCGATTTTTAGTCAATAATAAAGTTGTCAACTTTTTTGTATTCCTAAATAAACCAGACGATATTGTCTCCAAATAATTGTAAGATAAATCCAGGTACATCAACTCCTCTTGATATTCAAATAGATCTCTTGGCAAACTTTTCAATTTATTATGGTTTAATATAATTTCCTTAATATATGTTGAATAATAGAAAAGATTATCTGGTAAAAATTCCAGGCCACATTTAATTTTTACTGTTTTAAGTTCAAACATATACGCCAAAAATTCTTCGGGAAATTTTAAGATTTCAAAACGATTTTCCCTTAAAATAAATTCTTGTAATTGATTATTATATCGAAATAGTTTAGCAGGTAGTTCTCGAAATTCATTTTGATTTATATCGATTTTAGAAAGATTTGGAAGATTAACAAATATTTCTTCGGGTAATGTTTGAAGCAAATTGTTTTCCAATTTGATTGCTTCTATTAAGGCTTTATTGGGAAATATGTTTGAGTCAATACTGATCAATTTATTATTAGATAAATTTAATTTTTTTAAATTTCTTTGCTTTTGGAATTGGCCATTATTGAGGATTTGTAAATTGTGATTTATATCCAAACATATTAAGTTTTCTAAATTTTCAAATAGATTTTTGGGCAGTTTTGTAATATTTGTATTTAAATTTAAATGTGTTAAATTTTTTAATGTCTGATTAGCAAATAAATTGCTGGGCAATTGTGATAAATGTTTGAATTGTATAGTTAAAATCCTTACACCTTGAAAATTACTCAATTGTTGCTTTGAAAGCTGTTTAGGAGCTGATTCATTATTTTTAATCCATAAATGTGAATATGAAAAAATTCCTAATTCCCTTAGCATAACACCAAGAGAACTACCATCATCTGGCATTGGACAGTTGTATATTTTTAGGGTATCCGTTTCATTTCTATTATTATATTTAAGTTCAAATATTTGCCTCCGAAATTCATTATATTCCATAATATTAAAACATTCTATTTTTATATAAACATTATAGTGTACTATAATTTTCACTTCCGCTTTGTGTATGTGTGCGGATTTATTTAAGGATATAAATTGTAAGGTGATTAGAAAATAGAAGTATATGTATGATGTTAAATGTGTCATGATTATTCCCTGAAATTAAAAATATTAGATTTAATTTTTTGAAAATTATTGGAGAAGAAAACCAATTTTATTTGCAAATATTTTAATGTAAAATAGGGTGCTTAATGAAGTGTAATGAGCGTTGTTTTACATTTAACATAAAATTATATACTTATTTTTACAAAATACATACACACATTTATGTTTTATAATTTAACAAAAATTGCAAATGTTTTCTATTTTTTAAAGTTGTTTAAGAATAATTATTTATATAATTTTAATAAATATTTTGTTAATTCTTTACTTATTTCCATTTATTACCTGTATACATTACTTTTGAGTCCCTATTTGCTTTTTAGGGACAACCGGAATTTCTATGTACATACATTATTATCTTCTATTTCCTCCGATCTCTTGTAATTCCAATACATTGTTAGGACTTTTTGAACTATGTGGCATAGCATAACGTAATTTTTTCCAAAACCATGGATCACCCCATTTCAAATATGTATTCATTTTTAAATATGCCTTCAGATCTTCATCTATAATCTCGATATTTTTAATATCTTCATAAATAATAACAATAACTTTTGATCGTCCCTCTGTAAGAGCTGCTTGGTGAGCAGTTTTAAATTCCAACTTTGCCCATACAGATTCAATAAAATTGTTACTCAACACCACTATAGTTTTTTTCGACATAGCTATGGAACGTAGTATTTGATCGGGTATACAGTCTCCTACCAACCAATCACGAACATGAACACATATTTTAAATGCTGGGCTACCATTTTCTAATTCGGGCAATAAAATATCCAAAACGAAATTTTCATCTTTAGCTGAATAAGAGATAAAGGCATCGTACTCCTTATCTTGATCTAATTCCTCTTCGGTAACTAACCAGAGACACATGTTGTGGGCATATAACCAGATTTTAATTTCATTTTGATATTTATAATACAGAGCCAATAAAAGACATAATGCGGCAATTAATATAAATATATAAAAATTATGTTCAATTGGGCACAGATCTTGCAGTTCATAGAAATAGGTGAGATGTTCGGTATTGGCGCAGGTCACGTTGGAGAAATCTTTAAACAACTGTATATTGTTTTGGGTAAAACGTAACAAATTTTTAGCATCGCAATCACAAAGCCATAAGTTATCTGATAGATATACTTCCGATAATTTACTGCTGTTCATAATATTTAAAACATCAGCACCTAATGTTTCCAAAAAATTTCCTCTTATATCCAAAACTGTTAAATTCTCTGGAAGTTGATGTTTTTGTAATTGTGCTAAATAATTATTAGCAACAATTAACCTGGTAATGTGAGCATATCCTGCAACATGATTAGACGGCAATGTTGTCAGTCTATTGCCTTGAATATTAAGTTCAATGCCTTTGAATGTATCATTTTTAATACCGTGTAAATCAGGAACATTCATAAAATTACGTTTTGAACAATCTATCATTAACATTTCATCATACGATCTTAATATACACGAACACTCAACTGGACATTGTTCTTTATATTCACAAACCAAAATTTCTGCTTCTAAATCCTTAACATAGTTTCCCCGTAAGTTTACTGGTTCCATACATGTTAAATCTTTTAATAGAAAATGTATATTTTCCTTTAAATTAAAATTTTTACTTGGGTCCTTTAAAAACTGTACAAAACTTAATAGATTACAATCACATTTAATGGGATTACGATTTAAATCAATTTTTAAAAGCTGCTTCTGAAAGTCTCTTAAACCAAGTGTTTCATTATGTATATAAACGCTTGTAATTTGATTGTGTTTTAAATTTAGTTCCAAATTATTGATAACTAAATAGATTAATTCATTATTGTTTAACGATGTCAAATTATTATAACTTAAATCAAATGTTTCAAGGAAATATGGCACAATCCAATTTCGCGATATTGAGGTTATACTATTATGACTAAAATCTAGAGTCCGTAAATCTCGTAGATATCGAAACGACCATAGCATTTCAATATTGCTAGTTGTCAATTTGTTGTCATCAAAGTGAATTATCTCCATTTGTGTAGTGGAACGAAACATTTCGCTGGAAAGATATATTTTTAATTTGTATATTTTTTAAAAAATTTTGTAATATTAAGATTTAAAAAAAAATTAAAACTTTAAAAAACAACAAATATTTTCAAGAATATCGTATATAATCAAACCGATTGCAGTTGAAATGGGAATATATTTCATAAGTGATTCCTTTATTAGAGTTATGTAAAATTATGCATGATTGAAAAAGATTAACATATTTAAAATTTCAAAGAATTGGCCTAAATAGTTGATATTATTTTGCAGATCTCTTAATGAAATGGTGTATCTTTTTTTGTCACTTTGTTGAATTTCCTTTATAAAGGTTTCGAGGTTTTGTGAGGCCTTATATTTTTACTTTTCGACTTCCTTTTAACGTTATCCAAAATATCTCTCCATTGGTCTTGTGAAAGTTGTGTGAAAATATAACTTTCGATTATTGTTTTACATTTTAAAAGTTAATTTGGCGAGTTTTAAAAAATTTTAGAAAAAACTTGTGATTGATATCTCTAGAACATCATTTTTATCACTCTGTAACATTTGATCAATTAGCAAAAAGATAAAGGAATGCTTCAAAAAAAAAAAAAAATGTGAAAAAGTTTTCCTCAGTTATCGGTATCTAGTGTCTCATTAATACATCCCCACGGATCATACTTTTTAAAAGCAATAAGATTTAATTTTAACTTTTTTTTTTTTTTGAAATAAATCGGGTTGCGATTTAGAAAACTATAGTTTTAGACTATCATCAATTATAGAAATGTGTCATAAATTATTACTGCACATTTCATATTTTTCGTGGTGCAAAACCGATCAAACACCTTCGCTTTGGTCGTCTACACAATCACAATAAATAAAATAAATATCTAAGAAAAAAAAAAAAAAAAAAACGTCGATTTCAAAAGGATTGTATTGGCGTTTTTGTGTCCTAAATGAAGATGATTTTTGATCTAAGATTACCATTTCAAAATTACAAATCAACAAAGTAGAGTCTAAATCTAGAAACACATATGAAATATTTTGCTTAATCATCAAAGCCTGTTGTATTTTTATATCCTACATTACTATAAGTAATGAAAAGAGTATATTAATTTAATTACTACATGTGTAACGCCCAAAATAGAATTATCAAAACCCCATTTGAAGCATAACTCTACTGAACTTTTAGAAAATCGCTATAAGCGGTAAAATATATTAAAGCTGGTTACTGTTTTTCTCTTATCGAATTTGTATAAAATTTGTATGCTCTGCAACTTTTTGGACTTTATGTTATTTGTGTTCAAGGTATTTTTCCAGAGAACACTAGAGCTCCGAATTTCGTCATAAATGGCGACCGAAGTAAGCGACGCATACCGAAACGACACAAATCGAATCACCCGTTTCTATATAAATGTACTGAAATTTAATTTATTGGGGCGAATATTCAAAACACAACAAAATTCGTATTTTTGATAAAAAACAAGTATGAATATATTTTTGATATCATTTACTTATTTATTATTAAGCAAATAATTTGTTGCTATAGTATCTTGTTCAGATTGAAGTGGTGTGACAATTTCAATTGATTATAATATTCTTACTGCTGAAGGTGAAAGTCCAAGAGCTCTTCTTATATAAGTAGCATTTTCTTTCGATTCAAAATGTTTAATTGCGTGTAATTAAAACTATTACTTTCTTTAAATTTGAGTCATATTTTACATCCTTAGTATACTTTGGCGAATCACACAGTACATTCTTATCATAAACACTTGTTCTTAGCACAACTTGTAAAACAAAGAAGAGAGAATTCCCACTGACGAACAGTTTTATCAATGACGCTGAAAATGGAAATCCATAACGCGTTTTCTTGCTGCGCAAACTGAAATCAAAACCAACGCAAATCAGGGGTCACAACAATCAAATCGGACCTAGGCAACACAAGTCTGGGCTGTGCTATAGTGTAATTTATTTATTTGTTGTTAATAAAATTGTCTATTCGTAAAATGATAAAATATTTTTGATGATTTTAAAGATAAAATAATATTGGATCTTACCTTTTAAATTTCCTTAGCTGATTATGTGATAAATGAATTATTTTTAAATTTGTTGTGTTCTGTAATAAATCATCCGGTATTTGTTGTAAATTATTATTCGACAAATTTAAATATTTCAAAAATATCTGATCGCTCAATAATCCATGGGGTAGATTGGTAAACTTGTTATCAGTTATTCTTAACATTTCAATATTTCTAGAATTTCGAAATAAATCTGAATGTATTTGTTTTAAACCACATTGCAAAGAAATTTCGGTCAATTTCGGTAAGTTTGCAAAAAATTCGGATGGTAAATTCTTTAAAGATATTTTATTTTGTCTCAAAATAACTTCAGTCAATTCCTTATTATGTTGCAATAGTCCAGGTGGTAATGTTGCGAATTTATTGCCACTAAGATTGAGTAGCATTAACTTGGTCAAAGATGCAAAAATATCAGATGTTAATACTTCTATTAAATTATTCTCCAAATCCAAAACTTTTAAAGATGAACAATGACTGATGAGTTCTTTTTTAAACTCCAATAAATTATTATTGCTTAAGATCAGTAGAGTAAGATTATTTTGTTTTCGAAATATATCATCTGACAGTGAATTTAGATTTTCTCCTAATGTCATATATTCGATATTCTCTAAATTGTTGAATATGTTATGTGGTAGTTCTTTGACGCCAGTGACCATGTCTAAGGATTCCAAATTTTTTAATGACAAATCACTGAATAAATCACCAGGTATTGTTGTTGTGTTCTCCAGTTTGAGTGTTAAATTTTTTATGGAATATAAATTATGAAAATGTACTTTATCTAAATTTTGACTTAAGTCTTTATTATGTTTTAAAATTAATCTATCGACATTGTAAATATTCAGTTGTTGCATAATCGAGGAAATCGAGATATTTTCTGACAATGGACAGTTTTTAATTTCTAAAGTTTGACACGTTCCAATTGTGACATTTGGTAATATCTTTTGAAATTCTGAATAATTAAGATTAAAACATTTAATTTGAATTCGTAGTCCAGGGCCTAAAACTAAATGCAATTTTACATCATTTATGGGACATTTTATGAGATAATAGCTTAAAAGCATGGTGCCTGATAATGAGCAATTTGATTTCTTTATTTCCATATTCAGCTGAATAAATGTAAAACCATTTGCTGGAATAATGGTAACCGTTATTATTAGTAATGGAATATACACGATGGAAGTTATATTTGTATAATACATATTAAAATATTTTCGATATGAATCGTGTTTTTTTAATTCTGAAATTATAAGAAGTTTTCATTTGATATAATTATAAAAAGCTATATAAGAAGATATGATAACTAAATATACGCGAAGTGAAAATGAGCACAATTTGACTAATACATTTTTCAATTTCACGCAATTAATAGGTTTCACAATTTTGAAATAGAAATGTATGATTTTTCTAATTTATATAGAATTCAATGAAAATGGAGTTAGGAAAATGGTATTATAATTTTACGATATACGTATTATTCACACGCAAACACAGGATTGTGATTAAAGAGCAGATTCTTGCAGTTTTCTGAAAACATTGTATTTTTCCTTGTATTATGAATTTAATCATATTTGCGTAAAAAAAATGATTTTGATTTCAATTTTTTTGAAATAAATTTGATTTCTTGGTGGGGCTTAGAAAAGTAGTTCTATTTCGTATGATTTTAGTTCCATGCATTTTCTAATATTAATGATGATAGATTTTTTAATAAGAAATAACAAGACAGATAAAATGAAAATGATGCCATTGGATTGATGTATATTTAATATTAATATCTTCAAAATAATTTTTAATAAATCATAGAGTAAAAGTAGTTACATTTTCTGACCGCTTCTCGTTTAATACGTTTTTTGCATTCGGTTTAAGGAGCTCATATATGTCCAGATAAGTTTCAAAATTAATTATGTGTCTGACCTAACGTTTTAGAAATTTAAAAAATAGCATTACAAGTTTCGTAGAAGTTTCTGATGTAATATTGGTTTTTTAGGAAAAATATCAATCCAAGATCTTTATAGAGACTTTTAGCAATTCTGTTTCAATACTGCAGCACGATTTGTTAAAAATTCTTCTTAAAACCTTATTATTGAAAATTTTTCCTGCCAAAATAATTGATTTTGTATCTTGACCAATTATGCCAGATAAAATTCAGAATAAATTCCTGGTTTGGTCCAAAAAATATTTTGAGAAAAAAGCAAAACTATAATCCCAAATACGAAAAAGTACAAATGTCAACAAAACGCTCGACTTAGTGAATAAAACAGAATTTCTCATTTTTTTGGAGATTTTCACTCTAAACTAACGAAAAATAATTGTTAATCATTATAATGATGAATTTATTATTTAATCACTTTGCCATTTAATTATTACTTTTCTGGGTTACAAATATATTAATAACAACATCATTCACATATTACTTGTAGGGAGATATAGAGAATATTTCTATCAGTCATCTCCGTATAAGAAATTTAATATTTGTTTGCATTTCCTGATACATATTTAAAACTTTTATTGAATATTCCCGATTTATCTTAAATATTGAGTTTATGATATTGATTTCAAGATTTGTCGAAAAGTTGCCAAAATGTATTGATATTATTGATGGAAACCTGAATTATAACTCCCCAAAAAAGGGAAATTCCGTACATCTGAATACTGATCAATATATACAATAAATGTCACAAAAGAATCTCTTCCCCACTCAATTAGACACAAGTTTCTTTTCATACAGCATTTGTAATTCTATCTCTTTTGCACACGACTCTGATCTTAACAACATAAATTGACCATCATGTTCAATTAGGGCTATTTGGCAACATTTCATTTTAGATCCACTGAAATACATTTTATGATCGAATAGTGACTATGCACTACTGCGTTTCTAGCAAAAAATTTTAATTTCAAAAAGTCTAAAATTGTTTTACTTAAAACTTTATTTTTAAACCAAAATTTTGTTACAAAATACTTGAGAGTGGTATTTAGTAGCTAATTTCCTGTGTAATTTCTTAAAATTTGACTTAGAAGATGTTGCTTTTTGATCACCTAAATAGGAGGTCGTACAAATAATCAGTTGGTTTCAAGTTTAACGCCTCTCCTGCCAGTCTATCTAATGAAGAGTTACAGTTAGAGTTTTACAAATTTCTATATAAAATTATATTTGGGAAGTGTTAAAATTAATTCATTGTCTAATTGCTAATATATTGGTGAAAACTTATGGGTACAAACGTACATTCTAAACAAAAATTTGAATATTTGAAGAATTACTATTTAATTTTACACAGAAAAAGTTTTCGTTCATAGAATGTATATGCCCAAACAACTAAACATATGTTAAGTTTAATGTCTGATGTTGACAACTTCATTCTTATTTGTATATATATTATTCTAATGATTTCGTCTGTAATCATTCCGGAAGTTTGTACTTGACTGAAGCGTTCCTAGCCAAAATAAAAAATAATCCAATTATTCAAAAATCTTAAATTCTTTTTTAAATGCAACAATTTTATCATAGAAAAGAAATATGTTTTAAACAATGTATTAGGCATACCTTGTACATAAGAACTGTGGTTTTACATTCCTAATTTAGTGCCGATTTTATTCGACAATTTTCCCAATTTGTCTTCAGAAGTATCAGACACAACTGCTTATAGTGTACATGTGAAGTATTTTTTGTAGTCTAAGTACTCGATTCGCTAAATCTGAATGAACATCTCTGATTTGTATTCTTTACTATTAGAGTTTCTATAAGCTTAAATTCTTTTTTGGAAAATGGAGAATTATGTATGGACTTTAGTCTTGGATTGAATAATTCCCATTTAAAGATGACGTCTAATGTAGAACCTATAACCAAATGGATCGATATACATTAAATTAATAACATATACTAAAGTCAGTTAGTTTTGTATGCTTAAAAGCTTAATCTTCATAACGACCTAGTTGAGCTAGTTCAAAAGACCTCAAACATTTTTGGTTATATTCTGTATTACACACTGATATTATATAATACAAAATTTTGTCTCAGATATTAGACCGTAAGTAGTTTGCTATTGGAGCAAAATAACAGGTTTAATATAGGAAAATACTTAGAACAAACAGTCTGGCCAAATTTCATTTAACATTTATATGATTTCTTCTGGAATTGCACACTTTCTCCACTTAAATAATTTCTCAAAAATACCCGAGAGAAATTTCCAGAAATTAAAATAAATGAATTTTCCAGTTAAATCCTGGGAACATTCTTCTATGGGGAAACCATATTTATTATATTAAAATGTTTAGAAATTAATAAGAAAACAATTTTATTTTTTAAAATATACATATTTATTTGTTGTTTTTTGTTTATAATTAAGTTTTTATATTAAGGTAATAATTACTTAAAGTAAATTTTGTTGATTTCCATTAAATTTAACATTACTTTTACATAAATAGACATAATTATACTAAATATTTATTTTTTACTTATTTTTTTTCTATTTTATTATTTTTATTTATTTTTTTTGTGTTTTGTTTATTTATGAAATCTATGAAGAGATGATGATTAAGAATAAAGAAATAATTTAAATACATTTAAATTTATACAAATATGTGATGGATAATTTTAACAAAAAATATATATAATTATATATTTTTTTACTGAATACATTATGTGAAGCGATTAGAGTTGAAAAAAGTGGGTATAAGAAAATATTTCGAGTTTTTTTTACAATAGAAAAATAATAATTAACATTTTGCTATTGACAGTTTATGTTTACATATTCGATTTTAAATTACTTTTTACATAGATTTTTCTTAAATATAAAGAAATCATATTAAATTCATAAAATCATAATAATAATCATCAAAAAGAGAGAGTACTTTTGGTTAAAAATAATGAAAACATTTAAATAAGTAGAAGTAGAATTTTTTATATACATTAAATATTTTAATATTACTTATCTTATTTTTATTTATTTCAATAAAAATTTACTCTTATATAAAATATTTTATGTTTACACATAGAAGGCAATTTTTGTTTTTTCTTAATATTTGTTAATGATGATCTATAATTTGAACCATTCGAGTTTTTAATGAGATTCAATAATTTTGTTTAATTGTTAAATTGGGATTCTTTTGTGATTTTGTTTTATCATTCATTTTTAATAAATCTAAAATTTAAAAGAAATCATATAATTAAAATATGATGATTGTTTGCTTATGTAATAAAAAAAAACTTAAATTTGAGCTTTGTGTTTAATAGCGAGTGTTTGGTTTTCAAAAAAATTAATCAAGTGTCTTACACAACAGTAATGACTTAAAATCGTTATTCTGTTAAATCAGGTAAACATTGAAAATATATGAAATTAAATATTATTATTAAAAAAAAAACTGTATATTAGTTGCCAATTATGAACTTTTAAAATTGTCTATTGACGACTTCATTTAGAAGTTTGTTAAACTAAATAACTACATTTTAAAAAAAGCTTTTGAAAAAAAAACTTAAACTATTAAAAGCTGTTTAAAGTTTGCATTTGAAATTGTTGTACATTATAAAAAGCTTAATTAAGTTAAAAATTATGAACTTTTAGAATTGCTGTACAGAATTTTAAGCTTTCAAAATCTTTAAAGCTTAAATTATTTATTTATGAACATTTAATAAAACATTTGTGTGCTAGTTTTTATTAATAATAATGTTTATGTAAAGCTTTTCATAATGCACTTTAGTCCCTTCAGTCTGATACATATATGTTTTAATTTTGCTCTTATATATGAGCGTTTTAATTTTATTATAGATCAAGAATGTTAATATGTTGGTAGTGTACTTTAAGCGTCTCAATGTTTCATCGATATAATACATCATCAAACTGAAACATTTCCGCCTTCTCCCAATTCTATACGTCACTCTGTTTGGCATTTGTGTTAATAATAAAAGCTCCATTAATGTGGCAATTTGGTGCGGTCTTACCGTTTGTATAATAGCTGGGCGTTTTACCATTGGCAAACATAACTGCTGTCTGAGGAGCTCCAACACCATTTAGATGTGCAACTAAGGGATTTTTTGTTGTTTCTCCGGGTGGTGTTGTAAGAGTAGGCGTCACTGGCGAGGGTTTTATCAGTTCTAATTTATCGTCGGTTGAACCCTTAAGGGGAGTTTTCACTAAACCCTTTATATCGTTAGATGCATGAGGCATAGCATAACGTAATCTGCTCCAGAACCAAGGATCGCCCCATTTCAGATATGTGTTCATTTTTAGATAGGCTTTTAGATCTGGATCTAAGTTATCAAGTTCAATATCACCATATAAAATTACAATAACTCTGGCTCTTCCTTCATTAAGAGAAGCTTGATGGGCAGCTTTGAATTCCATTTTAGCCCATACCGATTCTATAAAGTTTTGTGACAAAATTACAATAGTTCTTCTTGAATCTTCTATAGAGCGTACAATTTGATCTGGTATGCATTCGCCTACCATCCAATCTCTAACATGAACACACAATTTGAATGGTGGTGTACCATTTTCCAGTTGTGGCACCAAATAATCAGCAATAAATTTCTCATCTTTATGAGAGTATGAAATAAAGGCATCGTACTTTTTGTCCTTGTCCAGTTCTTGTTCGGTAACAAACCATAAACACCAGCCATGGGCATATAACCAAATTTTAATTTCTTTTTGGTATTTGTAATAAAGAGCTGCTAAAGAGCCTACCAAAAGACCCATCAACGAAATGATTATACTCACAGCTATGTACAGTTCATTTTCTGAACAGATATCACTGATAGACAATTCATTGAAATATTTATGATCCGGTAAATTGGAACAGGTCATTTTTGTGAAGTCCGATATTAATTTAAATTTTTTCTGAGCAAATAGTAAAAATGGTTTCGCTTCACAATCACACATCCAGGGATTCTCGGAAAGATAAAGAGTTTTCAAGCTTAAGCTGTCGTTAAAAAAATTTATGGTGCTGCTATTAAAATATTCCAAGCGATTGTTCCTTACATCCAATTCAGTCAATCGAGGCGGAAGATGTATGCTGTCAATAGCTGTTAAGTTATTGTTGGCTAAAAATAGTTTGATGACATCGGTATAGCCTGGAGTCTTACCCAGTGGTAATTTCATTAATTCATTATTCTCTAAATACAATTCGGTACCCGCAATTCCGAATTGACCGATTCTAGGCAACGCTGGTACTTTTGTCATATTTCCATTGGAGCAATTAACTATTAAGACCTTGTCCACAGAACGGATGTGACAATTGCAGCCACGCGGACATCGCTTGGGAGAAGTACCTTCATGATCAAAAGGACACAGTAAATTCATTGGATTAACATCATTTACAAGTTCTCCCTTTAAATTCTCTGGCTGATTGCAAACCAAATTGTCGGTAACCATTTTTATTTGTGAGCCGATGCGTTGACCTTTTTCACCTCGCAAGTATTGGACAAAACTCAATAAAACGCAGTCACATTCAATAGGATTATTATTCAAATCCATTGTAATCACAGTATTTTCATTAGAAAGTTCCATCAAATCAATTGTTTGTAAATTCACCATTCTTATCTGGTTATGAGTCAAGTTCAAAGTTAAACTGTTTTTGCTTAAGAACTGAAAATCATTTTCACTAACTGCTGAAATGTTATTGTAACTAAGATCTAATTCTTCTAATTTCAATAATTGAAATTTCCAATCTTGATAAAGGTACATAATAGAATTATTGCGCAAGTTCAGCTTTCTTAAATTAAAAGTATATTGAAATGGCGAACCAAGAAGAGTTTGCAGTCCATCGATAACACCTCCTATAGATTCGCTCAGTGTTAGTTCATTGTTTTCTAAATTTATTTCCTCTATGTTTTGTACACTGGCAAATGCGCTCAAATGTATAGTGATCAATTTGTTATTGCTCAGATCCAAGGTTTTGAGATTCTTTAGTGAACCAAAAAGGTCCCTGCAAAAGAATAGATATGTTAAAAATTATTATAAATGTTTGTGACTGAACTGTCGAAGATATTTAATATTATTTAGTTAGTGTTAATTTACCTTTGAATTTCTGTCAACTGATTGTAAGACAGTTTAATCTTAGTCAACTTCTTAGTATTTCTGAAGAGTTCTTCGGGTAGGTTGATTAGTGAATTGTGTGACAAATCCAGATCTAAAAGATTTGTTTGACTTTCGAATAATTCGGCCGGCAAATTGCTTAAATTGTTATCAGCCATGTAGATCATGGTAATGCCTGTGGAGTTTTTGAATAGATTTCCGGGTACTGATTCCAAATCACAAGACAGACGTACATCACTTAGGAGTGGCAGATTAGCAAATAATTCTGCTGGTAAACTTCTTAAAGGCACACGATTATTTGTTAATCTTATTTGCGATAAATTCTTATTATTTTTGAACAGACCCTCAGGAAGAGAACGAATGCGATTGCTATTTAAGCTAATGTTGGTGAGATTGGACAAAAGTTCAAAAACATCATGGCGGAGTGTTTCAATACCATTATTACTTAAATCTATTTCGGTAAGCGATGTAATGCCTTCAAATATATCTTTAGTGAGATTACGTAATTCATTGCTCCACAAATTTAAAACTTGCAGTTTATGTTGATTACGGAATATGCCTTGGGGCAGATATTTTAAATGATTATAACCTAATTCTATAAATATTAAATTTTCTAATTTTGCAAAAATATCTACTGGTAATTCCACATTGTTGGAACGTAAATCCAACCAGGTTAAATTTTTCAAAGAATCATCAGAGAAAAGATCATGAGGCATATGCAATAGGCGAGAAGAACTAAAACGTAAACGACGTAAGCCCTGCAAACCACTCAAATGCTCTCGAGTTATATTTGTACCCAAATCGTTATTGTTATCGAACAACAACGTTGTATATTGTTTAACTCCCAATTGCTTTGGTAAATTGGCTATGGATAAATGACCAGGCAATGGGCAGCCTTGTATTTGCACTTGAGACGTATTGCCAATGGCCATATTGGGCAAAAGGCTGTAATAATCTTTATAATTAATGTTATAGCACTCTATCATTACATGATCACCAGGGCGTATTTTGATTGTCAGTTTGGGATTATTGACTGGGCATTCTATTTGTATATCCGATAGAATAGGTATGCATTCACATTGCGATTTAGCCGCAAGTTCCATGCATTCCTCACGAAGCTTAGCAAGAGGTTTTGCTTTTGTCACAGGCAGATTTGTAGAGATTAAAAAAAAGAGGTATATTAAACATGATGTAGCGATTTTCATTAACAGGAGGTCTCCTCTGCTTTTATGGGAAGAGGACAGTAGAAGTTTCTTCATGATTGCACTTTTATATAGTGAAATGTTGTTACTATTTTTATATCCAATTGGTGTAAAAGCTGAAATATAGAAAAAAACGAACATTTGTACGGACTTTTCTGCAGTAAACAAAAAACGTAAATAATACCAAACCAAAACCAAAGAAAAGAAATCAATTACCAACACCATTAAATAAAAGCAAAATAATTATTTTTAAACGGAAAATAAAATGACGATTGATTTAGAAATTATTAAGCTTAAAATATGATTAAAAGTTAAGCATAAATAGAAATCAGAAGGGACAACATTAGGTCGCAAAAATATTCTTTTAATTATTTAAGAATATTTTTCAGTGGTTGAAAATAAAAACTCGAAACCTCAAGCTTTCTTTTTATGGATATTGTTTTCTACTGCATACCTTGTGTATGCGACTAATATATATAGTTTCAGCTGTTAAAAATATTCATTTGTGTAGTGAGAAATCCCATTTATAAAATATACAATACCATAGATTTCTTTTAGTACTAAAAGTACTTTTTCTGATTAACCTCAAAATTATACAATTATACAAAATAATGGCCTTGAATAATAATCTGTTTACCGTAATATACTTTAAGTAACCAAGTTGTGTCCTTAAAACAATTTAAAGATAATTGCCAACACTTAAGTTCTTTAGCGCTGTTATTGTCAAGTTTGTGGCCCTCTTATATTTTACTGAGCATCTACTTAACCCTTTTTTCATAAGATTTTTTTTTATATTAAAATTACCAGAAAAAGAAAAATATTTATTTTTTTTTTTAATGAAAAAAGCTTTTTTGCCATCGCTCTCTCTCTTAATTTTCATTGTTTTATTTGTTAATTTCTACATATTTTATTATTAATGAGGCCGTTTAAAAGGTATTTTATTAAGCCGTTTTTTCACTTGGCATATAAATTTATATAATTAAAAGCTTAACTAATTTCTCCTCCCCTCGTTAATGAGGGAAAGTTTATATTGCTTTATTTTTATGCAGGAAAAATGAAAGAAAAACTTTATTTTAACGATAAGTATATGCCGGAAAATAATTTTAAATTTTATAAACCTTTTTTGCATAAAAAAAAAGAAAAAACTTTATGTAAATTGAATTTATTTATGCTGAAAAACATAAAATATAAAAATTAAATATTTTCAAAGGTAATTTATATAATGAAGGTGGTTTTGAATTAATTTTCATTGTATATTTTTTTAATTTAATTTTTATTTTGGGTTTTTGTAATTATTTTAATTTATATTTAACTAGTAAAAATGGTATATTCGGCTATGCCGAACCTTTAGTACCCTCCACAACAAATTCGTGTGAAGTAAATACGTTTTGTTTTGTACATACACACTCATCATATATTTACAAACGTTTTAATTAAAAATAAAAACACAGGAATACTAAATAAGTCATACAATTCGATATATTTTAAGCTTTAAATTTGTTTACTGATCATTTACCGATTTAGATCATTTCTGGAAAGTTAGTGAAGAAAATATATCTTTTCGCAAAATTTCATTCTAATTTATCAACTAGCAATTCATAATTTTACGAAAACTCTTCACTTGAACTTACAGGTTGACTCAGATGTCGGGTAGGAAATTAACTTCCTAGTGAATCACCAAATAAAAAAGCAAACAAAAATAATAATTTTTTTAAAACCACTGTTTTACAGGTTTTTGTAAAAAAATTGCAATATACTTTCATATTATTGTCTTAAGCATAAAAGAAAGCAAATTTGCTAGCAAATTTCCAGTGTCAACAAATGATGAATTTATTTGCAAAAATATATATCCCTTGATGAACATAAATATAAAACTATTGTTTAAGTTTAAGCACATAAAAAGAGCATTTGTATTGTTTTACAAAAGACAATAAAATTATTTACAGAATTTATTCCCACACATTGGCCTAAAACATAGACAATACTAACTTTGTTTAGGATACTTCAACATTAGTAGCCATTTCAGATTCAATCTATTAATAATTGATGGATACAGTAAATAAAAATCCTAAATATATTAAAGAAATACCGTTTATAAAAATCCTCTATTAATGTTGACAAATTTCACTGATTTTAATTATTTTTATCTGACTAAACATAAATATAAGTCTCATTATATATTTTAAGAAATTAATGTAATATCATATTTGTATGGATTGCACAGTGGGTAAATTGAATATTTTAGGTAATAAATGTGAAACTTTATATATATTGGAAGTAATTGTGATCACTGTGTAAAAACTACACATCAAATGTATTGTCATCGCTAACAATGGTGCGCCTTTATCTATATTTGTAATCTTTAACAAAAGCTGCGGATTTTACTGCATTTGTTATTATAGTTATTATCAAATAATGGGAAACTGAGCACATTTGTATCTCTTTATTTTTCGCATAAATATATTTAAGAAGATTTAACATAAAGTGAAAGTTACATATATTACTTTTGTTTTATTCACATCTGTAATGATTATTTTTAACTATTATTTAAATTCACATTTAACTGAGTGTAATAACAATGAAAATGAAACGATAAAATAAACTAAATTTGCTATATTGACGACAATGGTGATGATGATTCCACTCCTCTCCTTTTGCAACGGCTTTAACAAACAGTAAAGTAATTTAGGGCTTAAATTTTAAACCATAAAAACCACTTGTTTGTAAAGTACATAAAATAATCAGCGTCGTTATTCTCATCATCCTCATCATGGACATCGTCATCGAAATTTTTATTCTCATCATTATCATCAACAACGTTGTCAGACATGTTGAATTTTGCTTGCGCCCAGCAAACAATAAATAAATTTTGAAATAGTATTTTAATTCGAAAGTATTTTTTGTTTATAAACATTTCTCTCATAGTATTGTTGGCTGGGTCTATATAATATATAATACTATAGAATATGTGTATGTAAAGTATTATACGTCCTTTAACAGGCAATTTAATGCAGTAGTATAAAACTACAATATTTACTCATGCAAAATGTCATGTGTTTGGTATATATTCTATTTTAATACGTATTGTGTGATTTTAAACATGTCCAAATGTTTTATATACTTAATACATACGAAAGAGAAGAACGATTTTATATATATATCAATATAACCGGTACAGTTTAATAGTATATGCTGGTGGTAAATAAATGAGTGAATGCAAGAATGAATGAATGAATGTCCTTTCATTTAAACAACTATTTGCATTTATTGTCATTTAACAAATGAAGCGTAATGATGATTATGGCATCAAAAGCAGAATATATACTTTTATTGATAATATATACTAAAATTTTAGTACACATATCAGGGTTAGGGAATAAGCCGCATAAACTGATGGAGGGATATACATTTCTGTTTTAGTAATTTGATGTTGTTTTTAAATGAAGGGAAACTTTTATTTCTGCATTTTAGATTTTATTTGGGTATGAAGTGGTCAATAAGATTTTATGTAGTTATAGTAGATATAGGAACCCATCTCATGGCTTTTACAAGGGAGACTTACTTAAAACGAACTGTGAAACAAATTAAAACATATGCTATGCAACAGGACATTGTTCAGAGAATAAATATGTTATGATTCCCATGACCTTTTCAAATATTCTCCTTTACAGAATCATCAATACAAGAAAATTGTCTAAAGGTAAGAGATAAAATCAGATTTAATATAATAACATAAGTGGATAATACTAACTAGCTAGCTAAGTAGCTAACTAAATATCTAACTAAATATCTAACTAACTAAATAACTAACTAAATAACTAGCTAACAAAAAACTAACAAAATACAAACTACTAAATCAACTAACTGACTAACTAACTAATTATCTGTCTATCTATCTATCTATCTATCTATCTATCTATCTATCTATCTATCTATCTATCTATCTATCTATATCTGTCTATATCTGTCTATATATATCTATATCTATCTATCTATCTATCTATCTATCTATCTATCTATCTATCTATCTATCTATCTATCTATCTATCTATCTATCTATCTATCTATCTATCTATTTATCTATCTATCTATCTATCTATCTATCTATCTATCTATCTATCTATCTATCTATCTATCTATCTATCTATCTATCTACGATGCTACATTGTGGCATGATAATAAACGTGTAAAACATGGAACATTAATAAATACAATTGATTGAAACTGTCAATGACTTGTCTTTAGGAACAATTTTGAAAATGTTAAATATTGAAAGTATTTCGATTTGAATTACATTAAGTTTTTGATGTTTTTCTAGCCCTGGGTTAAAATAGTCAATTTGTTTGTTTTATTTATTAAAAAAATAAATTTCTTAATTACTCGCAATAGTATTTTAATTAAAAATTTGTTAGTTTTTAATTACAGTTTTCTAATCAAATTAGTTCTTTTTCTTTTCTAAATTTACAAAAAACTAATTTTATACTGTTAGACAAATATTGAGAATATTGTATAAATTTGTAAAACATTTGTTATAAAAAAAGAAACAAATTAAATTAAAATAAAACAGACAAAATTACAAAATGTAAAATGTGCAATCAATCATTGGTTGTTCAATTATTTTTCCTTTTATTGCTTTAATTCTATTGTTGCCATAAGGATAAAACAATTAATATTTTTGCTTTTTTGTTGTTTTTTAACATTCAGACAGAAAATATTGATTTGTTTCCATGGTCGTTGTATTGAGTTTTTTTGTTCTAATAAAGGAGAACAAAATAACAAATAGTTAATTCTACCCAGATCTTCTTGTGTACTATTGTTTTGTTGTCTGGGAAACGAGAAAACATATTTTCTGTTGTTTTAAATGCTGTTGCAGCAATATATTTAATTGTCAACAATGGCAACTTAAAAAAAGGGTTAACACATAGTATATTAGGTAGTTTTGGTATGGATTGGAATTTGGTGAATATTTGTTGGAAATTCCATTAAAAGATATTGCAGCTAGACGTTTTAAACTAATTGATATTTCAGAATTGCTTGGTTCTATATTTAATACTGAGTGGAAACCCTTTCTTTAAGGAAATAGAGAAAAGATTTTTCTTAGCTAAAAAATACATATATATTTTTGTTGTTGCTATTTATTGTTATATTGTTGTTCATTAGTTTTGTAAAGAAAATTTTCTCTCATTTAAATTAATTGCTTGTTAAGGAAAACTTGAAAAGAAAACATTTAAATGAATTATTTTTCTTGAAATGTTGCAATATCAAAATAATTTTTAATTATAAAAAACACAGACATACAGACGGTAAAGTCATTATTAAAAGATAGAAATCGAAATTTATTAACAAAAAGTATTAATTCTTTATGGTAACTAAAAAAGAAACGAGTTCATAAAGAGGATCATAAAGATTTTTTTATGGAGACAATAATAATTCAGTTATTTTTTATTTAAATTTAATTTCATTTTTTATTTTAGTTTTGTTTGTATACAGTAAAAGAAGTGCAAAAAGTAAACTAAGTCTAGTGGCATGGAAAAGTTTAAAATACAATTGTCCAAAAAAAGAAAAAAAACTTTAATAGAAAACCAGTAAAACCATTCACCACTACATTTTGAAAATCTACTTAAAGTGGTGAATATACCCCTACTAATTCCCACACATATGCACCATTTGCTTAAAGCATAAACCACAAGTATTGTGGCAACTAAATACACGTTAATTTTTTCCGTTTCCTCTTGCTCACTCTACTACAATAACAACTAACCAGGAAAGCAGGGCTTTAAATGCTTGATAAATAGTAAAATTTGACACTACAGGAAATAATTATAAGGGAGATAAAAATACTTTGAATTGTAATTGATGATTGAGTTTATTTTGTAAAATAATAATAAAAAGGTTAATTAGAAAAGGGTTCGAAAAGTTTCCCATTCTAAAGCTATTGTGAAAAGGCGTTTACATAGTGGTTCGCTTTGATTATCAATTAGATAAATATATGGTTTAATAAAATTGTATTTTAACTCGAAATAAGAGTTATTGTTAAATTTGCAAATTGTCCTTATAAATATATAACTCAATGTACATCATTTACACATATGAACTTTCCAACAATTTTAATATATTAAAAGTGTTTGTTGCACATTTGGATGTGTTAACAAAAAAATGAGAAAAAACAAAAGCTTTTGTTTTTAGACAAATAACAAAAATTGAGGAAAAAGGCGATAAAAACCAGAGAAAAGGTGCTGTAAAGAGCAACAAAAAATGAACTGAAAAATAAAAATTAAAATATATAAACGTATGTGAGTCCCACAAAAACTGTATTCTCACATATATATGCTTGAAAAACAGTAAATACTTTGGATGCTTTCTCACATATACAGGTAAAATTATACAAAAGGAATACCACATATACATATGTAAAAGTGGAAAAAAGAAGGAAATACTTGCAAATAAACGAATATATGGTCGGATAATATTTTTAATATATAAAAATATATATTTTCTGAAAGGGTAACGCTCTATGTGCAAGTGATAAGCAGTATGGTGTGTAAATTGTCACATACACATATTAAACTTGCAATGAAGTGATGCACGTATGCAACGTTTGGTTAGATGCTCTAGGAAAAAATCTATTTTATATTTTTCACAACAATTTCTTTTTTGCTGTTGTTGTTGTGGTGTACAATTACGGTCAGGAAGCGTATATAACGAATGAAAATTGTGTATAAAAATACTTAGGAAGAAATGAATTTAATTTTATATACATTGCATACATAAAGTGTTTTCTGTATTTAAACTAGATCGTGTGTATATATACGTCAATTTTCTATATAAATAAAATGTTGACAAAGTTTTTTTTTTTTTTTTTTAGGAACAAATATTAAATGATAAGGATGGATGAGATTTTAGTTACATTTGTATATTTAATTCTATATACATAAATGAAAGTAACTAAATTGTAAGGTGTTTTTTTTCAATTGAATTGAATACATTTATTCTTTTTTTTTTTTTTTTTTGCTTTTTGCAAAAATAAATCATAGTTGCCAACCTCTATGAATACAAGTACTTAAAGGATTCTATTGTTACTGTGTATGTAGGTGAAGCTGCATGTGTGTGAGTAAAGTGTACTTATATGACTACAATTATGTTTTAGATTTTTAATGATTTTTTCCGTAATATGTTTAACAGCATAAAATGAAAAATAAATAAATGAAAACATATATCATTCTAGTGCTGGCAAAAGTTCCTATGTCGAGCTTCTTAATTTTTCAGCAAAACTAAATCAACTAGAATTGATTTAATATTTTATATTTTTCTTTAATTATAACATTTGTAAAGAATTTTGAGGAGTAGTTTTGAAACTTATTATGATAAGGTTTTGAATAGAGTATTTAAAGGAATTTTGGAAAGTTTTACATAGGACTTTTTGTCAGCATAGTAATGATACAGATTATGAATAAATTGTATTAAAAAGGAAAAAAAATATGAATAAAGTTATGATGTTGGTAATTGAAATGAAATGAAAACTTAGACAAACAAAAACTACTTACAATTTACTTTTTAATTTGAAGGAAATATGAATGTGGACATACCTGGAAAAAAATAGAAAAAAATTATATTAATAAAATTTAAGTAAAATATTGAAAATATTTAGTATAGATAATAAGAAGGAAATTATATAAGTGAAGTTTAAAATTTTTCGAAATTTATTTATAATCTTAATTATGAAATATTTTAAAATTTATATAAATTTTAATAAAATTATAATTTTATTAAAAATAAAATTTGTAGTAGACTTTTATATTATTTATTTAAATCAATTATTATCCAACTTCAAAGGCATCAAACTAGAAATTTTCAATTAAAAAGTATTAAAATAATAATTTTTGATACTAAAAAATATAATAAAAAATGTATGCTTCATTACTTTTTTAATACATCTTTAAACACTACATTTACCTACAAGTCTATGATATTAAGAAATATTTTTGACACATACAAGCATAAAACATGAAGAGTTTTCAACATATAAGAAAATACATATATAAAATCATTAAAATAGACAATTTAAAGGAAGAAGCAGAAAAGGAAACCCAGTATATAAAACTTACACATATATTCCAACTGTATGCAGGTGTGGTAGACATAAAGGCAGACATAAAACAAATACATAGACAAGATACATTTATGTATATGAACTTCCTTATGTTATTACAGCAAAGAATAGAGAAGTGTTTAAAAACATAAAACTTGCTGGCAAGTATTATGAGTTTAAGAGTATATATGTATGAGTA
The DNA here is from genome assembly GCA_004302925.2 of Cochliomyia hominivorax. Classification (NCBI taxonomy): domain Eukaryota; kingdom Metazoa; phylum Arthropoda; class Insecta; order Diptera; family Calliphoridae; genus Cochliomyia; species Cochliomyia hominivorax. The sequence continues at coordinate 81,742,993 of PYHX02000467.1, forward strand.
GTGAAAAGGTGTGTAAGTGTAAATGTATGTAGCAGTGTGTTAACTATTTGAACATAATCATATTAAATTTACACTTTTAACACTTAAAAACTTAAAAGAGAAATTTTCTTTTGAAAGCAGCAACAAATATATTTCAAATGAATTATTTTTATTTTTTTTATAGAAAAAAGAAAATATAGTTATATAATTTAACACACATATGCATAGAAGATTTTATAAGAGTTTATAACTATGAGTTCGTTTGTGTTGAAGTGCATCTAAGAAAGTTTGTTGTCTGTGTAATAGAACAGGATGATAATAATAATGATTCCTTATAACAAAACACTTATACTTGCCAAAAAAAAGATTAAAAACACCCAACAATTTTATATTGAAATATATATACAGATTCATTTTATATTGCGCAAGTAAGAAAACCTTACTTGTTCGGGTATGTTGAATCTTTAATACCCTTTACCATATGTACTTGAAATAAATACGTTATGTTTCGTACATGCACACTCACCAACGTATATTGTATGCGTTAATAAATGTATGTGTGAGTGTTCTTTCTTTAATATAAGAAGAGAACACATAATAAATCCTAAACTGAACCGATTTGGATAATTTTTGGAATGGTGATAAAGTACGTATATTTTAATTTTATTCTAATTTGTCGATTAATTAAGTTTATTTGAAAGTTTTTCGCTAGGTTGCCTCAGATGTCGGTCCATATGTTTTGATACACTGGACAGATTTTGCTGGTTTAGAATAGTAAATTTCTGAGATCAATAACAAATACTCAAGCCAAATTTCAGTAAGCAATGTCATTTATTGTGAATGTGAGCAATCCAACAACAGACAGACACGGAATGACAAAGCTAATATCACCACTTGTGGTGGTGAAGGGTATAAATACATATTTTTTTGTTTTTATATAAAAATGAACTTAAAGTTTTATAAATCTTGTAAACTATAGATTTCATATCCTATAATAATCATAAAGAAGTTGAAGTGCTAATAAGAATTAAAGTCATGAACATTTTTGAAAAATTAAAGTCCTAAAATATCTTCCTATAAATAAATCCATTATTTAAAAGTTAATAAAGCCATAAGAAAATTTTTGACTTATTTGAAATTTGGTTTCTTTGTTTAAATAAACTTACACCTAAAAGTATGCCACACGTCTATTATTACCTTGTTATACATATATTTAAAAACTATAAATTTTATATAAATAATTTTATGAAACTATTAATATCATATTACATTACAGATTTTAATATAAAATTAATTTATAATTAATATTCAATAATATAAAAGATTTTCTTTCTATTTATTAATTAAATACAAACTTTTCCAAAAATATTCTACAAATTATAGTGAAATTTATATATCAACCATGAAATAAGATCTAAAATTTGTATGTGTTTGTTTGTATGTATTTGAAAATGTATAAATAATAATTGTGAATTTTGTGTAAATATAATTAAATAACAAAAACAAACATAAAAGTTATTTATACATAAATTAATAATAAATGAGCATATTATATAAATTTGCATACGTATCAGGAAAACATTTGTACCTGCTACATACATATATATAATTTTTGAAGTCAAGAAGCAATTTTATAAAATAATAATCATAAATTATAAATAATATTTATATATTATGAACTTTAAGATATTTATGGATATTTTGTAAATAATGTGTATGTCTAAATAAAATATAGACTTATTATTTCTTTGGTTTTCTCAAACTCAATTTACCCTTTTATATATATAATTTATAATTTATTTAATTTATTTTTAATATATAATATAGGAAATATGATTTGTAGTTTAAGATTTCTAGTAATTATATCCAAGATACATATTTGATGTACGCATGTATTTATATGTTGAAATATCTATAGATCTTTTTAGCAATGATACATATTAACCCTAAATATTTATATATTTGTTGTTATGTTTTGAAATATAAATATAATTAGAAATTCATTAGATATATATAAATATATATTTGCATTTTTTTATTTTTAATTTTCTTTATGTCTAAGTAATGTATGATTGTGTTAGATATTCTTACATCTATAAATGGTATTATTTTATGAGTTGCAATACATTATTATGAAATTGCTATCATAATAATGTTCAAAAACAATGTCTTAAGTTTTATACTTATGTTTGTTTATTATTAATTAAACTATACAATAATTTATAATCACAATTGAGGAAATGTAATGAAATTAATTTTGTGCAAGATTGCATTTTTGAAATTCTGGTTAATACATAGGGAACGAGTTCGTAAAACCAAATGATAAAATATAGAGACATTTTTTTCCTGTAAGTTATAAAGGCTTTTATTTTTAATTATTCACTCAATGTTTAAAGTATATAACAAGTAGGAATGCTATATTCAACTATTCATTATTCATACATACGCACTAACAACACAATAACATAAATACCTTTTTCTTAAACTTCTCAAGACTACAACAAATGGTTAGGCCAAAATTCATTGAGCTCAGTCAATTATTGTGAATGTGAGCGTGGCGTCTGCAGACAGACGCAGATTTAGATTTGATGCAAGAATATATACATTATGGGGTCCTATATGATTCTTTCTTAGCGTTACTCACGAATGACAAAGTTTATACCCTCTTCAATACTTAAGAAAAAGAAAAAAAACCCTTTTCTCTACGTCGGACGAATGCTTTTTTTCGCTTTTTACACGAATGAAATCTGATTTAGATTGCAATAAATTTACAAATCCATGCAATCAACAAGTGAAGCGACTTGTCCAATAAGTTTCTGTATCATTAACGAATCGGGCTATAATGTCTGAATCAGTCCTTGATATTTAGCTTTAGTCTGACTGAAGCCATAGAAGTACATTCAATATTTTCAAGTTGTGTTTACCGATCTTCAGAAAATTCTCTGTAATTTAAATAATAACCGATGTTTTTTTTGACCGTTTGATAAAATAAAATGTTTAGTTTTTCATTAGACATAAAGAACCAGACTATTATTTTTACTTTTAAGTGGAGTTTTTTTTTCGAAGTACATTAATTACTTATAAACGAGTTACAACCTTCTTATAAACCTTTTCTAAAATATGCTTTCGAGATATATGCCCATAAATTTCTTATTATTAACATGTATATATAAATTCAGATTCACAATTGCATGAATAATTATTATTTAAGAAAATAATAAAAATTATTAACCAGAAAATATATATATTATCTTTTTTTTGTAAAATAATAAAGCATACATAAAAGGCTTAATAAAATATTAAGATATAAAGTATATTTAAAGGCATTATTTTATAATTATTTTACTTTATTATATTTAATGTTATATTTTAATTATTTAATTGCCAAAAATAATCTTTCATGCCTTAAGAATATCATTCAAGCATTTAAAATCTTCCGTTTTATTTTTCATGCTTTTTTATAGAAAGCTTAAATAGAAACAAAAGTAATTTTGCTGGTTATGATAGAAGTACCCAATTCTTCTTTTTCGTAATTAGTTTTTTAAGTGTTTTAAACAGAATATGCTAAAAACACTTAGTTTTTTATGCTAAAGTAATGTTACATAAATTGCTTTTAGAGAACACTTATAAATGGCAAAAGAAATTATGCCCCCAAAAGTGTTTTTCTTATTCATTTTCATTCATGTTTTTATCTCTGTCTGTCGTCTGCCTAAATAGTAGTAGTTGTCTGCAAAAGAAAATTTGAATTGAAATTGTAGTATACTTAAAGGTTTGTGTATATATAGGTGTGAGTAGTGCAAGTGTTTGCAAGGCGGAAATGTATAATTTTTTCTTTTTGGGTATCTGTTGGTGTTGTTTGGTATTATGTAAAAGTTTTTAGTGCCTAAACTCTTGAGACAAGTAGTTTTGTCATAACCTTAAATATAATATATTTTAGGAGTTTTATATATAAAACAAAAATAATTTTCTGCATAAAATATGTGTATATATATGTAAATAAATATGTTAAATTTATTTTTTATTTTATAAATGCATAAAAGTAGTATAGTTATTTCCAAGTATTATTAATATAAATATTAAAAAGTTCAATGAACGCCTAAAGGCCTACAATATTTTGTTTACATATAGCAGCATTAAGAGTATAAAAAGAAATTTGCATATAAATTTTTTAATGAATAAATGCTATTTTTGAAATATATTTTTTAATTCTAAATACTTTTTCCATTTTATATTTTTACTTCAAAAATGTTTTTTTAACAACAAATGCTAATTATTTTTTAAAAGCAAATTAAAATATTAAACAATGTATATATTTAAATAAAAATTTCTAACATAGCTGTTCATTTTACATAAATATTTGTTATTTTTAAGAGTTTTTAAATATTAATATTTATATATTAAATATAACTATTTTTTAAAAGCTTTTTATCACAATTCTAAAACTTTACTATAAATTTTTATTAATTCTAACCTGTAGTATATGTTATTTAAAATATGTTTTATTTTATACCAAATGCCTTAAACTATAGTAAAGGTAATAAATTCAATAATAATTTTAAATTGCAAAGTCGTAACATATGTTTTGTTATAAATTTATTTAAATTTTTATTATTATTATTTAAAATAATATATATTTATATACAATTTGTTTTCAATTATAAATTTTCTGACCAGATGTGTTACCTTAAACCTCAAACACATATACAAAATATTTATTGCTAAAGATTGTTACTAGCTACGAAGTTGTATCTAATATGTAGGCAACAAAAATACTATATAATTAATATTTTATAAAATTTGTAACGCAAAAATTTTTACAACAAATATTTGCCTACAATTTTTTTAGGAGAATTTACATGTGTATTACGAAAACCAATAAATATTTCTGTATGCAGTAAAAGAAATATGTGCATATGATTTCAACAAAATACCAAAATCCTTTTTTTTAATATATGAGATGCAAAATTTTATTATTCACTGGTATATTATCAAATACCAAATAATATCTAATGAATACATATTTTTAGGCTTATAGAGTACATTGTTTTAAACATTTATATGTATAGGTGTGTATATGTGGCTAAAAACGAATACCTGTCATAATCGATTTTTGTAATTTTTTTTTATATTAAAATATATATGTTTAAAATTTTATAACATAAGCTTTTAAATTGATTATAAAATATATAAAAATATTTTTGTTATTAAATCCAAAAAATATGCTGTATTAAAATATATATTTAATAAAGATTATGTTTTTTGCAGAAAAGAATTTTAAAAAAACGTTAACATTTTAATTTATATTATTAACTTAAAAGCATACATTTCTATTGAATTTAAAACAAAAAAATTATAAAGCAATATAAATTAATTTAAAACAATGGCCTGAAAATATGCTTTATTTTTTCTACTGTTTGCTTTAGAGTGAAATTCATTTTTTTAAAACATTTTTTATTTAAAAATTCTTTTATGAAATAAAAATGTTTACCATAAAAAAAGATGAGATATGAACACAAGAATGTTGACTTATATAAAAACGTTGATTTTTTTCACTAAGAGAATATATAAAAATGACAACGAATTTCATAAGTATAAAATAAACAAGTGGAAAAGCATGAAATTGTTTATAAAATAAAAAGTATAAAAGAAAATTATAAAAAATTTATTTTTGCAAACAAAGAAATATCATCATATGAAACACAAAGAGTTGGCTTTTTTCAAGTGGCAAATACACAATTTGCAACAAAGCAGTGTGTTTTGTAAAATTTAAAATATTTAATATTAATAATTTCATATTTAAAATTTAAAGTTTTTAATGTTTTTTTACCACCCCTTTAAGCAGATTTTTGTTATTTTTTCTATTTAAAAGCCTCATTGTGTACTTCTATTTCAATGCAACCACATTAAATATGCTTCAGAATAAATTGTTTTCTGTTAATTTTAATTGCTTTTAAACATCATTATATTCCACACCACCGTAGGTGGTTGGGGCATTATGTGTTTGTGCAAATGTTTGTAACATACAGAAAAAATGTTGATTCATAAGTATACCGATCGATTCATAATAACTTTCTGAGTCGATTCTGAAAGTCCGTCCTTTCCTAATATCACATTGAAGGGCATAAATTTTACATATACGTTACTTTTGTAAAAACAATTGATCAAATTAAAATAAATATAATAAAATCGATGTTCGCAATTATTCTTCATTTCTTTTAGCTCCGACAAAACTGCCCAAAAAAAAATTTTTTTTCAAACACATAAATTTTTGTATCATAATAATGTTCATCACAATTCATAATTCATAGCTGTCATTAACAACCAACAATGTGGTGTAAGGTATTACATAGTCGAGCTTTACCGCCTGGAACATTTTTACTTGGTTTTCTTATTTAAAAGTGTTAATTTAATTTCTGTATTTTTTGCTTGTTACAAATATTGCAAGTAATTTATTATTTAAAGTCTACACTGCTGTCATTTTGAAGTACTTTTTCAGCAATGCTTTTTTTCTAATTACACCCGTATTTATCTTTGCTGTATAAACAAATCATTAACGTAGTCTAGTTGCGAAAGAGAAAAAAATCGCAAAAATACATGTCGTCTACAAAAAAGTAAATTTATATATAAAACAAATTAAAGGCTCCTTTGAAGTTTGGGACGTGATGTCTTTAAAATGAATATAAACAAATAATATAAATGATTTAACAAAAATTATAGCATGCCTTAAGGCTTAAATTTTTAATGATTTACATTTCATAGACCGTAAGAGCAACTAAGCATATGCTCTTCACTAGACTGAAATATGACGTTGAAGATAACAATGATTGTTTTCTGTGACATGTCATTTTTTCCATATCTTTTAATTTATGGAGTAATGACATAAGATAATATGTGTAAGAGATAACAAGATTAAAGCAGAAAAAATAATGATTAAATAAGAAAATCCATTTAGATTGTTTATTTAATTCTTAAATAAAATTTCATAATTGCTGCCTTTATCAGATTTTGTTCTTATTCTATTTAAGCAAAATATAGTTTAAATATATATTTTTGGCTGAAAAACTTTTGCCTACTTTCAGGTTTTATGTTGCTTCAAATATTATCTTTGTATACAGAAACTTATATTCTAAAAGTAGTATAATCTATTATTAAGCTTCTTAAAAATAAATTACGTTTTTTTTCTTTCAATAAAGATCTAATATTTTTATATTTAAATTACTTCCAACTAAACTTTTTGATTATAGGAAAAACAAGTAGGAGTAGTACATTCAGCATTGTTGAATTTTGGGAAACATTACATTTGGATCCTCACAAAAGATTTTTTTGAGCCAGTTGGTGGAATTTTGCGTATATATCTCGTAAAACCAAATTTAGCAACATAATTCTTTTCAAAACATTATTTTTAATTCATTTTGTTTTATTATTAAATTAAAAAAATCAGATAATGTTCTATAACTTATTTCTAGTGAAAGGATTTGAATTAAGGAATATAAAACAAAGCATTTGGGACGTTAGAGTTTTACCACTTAGGACAAAATTGTGAAAACCATGTGTTGCGATTTTTCTTCATGTTACCTACAGGTTAATAAACTAATTAGACTTCCAATCACTACTATGGGGGATGAAAAAAATTATAAATTATAAAGGATATTATTGTTTACTTATACTTAATATAACAGCAGCGCCAAAAATAAGCTGTTGCATTTTCCTTTTAATTTTCCACATAAACTAATAACGTTGTAACATAATAATAACAACAACAGACAACTAACTAACTACTTAAAGATGCTAGTGTGATAAGAGGTGAGGAAGAGTATATAGCTGCTAGGTTTGGAATAAAGTTGTTGTTTCAACTTTTCTTTAACATTATTTGAAGGAAATGTAACGAAAACTATAAGAAAACAACAAAACGTAATTTTTCTGTTTTTCATTTTTTATTTTAAATAAGAAAAACAAAAAACACATTACGAATTATAAGAAAACTAACAAGAAAAAAAACATAAAAGAAAGAAAAGAAAGATATTATCATAACTTTGCCATCAGCTTATGGGAAAAAATGAAGAAAAAAATATTACATAAAAATTACCAGCATCCAACGAGCTACTTTTAACTTACTAAGGTGGAAAATTGTAGACATACAAATGGCAAATGAAAAGGTAGATGACGTTAATGCTAACAAAAGAATATTTCAAGAAATTGGATCTTTGTGAGCTTTAAAACAAGGTCGTCTTGGTTTATCATTAAGGATTCTACAAAGTTTATAGTAATTTGGAAAATTGCTATTGTTTCTGATTTCGTTTCATTGTTGTTTTTTCATATACGCTAAAATTCTTCATCAAAAGGTGGAAATAAAACGTAGATTAAAAGTTCACTTAAGAAAATTACTTTTCCGTTTTATGTTTTCCTTATAGTCTGGCACAAAATTTATGTGCTAATTTATGGCGAATGTATTTTAGTGATGATTAAATTCTTTTTGACAATTTTTGAAATGGATTTGTTCTGAAATATTTCGAATATATTAATTTTTAAATGAATGTACAGTTTAAATATATTATTTAAACAAGAATCATGGCATGCAAAGCATACCTTTAGGGGTTGTATTAAATGAAATGCATTAAAATAAAAGCATAATAAAATTTAAATAAGAAATTGAGTAATATTAATAAGAAATTATAATTTTTATTGAAGTAAAATATTGAAAAACATAATTTGCCTTCTTTACGTCACTTTTAACTTTATAATTCTAAAAAACTGTCCAATATTTATAATTTCTTTTTTCTGTTTCTGTTTATTATATTTTTAGTGCAATCTCTTGTATATACAAAAGACACCAGAAATTTGCGAATTTTTAGGTTTAGCTAAACCTCCCCCACCAACTTCAACGCCCATTAGCGGCAGCATTACCACAACAACTGAATCATCTTTACCTTCAACGGAATCTAATAAAAAACCTAATACAAATGGTGATGACGATAATAAACATCCTGCTGAGAGAACAGGATCTATAGGAAGTAAGTTTGTATTTTTTAAAAGATTTAATAAATAATTTATTTCCTTTTATGTTTTTTTGTTTCCCTTTACTAAATTGCGTCAAAATAGCAATATTGGCTACAATATTATCGGTAACATTTTTTGTGGCCTGTCTGGGTATGTTTGCTTTCTCGCCTGAACGTCGTAATAGTATAAGACGCTTATTTAACAGAAGATCTATTACAGCTTTTTACAGAAGGGTAAGTGGATTTAAATAAAATTATTTTACTCTTATAAGAAAGATGTTTGGGAAGGTAATCAATTCCTTAAGTAATTCCTCAACTCAAAATTTTTTAATAACAACAATTTACTTTTTATCTAACCAAAGGTACCCAATAGCGAGGAAGGTAATTTATTACTAAATCCTAATGGTGATTTTACCGAATCAGATGATGAAGATATGCTGCTTTAAAAATAACACCAATATAAATAACAATTTGCCAAAAAAAAAAAACAGTATAAAATATGATCTTAGCCTCCTTTTTCACTTCAATGTATCTATGTATCTCTTTTAAAAAAAAGGACAACTGTGAAGAATTTCTTACGAATAAGGAAATGTGGAAGAAAAACTGAATGTATTTTTTAAAGTATTTTACTAAATGCCTAAGCTTAAAATTAAAAACTAAGCCAACAAAAAGAGCTTTGTGAACTGATCTTTAAAAACTTAAAACCAATAAACAAAAATATGTTGAAAAGAAACTATATACTATAATAACACCAAAGATTTATTTATATATTTAGAAAAACAAAACACACGAAACAAAAAGAAATGTTATTAAAGTTAAAAAAGACAAATCTATGGAGAACGTAAATGAAAAAATCCCAATTTTATATGCATGTATATATTTATATCTATTTATAAAAAATGTTATTAAAATTTTTTTATATTAATATATGATGACTGTAAAAATTTTTGAAATGACTATTTAGCAAAAAAGATTTTAAATGAATGACAAAGATTAAAAAAATTAAGATGTGGTGGTTAAAATTTAATTAAATTCATATATATGTGTACTATATTGATTTTATTTTTATGTGTATTATATATAATAAATATATAAATATTAATTTTATTTTTTTAATTTCTTACTATTTTAAATTCGTCCCTCCTATTTTATTTTAATCATTTATTACATAACTATCTAATAAGTTTTAAAGTTATAATACAAAATCTGTACTTAAATAAATTAGTTTTGTATTTAAATTTTATTCAACTAAATTTTAAATAAATTTTAAAATGCTAAAATGAAATTATTCAAAATCGAGTTCTTTTATTTCTATTAAATTTATTGATTAAATCTTTGTAGTAAAGCTCTTTTTTAATGTTGTGAAGAGGACATAGAAGATATATACTTTAAATAGAAGAAATTTAGAAAGAAATCTATATTTGGAATTTGAAACATAGTTTTTATATCAATTAAAAGATAGAATATTATGAAAAATGTTCGAAGAATTCAAACTTTGACTCCCGACAAGACCTAAGCGAATTTTTAACTTTAAAGTTAACGTGAATGTAATAAATTCGTTACCGAATTTTTAGATGATGATATAATGTATGGTTTTGAAAATATTGTTTAGTTATAATTAGGACAAATTTTAAATTTTTGAATAAATGAAAATATTAAATTATTTTCAATTAAAATCACTATTTAATTTTATAAATCAATTAAAAAGTTATTTAATAAAATTAAAAATTATTTTTAATCGGATCCCCACTATAAATTTGTTAAAAAACTCATTACATTTTTCATTTTGTTTGATGGATAAAATAATGTTAATTCCACATTGATTCAGAATAAATCTTTTCTTTTAATTTTCTTCCTTAAAATTTCACTACAACAAAAAATAATAATAATTAATAAAATTATAGTTGTATAATTTAATTCATATATTAACAACTCTGAATATTTAATTTTTGACTAAAAAAAAACGTTTTGGCGAGGATTCATCAGCATACACCCACCCACATGTAGGTTATAAAAATACAGGCCACAGCCCAGGCGTTTGGGTGGTTGTCCATGTAAAGTTTGAAGATATCTTAGTAAAATTTGGCATGGTTATGACTGCTTCATTATTTCATACAGGCCCCATACAAATGTCCCCCGGAGTGGAGTGCCTAATATATACAAAACGATTTTTACGATTCAATACAACCACCCATCCAAATAACTTTGAAAAGTATAAATCTCACATATATATTAGTACTGTAATAAAATTTGGTCCATATTAAGATAAATATATAAGCAAAAACCATGCTGAGAAATTATACGAGGGGCCATCATTTTTTCTATCACCCAAAAACATTCTTTAAAAACGCATAAACTTCACATAAATCTTGATGTCAATTGCTCACTTAAATTAAACAAATTATACGAGGGCCGTTGGTAAATTTTACGTAGCAGTTATTTACAACAAAAAATGTCGTTAACGGTATTAAATAGTTGTATTACATACATAACTTTTAATTTTTTATTCAAAAATATTAAAATTTTAGTTTCAAATCAAAAAATCTGCCTAAAACATAACTTTTTTTTTAAATATTGAAAACGTTGAATTTGATTTATATTAATTTATCGTTCCGGCAATAACCCTTTGTAACGTTTGTATTTGAAGAAAAAGAAGAACTAGTTCAAGTATTAACATTATTAGTGTTCGAAACGCTGACTTTTAGAATACTATAAATTTTATATACTGATCGATCTTAAAGAAAGATCAATTTCTGTTATTTATTTTTTTATAAAAATTAACTATTGATGGAGGGAAATATTAATATTTGATATATAATTAATATATTTAACGTTTGCTTTTCTCTATATAAAAGTATAAGGAAAGAACAAAAATGAACGAAGTACAGATATGTGTTTGGAATAGATCGCTGATATTTTATGTATTCAAAATATTATTTTAAAACAAAACATATTTTTAGGATCTTATATAAAGATTAATATATAACATGTATAAAATATATATAACATGATTATCCCTATTATTCCGTTCCCAATAATATGTAGAGTCATTTTGGTAAATTTGCAAACATTTAATTTTTTCGTTTTCCATAGTCGTTCTAAGGAACAAATATATTTTTGTTGTCGTAATAAAAGATATTAAAATATAATGGAATGAATGTCTAATAAAAAAATTTCAAAACACATTCACATTCAATAATATGATGAGAGTACAGTGAGATAAATATATTATGTTCAATATTATTACGAAAAAAAATATGTTATTAATACTTTAAGGAATTTCAAAAGAATGTGCGTGTGTATCAATATAATACCATATATCTGAATTTAATAACCTTAAGTTATTTTTTTCCTAAAGAATTTATTACCTCCTACATGGAAAATGAAAGGAAATGTTTCTAGTATTACAAAATTTTTACTTGGAGGTATGTAGATTAAAGATGAATAAGGAAAGAAACTAATAATCTCTTAAGAATATGCGAATGTTTAAAATATTGTAGAGATATGCTCCAGCTTAACTAGTGGCCTTCCTTCACTATAAATAATTGTAAAAGTTGAAAAACTTTTTGCAATAATTTAAGAAGAATTTATCTTTGAATGTATTTTATGTTATCAAATTGTATATCAAAAATTGTGCAAACAAATTAAGTTTTATAGGTGTGTGAGTGTAGGAACTTTTTTTTGAAATTTATTGCAAAACCAATTTATACAGTGTTTTTTTTTAAGCGGAGAAAAAAAAAACGTTTAAAATAAGTATTCCCCAATTTGTCGTAATTTCCTATAATCCCTCAGTGGCTCACATTTTGCTCTCATTTTGCCAAAGTAAGCGAGGAGGAAAGAGTTATATGAAGTAAACCAGACGACACTGAAAATAAGATTAAACATCTTTGGAGTAGAAAAAAAGGCCTCAACTGTTAAACCATTTAAAAAATTTCCCTCTGCAATGTATGGGAAGTTTTTAAGTACAAGAAAATATATTCTTTTTGTTAAAGTGTATGGGTTCGTTCTGTTTCTACGTTATGTGGCATTGTGGTAACTATGGCTTTTTGTGTATTTCTTTTTATCTTATTTTTTCTTCTTCCTTGCTTTGTTTATTTTAGAACTTCGAAAAGCACACAACAAACATTATATTATATATTCAAGAAAATGGAAATAAAACAACATTTTTCTTCCTTTCTTTCATTTACAAACATTTTGAATCGTTTTTACAATTCTTGCAAACCAAATAACAACAAAACACCTACCTCCTCGCTTAAATGTTGCATGTATGGTAATGGCATTGTATGTTGGTGTTGCAAGAAGAATAGTAAAAAAACAAATGGGGAAAAACTAAAACAGCAACATATAATAATAATGAAATAGTGAAAAATTTTAAATATACGTAATAGAAAACCAGTGTTGCTTGCATAAACATACAACAGAAAAGCAAAAGAAAAAAAATGTAGCACTTGAATAGCAGTTTCTCTAAAGAATCCAACAACTAGTAAGTTGACAACGACAATGCTAAAAGGCAAAGACGGTGAGTAGAGAAACCCACAAGGATTCAATCTAAAATATAATATGTATTTTGTTGTTATAGAACAATGTTGTTCTAAGTTGTGGCTACATAGAGTAACACAGTGTTTGTGTGTGCTGTAGTGGTATTGCTTCTATTGCTACTGTGTCATTATAGTTTTTCTTCTTGTAGTGCTTACAGCAAAAAGAAAAAAATAATAAAACAACCACAAAAACCTCACTAGACACGTAGTATTTAGAAAACAAACACACCACATACATTGTGTCGTATATTTAACACTTCAATGCATTTAATTAGAGACACTTATTCAATTGAAATAAAACCAATTTTAATGTAAACATCGGAAACCAAATCTGACCTTAAAAGGGTAATGTGTAATACAGAGGATAATCTGTAATCAATTAATTAATAAATTTTATTTAATGACACTGAACACTGGAATGTGGTATTTAGTTCCTTTTTAAAATTCTTTCCTTTTACAGTTGTTTTCTACAGAAACATCTTAATTGGATGTTTGTTAGTATATGAATTATTAACAAATAATTTTATTGAAATTAATATTATTACACATATATATGTATATTCATTTTTCATTTGTTTACATCAAAATGAATATCCACAATACAAACAGATAGTAAACAAATACATTTACACTTCCTTTTCTTGTTGATTCATTTCAGAAAAATAAACTTGATAGAAAAATCGTAAAAAGTAATTTTTTTTCAATAGTACTTTATTGACGAAGTAAAAGTACTTTCTTGAAATCTAAATTATGTTACCAATATTTATGTAATATATTTTTTACTCTTTAAAATTTGTCTATCTAATGTTATCAACAATTTCACACAAAATCCCATAAAATTCTAGTAAATATTTTAAATATCTTATCTAAGTGTAGGGTAATTTTAGACAAATATATTTTTCAAAATTACTTAAACTTACATACGATGGATATAGCACATATTTTTTATATGAACACTATCTAAACAATACCATTTTACATTTGTGATAAGTACATTTACACTTTACAACATTTATTTGTATTTCAAGCAAGTATTTTTGCCAAAGGGGAAACATCTTTTAGATACATTTTGAAAACTGATTTGTTTATTTTTACTTCCCTTATTGAAAACTTACACAAATAAACACATACATATATATAAAAATCAGCGGAAGGATATGCGTGTCCTGCATTATACAGGCCCTAAAAAATAGTTTGATTTTGCTATAAAATATAGGACAGATTTGCCAGAATTTTTCATAGAGTACTAATGTATATATACAAATAACATGACTAGAAAATTTAGGCACAGGGTCGTAGGACCTGGGAAAGATTGCCCTGGTATATAACAAAATGCAATTACTGTGAGAATCTTATAATTTTGTTCTAAGTTCTTGGCAACCCGCATATATAAATATATAATTATATCAGAGGATACTAATTCAAATTTTTAGTGTGAATATTTTTTCCATTTTGGTTTGTGATAATGATTAAATTTTTTTATTCATCTTTTAAACTGTGGCAAATTACCGTAAACTATTTGTAAATTTATTTATGCTATACACCATTAAAGGTGTTTGGGGCCTTACGTTCACTCCTAATTGTACCAATCATAATCATCTTCTGTGACGATTCAACGATGTCCGTCTATCGGTTTGACAATGTTTTCGTTATGAATACTCGATATTATATATATTTCCATAAAATTATGCGTATATTATTATTTTGGTACAGGAATGAAGCCTATTGAAAGTCGTGATGATGTCTCAAGTACTTCAACTATCTACCGAATAAATATTCTATAGGAATTTTATTTTAAGCTCGTAAAATTCATACTTATAAAAATATTTTAATAAATTTATCTTAAATATTTTTTTCCAAATCTACATGCCAAATTCCAAGAAAACAGGTGCATAAATGACAGTAGCTCCCAATACAATCCTATTCCGAACATTTTTTAATGTGCATAAACCACAGAATGTTAAGCATTTTTCAATTTTTCATGGCTGATAGTAGATTTTGATTGACTTTTTTCCTATTTTTGTAAAACATTGTGTTTTTGAAGAAAATTTATTTTTTTATTTGAATATTTAGTTTATGGTGTAAATTTTAAGATTTCATGAAAAATTTGGACAAAATTTGTTAAAATATATTGTTGCAAATTCTATGACTCTATTGCTAATAATAAAAAATTGATATGTTGAATTTTTTATATTTTTAACAAAAAATTTTAATTTTTGGAAAAATTTTAATTAATATACATTTTGTAGAAATTCGTTAAATGTCAGCGAATTTTTAGGAAAAAATCAGTACTAGAACTGAAATTTTTGCGATTTTTCACTTACGAAAATCATACCTAAACATATTTACAAATGATTTTGATACCCATTCAATGTCTATTAACTTTTGACGGTCAGTTTTATAACTTTCATACAAATATATCACAATATGTTCACGGTCTTGGCCAACTAAAACATAGAAAATCGATATATTTTGAATTTCCCCTCGATCTTATTGAAAAACTAATTTAACTTGAATTTTCTGATCATTAATATCGATTATTTACATATATTTGAAACTTATCAAATTCAATATTTATGTTGAAGTTTAAAAAAAGGGATTTTGAAAGGCTTATAAAATAGTTGTTTTCCTCTTATATACTAGAACTTTTACCCTCGATTTTTCTTAGACAAGATGACGAAATCATTCTTACATACAACGATTAGAAATCTATTTGAAGTACAAAAAACAAATCACATTTGAGAAGAAAATTCTATATTTCAGCAACATATGCGTTTAAGTGTGTATTTGTATTAGAATTGAATGTGAATGTATTGAATAGGAAAATTGTTATTTATTTCGCTACCATTTTACACTTAAGTAAATCAATATAAAATATTATATTTTTATATAAAATATTCTATAACAAAGTTGCTTAACTTAAAACCTCAAGTAGTTGGAAAATATTTTACTATTTAACAGAAGATTGATATGTTGAAAAACATTTTACACTTCCTTAAATAAAATTGATTTTTTTAACAATTTTAACTAAATTACCTTTTTTACGATCAAGCAGATTAAGTTTTTAACATTTAAGTAATCCAAGATCTCAAAACTTACCTAAAAAGAGGAAAGAAAAATAAAATTATAATTTTTTAGCAAATTTATATAGTTAATTTTATAAAAAATTTAATTAACCGAAAAATATACATATATCTTCTTTTATATCCCAAAAGTGTATTGATTTTTATTTAATTAATATTGTTAAATAAATATTCTTGAGAATTTAATAAAGCTGAAGAAGTAAGAACTTAAAATGATGTTACTACAACTTGTAGAATCACAAAATGACATGATAGTGTCATTAATAACTTAAGCAGCTGAAATACTTATAACCAGCAACAGAAATATGAAGATAAAATTAAAAAAAAATAAAATAAAATTGTAAATGAAAGGAAAAAAGTATGAAAAGAAGAAAAATCTTAAAAATACAAGAAGATAAAATGTTTACAACAGAGAATCAGTTAAAAAAAATGATGAATGAATGATAAGAAAATGACAACATAAAATGCAGATGAAATTTATTTCTTTAAAATTTATGTTACAGAAATGCAAAAGAAGGGAAAATAGAAAATATGTAGTTTCCTTATTATGAAGGATGATAGAATTTTTTAGCAAAAAATATTTGAGAAATTTGTGAAAATATACTGGAGATTTTTCTTGCTGATTTATAGAGGGAAAAGCAAAGGTTCTTAAAATTATGGAAGTATATTTTTGTTTTTGTAGAGTATAGAAAGTGTGAAACAGTGCACAATGGGGAAGAATAAAAAAAATATTGTCACGCAGCTCTTGTTGAGACCTGGAGATCCAATGAGGTCCAAACTGTCGAAGTTATCTTGTCACACTGCTGTTATTATTTTAAGAAACAAGTTTTCAAATGTCCTCTACACACAATATGTATAAATTTACACAAATCTAATAATCGCGATGACTGGATTAAACGTTTCAGATTTGTTAAAAAAATGTGCAAATAAAATTTTAAACTTTTCTTACATTAACAAAATTTTAGTAAATTTATATGATTATTTATATATTTTAAATCCGAATTTTAAGAATTTCTTCAGCTTTTCTTATGGAGTAAGAGTTAATTTTTAATAGAAATTGAATTTTTGTAATTTGAAATTGGTCCTTCGAATTGGATAGAATTAAGCAAGATGTATATTTCATAATGTAGTCTTGTAAATAAAGTTATGTAAAAATGCCGATTTCAATATTTTCAATAAAAATTAATGTAATTAAATGTTTTCATACATATTGGTTCAATAAAAATCTTATTTAATAAGACTTTTTCAATTATTTATTAAATTCCCCAATTTATCCTAATAAAATACTATAGCAACCCTACTTTCTAGCATTAACAAAAAAAAAATATCTGGTAATTTTTCTCATTCTCTCTCCAAAACCACTTTCCACTTAATAAAACTAACAAACTTTTCATGTTCTTTGTATTACTGGTTTTTTAAATGTTTTTGCGTGCATTTAACGATACGATACACAAGAATTGCAAAGTACAATTTCTGCATTTGTTGCACAAATGTTGCACTTATGATTTATAGCACTTCAGCATAACAATTTGTATTGCAAACAAAAACTGTTCAACTGATATGAAAAGAATTATTAGAGATCTGGATGCTATTTTATGCAACTGTATATGCCACTGAATGTCGGCACTATTAAATAAATACAAGAAATTTAAAGGGATAATGAATGAATATAACATGAAACAACAATAATTGCATTGACTTTAAAGGCTACTTACGACGGAACAGGCGATAAGCTTAAAATTAATTAAATCTTGGTTTCTTTTCTTTATTTCTTGTTATATATTGAAAATAAGATTATGAATATTAATAAGAGATTTTCCAATTTAAAACAGTTCAAAAGCCTTAAAAGCCGCCTGTCATGTCATTTCTTAATAAAACAAAAGAAATCTTTAACAAACAAAAGAATTATTAAGAGATTAGCAATATTAATTTAATGCAAATGTTTGCTTAAGTCTGAAATACTTAAAGACATTTTTAATCATATATGATCAAGTCATAATTATGACTTGATTTATTGTAAAGCGAAATAAAGAAAATGTGCAGAAAATAAAAAAATGGATGAAAACTAATGAAAATTTCATTTCAATGATAACAATTATGTTCATTATCACGTTTTTAATTGAGCAGCAATATTTCATGTGATGATTTTGTTTACATAAGCAAATGATTATTAAAGACACTTATATTAGGAGGGTTCAGGATTAAAATTAAAAAATAAATAAACAAATAAATAAATAAATAAATAAATAAATAAATAAATAACAATGTCAAAATCTAACTGCTGTTATAAGTGTAATTAAATAGAAAAAAACTTAATTCCTTTGAGCCTTCCTAATATATTTTGCATATGTAAATGTATGCATAATTACAAATACAATTGCAATTGCAAACATCAACGTCACATTTTCATTTATGTTTGCTGACAAAGACGTGTAGATACATTCGTTCATAATTTTAAATTTACATAACACGCGGCATGCCAATTTTACCACCATCATCAGTAATCATCTTGAATTGAAATTGCAACAAAGCATAAACTTCAATCTATTCATCATTATCGTCTTTGTCGTTATTATTATTCTACATTTACATACACGAAGACATATTGCTCGCATATGCACTTGTATAATAATGCAACACATACATTTTTCTTCAAGTATTTTTCCCATACATTTTCAATTTGCCGCACACGCACGCACAATCAACAAAACCTTTTAAAATTTCATGTTTGCATGTTGTAGCATGTAAATATGTATATGTGCAACAATACATGTTTACCATTAGTAGCGTTGAAAAGTTTAATTTTTTTTCTGCTTGCTTTTGATGACATTGTCGAGGACAATACATCATACATATTTGCATATATAAGCATGTAAGAAGATACATATGTATGTGCCGTTCATTAAATATAAAGTGAAAAAATCAAAGAATTTTAATTAAAACTTGAAATATTTATATTATACATATTTATATTATGTATATTCAAAAATTAATATAAATATACAATATTTTCCCTTTTCTAAGGTATTCGACAATTCGGAATTCACTCAAGTAAATAATATTATGTATAAATTTTTAATGTCAAATGACATAAATTATGAATTCATATTTGGGAACAAGGTTTTAGACAAGAAATAAGTGTCACTTATTTAGTGTAAAGCGAAAAAAATATAAAATTAGAACTGTAGATTTTTATAATACTTATATTTCAGTCAATTTATAATTGGTCCTTCGAACTGGATAATATTGTGCTTAATTGCCCCTTTTCATAAGGAATCTTCCCGAAACATTTAATATTTTTAGAGATTGATTCAACTGAAACAATGTTTAACAAAAGTAACTTGAAATAATTAATTGTGGACCTCAAAACGCTGACAAGGAAATCTATGATTTATTATGTTCAGAAAAATTGGTGGATCTTATGAAGGCTGTAATAATATGGTACAATTCTCATTAAATTCTGTTTTCTGCTTGTATTAATCGTTTTTCTGTTATATACTATCACTGAAATAATTGTTTTATTGATTCAATACCTGAAGTATTGTGAACATTAAAAACAAATTCAATTCTGTCCAAATTTATTAATGTTCTGAAAGTTTCATGTCACTTTGTAACAAAAATTAGTTTTCTTCAATTTTAAATCCTTTTAGAAAATATATTTTTAGAAAATCATTTTAGAAAATACCAAGGTATAATCGATCTATACCTTAATATACCTTTTCTCTTAACCAACATAATTTCATATTCTCCCCCTTCCATTTCTATCACTACAATAAATAATTATTATAGTCTTTTTTAGAAAAATAATAAACATAAATCTCTACTTTAAAATATAGAAAACTAAATTTGTCCTTAATGATTATAGAATACCAAACTATCTTAAGGATACATAATTTATAACAAAAGTGAAAATGCTGTCATTAAGAGTAACATGATATTATACCTAAAGACTTTATAGAATATTACAACACACACAAATATATATATAATCACATAAAGTACATGTACAAAAAAGGTAGTCTTTTGTAAAATTTTTTGCAGTTACTATTTTTAGAAACAAGTTTGCAAAAATGCAACAACGATAAGTTTATAAGCAACATCAGCAGCAACAACAACAACCACATTCTACTATTTGCTTATTTAAAAGTAAAATATAAAATTTTCAAGATACAATCTTTAATAGAGCTCCTTTTCATGTAATTTTATGTAACTAAAACAAATACGAGTTTGTAAGAAATAAGTGAAGGAAAATACTTTGGAGCAACTGAGGGTTTTATTGGAATTATTTTTATGTTTGTGGGATATAAATGTTCTCCAGTTACGTTTTAATAAGATGAAGCGAATAAAAAAACTTGAGACAGTATGCAAGAAATGGCGGTGGCATTGAATACTAAAAAAAATTAAAATTAAAAAGGGAATCTTATTCTATTTATATTTATCAAGGTATTTTAGTCTTTATAACAAGAATTTGAACTTGAAAATTTAATAAAAAAGATTATTTGGAGGTAAAATATAATAAAAAATAAACGTATCAGGTTTATGAAAATAAAAATATTTAAAATTGTTAAGAAATATTCACTCATTAATGAATATTTGCACAAATGTTTTTTAAGAAATAAAAGGCTTAAACAAAGGGAGTACTGACAGCATTCAATTTTTTTTTACAAAAACTCTGTTTTGAAAGTTCAATCAATAAAAACTAAGGATAAGGACTGCTATAAATACTGGGAATAACAAAAAGTGTGGGTAAAAATATTTCTACGTTAAAGTCCCATAATATAATACTATACACCATGACTCAGGCATAAACAAATTATTTATCAACCCACGTAGAATTTAAATATAAAGATTTGTGTTATTTTAAATATTTTCATGATTCGGACATATAGAAAATTATGGAACAATAGAAAATTATGGACAAATTCACGCAAAATTTGATACGGTGTTTTTTGGTTGATAAACATACCAAATACTTATTATCACAATACTAACATATTTCGAGATCTATGAATCTTAAAATTATTGTCGGAAGTGGATTTTTATGGGAACTAGGGTCATTTGAAATTTTGGATACAGGATATACACTAAAATTTATTTTCAATCCTGTCATTTTATGTCCTTAAATTCATATTCCGTAAAGACATTTTAAGTAGTTCAAAAATCTTTTATGGACATAAAGATAGCCGTCCCTCAAGCTATCTAGTTTTCTTTAAATGAACTTTCTGAATCAAAAAAAATTAAAGGATTTAGGAAAAATGGTTAAAGCTGACTTTTCCCAAAATAACATGTTTTCCTTTGCTGAAGATGAAGCATCATTTAAATGGAAATTAGTTTTTTATTTTTGCTTTATAAATTAAATTATATATGATTTATGGAATTCGAAAGAAATTAGGAATCTATTGAAAAATTCTTTTCTTTTGATTTTTTTGGTACAGTTTAATGTGAATGACAATTAAAATTGTATTCTATAGACAATGTTGTTAAAGAAAATTCCTTATATTTTAATCACCATAGAGTGATACATTTTCCATCTTCAAATATTGTTAAAAATCTATACTTGAACTTCAAAATAGTTTTCAAAGTTTCCACCAATTCCATTAAGATTATATTAAAATAATAGTTTCTTTTAATTAATTTTTCAAGCAGTCAATACAAATTGCAAAGCTTTTAAGTATAATTTCTATTGATTTAATGATTTATCATGCTTCCCTTTAATTTTTCTTTCAATCTGAACACAAAAAAAAAAAAAAAAACATCTATAAATTACTACCAAATGTATCTAAACGCATATGTTGGTAATATATACAATACTTTATTTGTACATAAATGGCATTAACTTGAAACAGTTAAAAATGATGGCAAATAAAAATATATATGTATATGTTGCATATTGCCAGAATAGGAAACAATAACAACGTCAACAAGAACGTTCATCTTTTTTAAGACATTGATAAAGAAGACCAGAATTAACGAAGCCAACATCCTCCCTTAACGAGCTAAATAAAATTGTAATAAAAAATATATATGTATGCAACATCATCAGCTATAAGAAAAAAAATAAAATAACAATATATATAAGTATATATAATAAGTATAACAAAGTATCACTAGCCACATTGTGTAGGAACTACTCAGTCACTCTCACTAAGTAACTTATTTTTATAGTTAAACAATTTATTTCTACAGATCATTGTGATGAAAAAAAAAAAAAATAAATAAATAAACATGCGAATGGTGCATCACTTAATGCCACAATTGACTAATGTTGTTGCAATATGCAACAACGAATACAGTCCAAACAGAAAGCGCTGGTATTAGATGAAAAGAAAATTATGAAGAGAAATTAATTCCGATTATCAAAAATAAAGATGCAATGATACTGGTTGATTGGATTTTATAATCTTTCAAATAAATTTAAAATCTTAAATCAAAATGGAAATTACAAATCTTAGTGTAGGGTTCAAAAATTCAGTACTATTTTTATTTAAACATACTGTTTTAAAGTCGTCATTGTTGTATTCTGCTGTTTGAAATTCTACTCGTTGTTAAATTTTTTTTGTTTTAGCAATTCTTAAGTTTCTTATAACGTTGCACAAACAGTAGATAACTAGATGTTAAATATAATACTCATACTAACTACAAACTCTTATTCAAGTTTGAATGTTTAGTTTAATACATCTCTTTAAGGTTTTCTTTAGAAAACAAAACATAAACAAAAACAACAGAAGAAATATTTAACTAAAGAGAGAACTTTATATGGTCATCAGCGTCAGCATCATTTTTCATATTGTATTTTTATATTCTGCTTACTTTTTGTGGCAGTTGAATTGTGGCATTGTAAAGTCTTTATTTGGTTTGAAACATAAATATATTTAGCTTTTTTATATACACAATCTATTTTCTCAGACTTTTTCTTTGTACAACGTATGGGCGAATGTTGCGTGTTCGTTTAGTAAAAAATTGCTAGTTTCCAGTTATTGTTATTACAACACATTTGATGGAAGTAACTTAATGCTTTTCTTATTTTTTTCCTTTTTTCGTTTCATTTATTTGGTTTTTATTTCATTTTATTATCATTGTGCCTAGAAAATGACTTTTAATTGAAAATCACGTCTAATAAGAATTTTCTAATTTGAAGTTCATCATTAAATATATTTTTATTGAAAAGTTGTTTTAAAGCTAAATATTGGGATGGAATACATTCTTGTTGAGAGCAATAAAAAATGTTTGTCTTTATAGTTTTGGATTCGAATAAATTTTCAAGACAATGACATTAAACTGGTGATTGCATGAGTGGTATCACTATGTAGACTTCAGTTGTATCATATTATGTCTGGCATAAGAAGCTACATAATTCATTTTTGCCATTTATTTCATATTTATGTTCAAAGTAATTAAAATCACCGTTTTATGAAATACAAATTTTAGGGCCAATATTTTACACAGGTTCCGTACAATTCAATCTACAAATATTCTTCAAGAATGGTTATTAAACTTCAATTATAAAATGATTTTACTAAAATTTGGAATAGATAAGTTTTAGAATATTCTAAAATGATATTCATCATTTTAGAGTTCATTATTTCACATAGATCCCATACAAGACTCAGGTATTGTATTTATATTTCTTTTTAATTAGGTAAATATAAAAACGAATCATTGCTCTATTTTACGAGTTGCCTAGTATCATTATACTATATTACATTCTTTAGAAAGATTTATTATACCAAAATGACGGTGGTAGTTCTACAGCTTTTCGTAGACCCTATAAAAATATTATAAAGTACCCAAGTGTTGCTTGACTGACTATAACTTATAATTGTTGTGAACCTTAAGCACAGAAATATGTTACTTTACTATCACTGAGGAACAGTAAATTACTAATTTTCCTCGGGAATAAGATAAATTCAAAGAGCCAAAAATTGAATTTGTGAAACGCAACGAATTTGAAGCCCTAAAAATGTTTATAAAATGCTTGAAAGAAGCCTTAAATGTTCTTCTTTTAAATCCATAAATGTTAAACAACTAAATTATCTTAAAAATTTCTTGTCAACGATTTTCGATAATGGTCAAATTGCCTAGAATGTGTATAGAAATATTGATCAATACTTTTTCGGACCGATAAAGTTACCGATAGTTAACAACAGTTAAAGACTCTATTCCGTTAAACGTTTTCAAATCACGTTCAAAAATCTTTCATATTCTGTTTGAACTAAGTGATTAAACAGATTTTTAAATGCTTAAGAAAAAAGTTCTTGAGTTCATGTTTAGATCCAAAAAATTATTAAAGTTGTTAGATTTATTTTTCCATTAAAAAATATTAATTTTTGTGATAAAAATATAAAGTTTTAGTACAAAGGCTTTTAATTTCAATGGGAGAAGTGTACAATACAAGTCATTAGTACTCTTTTTATATTAAAAATAATGTGAATATTTTACACTTAAAAACATTTTCATTACAGTAACAAAACGTAAAAAAAATTTTAATCTCAATTAAGACTCAACTTTTGCATACTATTCTTCTCAAATTTAAACTTTTGCAATTTTTCTCACAGTGTAGCAAATTTAATATTTAAAGCTATTTGCAATTTTTTCTAATAATACTTTCATTGTTAGCCTTATTAAACTAAAACATCTCATATCATTCCCATACCAATTTCAATAAAATTCCTCTAGAGACAACTATCTATTAGATATTTTATATTCATATAACTTTTTATCTATAACTAAATCTCATCAACAGCTTTTGTATTAAAAAAGGCAAAAAATTGAAAATGGAATGTTTTTGAACAGAAAACAATGTCAAACCACTTTTTCTTTATCACTTGACTTTATTTCCCTCCACATAATCGATTATTATACATATAAATTTTTGTTTTTTTTGTGTCTTCTTAATATAAATGCCATTGTTGTATAGTCTATTTTTATTATGAATAAAAAAATGAGACAAAAAAATATTTTGAATTGTTATTTTCTTAACACAAAAATAAAAAAATGAAGAAAAATGCCTGAAAAAAATGTCATGCATTGTTTTCCTTTCGAGTGTTTTGCAAGTTAACAACGATGAAGTTTTTTACCCATTGCAACTTTTGCCATGTTTCGATTGTTTTCCTCGTCTTCTATAAAATTCAGTTATTCCCAGTTTCTTCCTTAGTTTTTTTCCTTCATCATCATTGGCACAAAGTTATGCCATTAGGAAGTTGTTCATACGCAAAGTACTTTGACTGCGATTTTTTTTTATATTTTTTTTTTCCCTACAATTCAGTATTTTTCATTTGGCATAAATTTTCTTAAGTATTTTTATTTGCCTCTATTTGCATATTATCTTTATTAGTTTTTTTGTCTACTTTTTCTTTTATTTAATTTTTTTTGTTAGTTGCTACATGTTGGTGGCATGTATAAATTGTATATATTGTATGTAAAAAGATTGTGCAACATTATTATTGTCATTGTATTGTTATATTGATTGTAAAATTGTTGGAGAAACCAATAAGAAAAAAGTTTTTCAATTGTCATTGCTTATTGAATATAAATTGAAACACAAAGTTAAGATAAGATTAATGAATTCATATAACAAATAAAAGAATATAAAAAGAAACTAAAATAAAAATTTTTTCTCTGTTGAAAATTGGAAAATGAAATCTTAAGGATATTTTTAATTTTGATATTTTTTGTGGGAGTTTATTAAAAAAGAGAGAGAAAAAAAGAAATTAAATGACACTCTAAATTGTTTTTTTTTTGTAATGAAGATAATAAATGACAAAAAATTAATTAAAATTTAAATTTTTTAAATTTAAGGATTTTTTTGTAAAAATAAGGTCCCGCGAAACGGATTTAAAATTCTCCTGAAAGTTCTTAAAATGAAAACTTAAGAATATTGAAAATTTTGAAACTTTCCATAGGGTTTCACACATTTATTCTTAAAAGAAAAGGTCCTGCGAAGCGGATTTTGAACATTTACTCTATAAATAATTCCATAATTCCAGCATTATTTTATAGACACTAATTTAAAATTTAAATTTTGTTTTTTAAAACTCTTTTTCTTTTTCTAAAATGATTTATTTAATAAATACAAAATTTCTAAAGTTTCTCGTATTTGTCTTTGTGTCTAAAAAATAAAACGTGCTACTAAAATTAACAAAACTAAATAGTAGATACAACATTTTGCTGCAATATGAATGTTGAAATTGAAGTTTGTATGAAACACTTAATGAAATTTTATCATTCAGACGTAAACTTGCACATATTATTCTTTACGAATGCAAACAATTCATCAACTTTTTCATACATTCTAAAAAAATAAAATAAAACCATTTTTAAAAGAGAGATGAATAGACAGATGCATTTATAACAACTGGGTACACACTGGGTAGGGATTCCTTTAGAAAATACCATTATAAATAAACAACAAAATAGAAGTATGAAAATTCATATTTTTTTGTGAAATTCGGGGATGTAAAAGAATGTATTTCTTGCATACTTTTTTCACATACTTCTACTTAAAATTAAGATTTCGGTTAGTCTCTGTATTGATCTTATGGTATAATTTAATAGATTAATTGTTTAGGAATTTTTGCATATATATTTTTTTAAATTTGTCATATATTTAGTTCTTACTTTTTTCCGATTTAGAGATTTATAGAATTTTGTCAAGCTTAGGGTATAATTTTGATCACACCATTAAATTTATTGAAAAAATAAAAATATCCATGGCATGAATATGTCTTTGATATCACTTTATAACTTTATATCTACAGGATCAATGTTGATAGTTTTAAAGAGCGAACGATTATTATTCATAACAGGCAATTAGTTCGGAAATGAGCTTGACAACAACAGAAAGTTGGACATAGCTAAATTTAAATGCTCAATAGGAACATAGATGATTTAATCTTCCATACACAAGAGATGGCAAATTTTGTTGGTTGGAGGTAAATTGTATAAATTTTAAAATAATGCGGGATTTTGTTGATTTGAAATCTGAGGCTTACATAATCAAAATAATAATTTCTATGATACGCGCGAGTAAAAGTTACCAATTTTTTAGTAAAAATTTCTTAAAATGTACCCATTTCCGTAATTCTGGAATCTGGGCTCATGTTTATATACTACACCACCATAGGTGGTTGAAAGCTTGATTTTGGGTTAGTAAAAAAAATCAAAGAATTTCAAAGAAACCCGCCTTCTCTTCACTACCTGTATGTTATATTGCAATCTTATCAATTTACAATGAAAACGAAAACATGCATACAATGTATACAAATTTATTAAGAATCATTTTTAAACTTTTTTGTATTAACTAATTTCTATAATTTAAATTTAATAGAGGTTACCAAAAATCCCTCTTTCCGCAGTAAAATTAACGTGTTCTCCCATCAACTTTACAACAGGTACATAAATTCTAATGTGAATGTATTTTTTTTAAATTTAAATCTAAAGTCATAATTTATAAAAGTTGACTTTTATGATTTAACTGCCACACACCTCTTAAAAGCGTCATAATTCTTTGAGAGTTCTGTCATAGAGTTGGATGGTTGGTATGCGAGTTAAGATGAATATAAATTATATGAGAAAAATAAATATTTTTATACAACATTGCAGTTGTAGAGAAGTGTCTATTTTCTATTTTTTATCCTTTATAAATGAATTGTTTGATGGTTATAAAGAATATGATGAGAAAGCTTATAATTTTGCTTTCATATATATATATTTAGCTTTTAATAAACTGCATATGAGGATAAAAAATAATGACGTAGTACCGATTTGAGATAATAGAGCATCGATTAGACAAATAATTTTTAAGGTTAGATTTGTAGCGAAATTTCTTGATTTTAATTATTCGAAATTTGGGATTCTTTTTCATGGTTCCATTGAAGATTAATTTGAAATACCACCCTAATAAAATATTTTCATTTAAACGAGTTATTTAACTATTTATATAATAAAAACTACAAAAATGTTTTAAAACGTTTAAAGTTTTAGTTTCATTTTATATTTTGAAGCGTCAGAAAAATTATGTTTATTTTCTTCTTTTTTTATATTCACTTTTAAAACTTTTTTTCATAAAGTTTAAAATATTAAAAATAAAATTAAACGAATTTATTGCAATTAATGCTTTTCATGGAAACTTCTATAAAAGTTATAGTTATCGGTCAGAGTTGAAAGTATTATAACCTATTAAAATTTCATTAAATTAATACAATTCAAAAAATATTTTCGGATGTGATATATGAGTAATCTAGACTGACTGATTATATTTTAACAAAATTCTGCACAAAAATTTGTCCTGTCTTATTATAAATTAAATTTTTGACGGTTTTCAAAGAAATATTGATGGATTTGTAAAAAAATAAATCTTGATAAAAAACGCGATGGAAAACCCCAAACAAAGTTTGTTTGCAATATTTGGGTCACTCTCAGGCTGTGTAAAAGGACTGTTGGAAGCATTTCATTATATGGTTATAATTTTTATTACTTGATATTATACTGGGAGTTGCAAACATCATTACATACTGGTTCTACCTTCCAATGGAAATGTAGGATTTAACTATATATAATGCTGCTCTCAACCATTATTTTTATAATTTTGTGGTATTAATAACGTGTTTATTTATTTTTGCGTTATGCGGCAAATTAACATAAATTTTTTATTCATAATATTTAGCAATAATATCAATAACTATAAAAGTATTTTTAATCATAATTTTGCGTTTTTTAGTGAAAAGAATAAAAATAGTTTTAAGTTAAAAAATATTGTATTTAATATTTAATTGGTAAATTAAATTTATAAAAATAAAAAATAGAAAAAAAAATGATTTTAATTTTATTAAAATATAAAGTCCTTCTATTGGTCGAAATGAGTTTCCATTTAAAAGTTTTCTTTCTTTTAATCTTTGTTTATTTTTTGTCATCAATTTGATTACTTGTTTCAATATATCTTTTGTATTTACATTTAATTTTTTATTTTCAAATATATATTTTTGTTTTACATATAACAGAGTCCTTGTTTCCAATACAAATATAAATATTTTTAATTATAAAACAAATCACATAAACCAATTTATGGCTATAGAATTTATTTTTATAAAAAAAATCTAAAAATGACATCGTATGCATTTTAATAAACATTAGAAAATAACTATTGTTGCGAACTTTGAAAATAAAAAAGTTAAAAAAGGCTATAACACCCCACAGTTCTAATGCCAGCAATAAACTACCATATAAAATAAATCAAGCGGTTTTTCAAAAAGTAGTCTAATTTAGTAAAGATGTAACTAATATGGAATAGTTTTAATACAAGACAAATATCTGTTATATACTGAAGGATAATTTCCTCTGTAATATGTATTATAAAATAATTATTCTGCATTTTTTCGTGATAATGCTTTAGTATATAACAATCAGATTTTGGAACTACGGAGCTATAACACATATATAACTGTATATGTATATTTTTAAATCTTTGTATTGTGCAGTATTAACCATGTGTTTATTAGGGCGTGCGAGTATCACTTAACAAACTAACATCAATATATACTGTATATGTATAAACACACTAGACAACGTTCAAATAAACACATACATATATATAGTGTATTTAACAAAAACACTAACACCATTACTCACTTATATATAATAAGTAAATGATGCTTTTAAATTTTACAATAACTACAAAGCACTACTTGTTTAAAAGGACCTAAATTAATGTTTAATTTATTGTAGTCTACTTTAAATACAAATATCCATATATGCAGAATTATATAGCGGATGTATGTCTATAAAAATATATTTCGCTAGAGATTATTAGGGAAGATTTTCTTAATATTTATTTAATAAACAAACATCTTAATTTAGGAATTTTATGACGACTGTAGATAAATATGATCGCACCTTTTAAACCTGACTTATGAATTTGCATTTATTTCTAAAAAAAATATAAAAATATAAAATTGATTTAATGGACTTAAAAACACGTTCATGAGACAATATGGCGATTGATTAGTCCAGTAGACCATAAAAGGCTTGTCCCCATAACAACAAAATAATTCGTCCTTTTAGTAATAAAATATTTCCTCAAGATACTTTTAAAATTGTAGCAGATGGGAGAACATCGTTAAATTGACTCGTAAATCAATTCTTAGTTCATCGGTTAGGATAATAAAAATTGAGTTATTGTGAATTTATTATACAAATTTGATTTGTTATTTTAAAATTAATTTTTTCATAAATATTAATACAAAATTTACTACAAGATTATATTTTCCCTCTTCCGTTAAAGTATCTAAAAATTTGCAACATAAAATATCTGCTATTATCACTCCTTAATATTATGATACCCCCTAATATATTACATATATAAATACACAAACAATTGTATGCCTTCATATGCATGAGTGAATTTTATTGCTTTTATAAATGTAGGAATGTGTGTATATATACGTTAAATACATATAACAATATCAGCAGAAGTTTTTTTCTTTTTGTTATTGCTAGTGTTAATGGTGTTAGTTCTGCTACTGCAGCTTCTATTATTACCCTCACTTCAATTCTATTCCAATCTATTGTTATTATTCTTATCCTCTTTATTGTATTTTAAATACATACTCTATTTTTATCCTTTTTCTAAAGTTTAATTTTCCTACTATTCTCCAACATTCATTTAATTATAATTTTCATTGTATTTCTGTGTGTGTCTGTGTGTTGTTCAAAAGAGGAAAAAATGCACATTTACATTAATTTTATACAAGCCAGAAAGAATGTGTGAACAAAGGCACCTAAAAGCATATTGTTGTAGGTTGTGTTTTGATTTAAATTTTTATGAGCCTCTACCATCAAAAGAAGTAATTAAGTTCGTCAATGTTTTTGAAACATTAAAAAATATTTAAACTATTTTAGAGGGACTGCTTTGATTGATTGATGTTTCACGTAGTACAGTGGCCCCAAAATAATTTTTAGTATAAGTAGTGAAATTAAAAAATTCTTAACAAAGATTTATGTTAACAAAAACGAAACCACTAAATTTACAGTTTTAATTTTTTATAGAAATTATTATTTCAGTTTACAAACATAAATATTTTTTATAGTTATAATCACTATTGATGAATTTTTGAACTTTTTTCGGATACTCTTTTTAAAGTGTTTTCTATCACTTAGCACAAACAGGTAGTCCATCTCTTTTGGACACTTTTTTATGCTTTTCAATTCTTTTTTAAGAAGAATCCAATATATCCCAATGGCTCCGAACAATTTAAAGAATTTAACTCTCTTGGTAAAACTACCACATTATTGTTCTTGTACGCTGAAGACCTTGTCAGGCCAAAAATAATTGGGCCTTTTTGTAAGCAGTCCTTTATGTACATTTCGTTATTTATAGAGACAAATGGTCATACCAAGATTTTTTTAAATCATGGATCCTTTTTGGTCCCAAAGTTTTCTTTAACATTATCTTGAGCATCATCAACATAAAATGTTTGACTAGGCAGTTGTGAAAAATCTGCCAGAACATATGTTTCGTCATCCGTTATGCAGCAAAAATATTTCTTAGAAAAACTTGACATCAATTTCCTTTCACTGTTTTTGGCCTCTCAACTTTTAGCAGCGTTCCTGTGTGTTTTAAATCCTGCATTAGTTAAAAAATCTTTACGAAATATGTTAAAAACTAACTGAAACTTGGTCCACTTTAACAAAATGTACACATTTTTCTTATATTTGTAAGGGGCAGAGATAAGTTCTTCTAAACACATAACTAGTAAATTATTAAGATCCGAGTCCTCCCACATCAAAGGTAGTGGCAAGGTTCAATTATTAAAAAAGCAAAAAGTAATTAAGTAACGAAATCCGAATAATTAATTTGAATATTATTAAGGGATCTCATATCGTTAAATGATACTTTTGGCGAAGAGTAAATTCTTAAAGTGCTGTTTCATAGATGAACATGTTAATTATTTTTGAAATATTAATGGTAAAGGGTATTTAAAATTCGTCATAATCGGCTACAGAATTCTCATTTTGTTTGTATTAAATTTCCTCTTTATTCATTCGATTTATTCCATACACAATAAATAGCTTTAAGCAATTTTTAAATAGTACAATATTTTGTAATTACATGTTGCAAGCCTTTGCGATTGTTGCATATCATTATATTTTTTTTTTTTTTGGAGTAAGGTGTGAGATCAAAAACTTCTTAACACACGTTTTTCATTAAAACTTTAAACACAAGTATTATTTGATTTTGTTGTCAGTTATAATGTTTAATGTGAAACAAATGAATATATTGAAAATCTGATAAAAACGAGTGATCAGAAAAAATGTGCACTAAATTATTAAATATTATCAACAAAAGCCAACTTGGCTCAACAAAAAATTGGCTAAGCATTCGCCAAACTCTTTCCAATGTTATTAAGTAATAACGAGAGAACTTGTCTGTTGATAGCAAAACTAGTTCATGGTCCTCATGATGTTTTTAAAGCCAAAAAAATGGAAATTGAGGTCAAGCTTTCTTAAAAAATATTCTTGCTGCATATTAGGGGACGAAACTTATGTACTGGCAGATTTTTACAATTTCTTGGACAAAAGTTTTATGTTGCTGATATTCGGAAGAATGTTGAAGAAAAGTTTAGAACTCAAAAGCAGTCTAAATTTTCCAAAAAGTTTTTGGTATGACAATCAATATGCAGTTGGCGCAAGAGAAGACTTCTTTGGCCTGACTATGACATTATAGTGTTCCCAGTTTATCCATTAAGTGACTAAATTTAGCCATTTTCAGTCTTGTTTAGCTAACGAAATTTTAATTTTGTCATAAAAAATTTTTAGCAATTTTTTAATTACACTTAGCATTTCTATAATGACTAAATGTTTACATCAAATTGTCCATAAAACACTTAAATAGGAAGTATCATCAAATTTTAGTTAAATTCTCTGTAACTAGTGGTAAATAAGTCTCTAAAGATTTTCTCTAAATAAATTTTTTTCTTAAAAAAACAAGATGGTTATCAATTGAAAAGTCCGTTTCCATAATTTTGGATTTATAAGTCGAACTTAAGGATAATTTCGAAAAGCGTAGAATTTCAAAAAATGTCATACTTCAAGAAATATATAAAGACAAAGGAATTTAATTTTAATGAACGAATAACAGTATTTTTTGTTTAAATACTTTAATTAATAATCTCTTTTCAACAAAGGTGCTTTAACAAATACCTAAATAAGTTATTTTTGTTTTTGCTTTAAATTTTGTACCAACTTTTTATTTAGCCATTCTAAAAAAATTTTAGTCACCATTTTATAAAGATTTAGTCACTTGTACTTCTCAAGAATTGGCAAGCCTATGTTACTATGATAAAGAAGGCCTTGAGTGGCACAAGAAAAAAAAGGCGTTCAAAAATGTGTTAGATTAATGGAAAGGTTTCCGAAAAAGGCTCAAAATTTCATTACAAGTGATTTACGCTATAAAATATCTTTATAACGCAAATTATTAATAATTTCTATGAAACAAACTAAATTAAAACTGTAAGTTTTATGGTTTCATTATTATTAAGATATATGTACGTTAAGAAGAAATCGATTTTACTCCTTAATAATACAATATTTAAGTTTTGTATGTACCTCAAGTTTTCTAACAAATTTATACTAAATATATAAATATTTAAAATTATTAAATATTTCCCACAAAAAAAAATTTAATTTGCAGGACCAAGTTGAGTTTTGTGAATTAAATACCACAAGTTCTTCTACAAATAAATACCATAAATTTCAAATTAAAGTTTAACGTTTATAGAGAGATATCTATCAATCAGTTATTAATCAATTTTCTAATCAAAGTTGTTTGTTATTTATTTCATTTTCAATATTTTAATTGTGGTCTAAAACTACTTTTTTCTTTTCATTTTATTTTTATTTTTTTGTTTGTGGTTTTATGATTTTATTTAAACTTTTTTCAAATATTTTCAACGTCAATGTTAGTAATTTTACATTTGTATGTGTTTATTAGTATGTTTATTCATGTTGAATGCAACAAATAATTTTAATACACACACATACATATACAAACAAAGAGAGAGAACTAATTTCTAGTTATTGCAACGTGTTAAGGTTTCTCACATAAAAGTTTAAATGTTATTTTTTGGCCATTTTTGCCAACTTAATGTTGGTTTACCACAATTTTGTTTTACAAAATATCAACAGCAACAACAATAGTATATGAATAAACAAACATGCTCACATATACAATTCATTTTATTAATGTATATACAATACATATGTAAGCAAATGTGTTTTTATGCATATTGTTTGTGAAGGTGTGTATCTGTGTGGTCTATGTTTAGTTATGTTTGTAATAAAAAGCTGTGCCGAATATACAAGTTTTAATTAATATTTTTTGTTGAAATTTTGTTTCTATTGAAAAAAAACTCTCGCCTCCGAAAAACCAACATATAATTTGGTTTTGACAGCGAATGTTTAGTAGTTTTTTTATTTTGATTATTTTAATTTTAGGAATTTGAATTGAAGTTGTTGAAAAATTATGTAGAATTTACTTCTGAATTAAATTAATTTAAACATTTCAAAATTTTAGCTTTTTAAACTAAGTTGAAGTGTTAAAAAGGAGAAATAGAAATTTATTTATGTTTTTGGAAAAGTAGAGGAACATTTTGAATTGCGATTAAATTTTTAGGAGATAGAAAGTGGGCCACATTTATACTAATACCAAGGAGTTTTTAACACATTTAAAGTCAAATAAAATAGTTAAAATTTTACATAGAGTTAGCAGAGGAGTATGGACGTATTCATTTTAAAAGAAAGATTGAAATTTTATATAAAAAAAATGTTTTAGGTTTTATCGTCTTTAAACGCTATTCCGAGATATGATCTTATAGGAAAGCTTAAAATTATCCCATACATTATTACAGCACTTTATTTTAATATGATGTTATATGTTTCTCGTTTTAAACACTTCATCTGAAAAGCAGACACAGTTCATAATGAATTGTTTATCCTGGAGTTCATAATGTTAAGTCCAAACTAATGGTGGCAAATTTGTCTGGCTGCAAGACAAAAATAGTTTTTGTTATCAATCTATAATTTTAAATATGCTGAATCGATTTTGTTGGTGTTAAATAGGAAACTTCTGAAGATAATAACAAATACAATGTGAATATGAGCATAACAATAAAAGATAGATTGATAGGATTGTGCTGTCTTGTAGAATGATAAAGATAATATACCCTCATCACCGCTTCCGCTTTAAGAGTGGTGGCATTATAAAAATATTTATCAAATTTTATCTTTTTTAACGGATTTCTTTTTTAAGTTGTAATTAAATAATTTGGGTCCAAAATCATATTATGCTTACTATTACTTAGTCCCGTTTTATGTGAATTAAATTTGAAAAATAAAGGACAGATAAAAATTTTCTATAAATAGTTATTTAGTCAGTATTCCATAAATGTTTAATAATGTATTATAAAACAAATTGTGTATTGAAAAAAATATATAAATAAAAAAATTTAATTTTATTTCATTTTTTTCAACCGGAAGTTAAAACTTTTAACATGTCATTAAATACCATTCAAATTCATTTCTATTTTATTGCCTCAACTTTTTTGTTATTTTTTTATTTTTTTTGCAACTAAGAATTTAATTTCAAAATAACTTCTATTTTGCAAAAAAAAAAATGTTTTTAATAATAAATTTTTAATAAATGATTTTTTTTATCATAGAATGAAAGCGTTATGCGTTTCAAATAAAACAAAAAATGTGTAAATTGAAATATATTTATTATATTTCACTTTGGGTTTTACTGTACAATTAATATTTTATTTATGTTTGATATTTTATTTATTTTTATTTAAAAACTGCATTTGTTAGTGTTTTTTTTTTTTGCATTTTTTGTTGTTGTATATATCAGTAATAATGAATGTACAAGTGCAGAAAATTTGTTTATATTTATTGTGGTGGTTGTTATAAATATTATTTTTTTTAATGTTTTTTTAATTATGAAAATTAAACTAACAATATGAGCATTTATTTATATTTAACAACAAAATGATTTGCTTGTTTTAAATAAACACCACAAATTTATAATTATTTTTATTGGTTCAGATTTATATTAATTTTTTTAACGCAGCAGCAACAGAAATAATGTACAAATAAATTGTGATGAAAGCTTGATTAAACCAAAAGGGACCAAAGAATTTTTTCTTTAATTTTTATTTTTACAAAGTGAAGGGAAGTGAATGATTAAAAGTATTATTTATACTAAGTATTACGTTTTAATATAAAAATAAGTGATGTAGGGGAAAAGGTTCAATCTTCTATTTCAAATTTTGAACAGCATCCAAAAAAATCAATAAAAATTTGGGACAAAATCAGGTACAATCATTACTTAAAAGACCACACAAAGATGTTTACAGTTCGATTAAAGCAATGAGTTACCATTAGTTTCGGATTTGTAACACTTTCTTGATTTTTAAAATTGGTTTAATCAAAATAAAGACTGACAATTGTTTACTATATTTTTTAATCACTAAATCTTAAAAATTCAGAAAGAAA
Source organism: Cochliomyia hominivorax (assembly GCA_004302925.2). Classification (NCBI taxonomy): domain Eukaryota; kingdom Metazoa; phylum Arthropoda; class Insecta; order Diptera; family Calliphoridae; genus Cochliomyia; species Cochliomyia hominivorax. The sequence goes on from PYHX02000467.1 coordinate 81,780,133, forward strand.
AAAAGTTTGTTATAGTTATATGTATGAAGATCCCCTAGAATATATTTATTCTTGACACTTATGATAACGATGTCCATATATCCGCTCTTTTGTCCTTTCTACCTGTCTTAGAGAAATATTTCTACTTGGAAAATATATAAGGAGTGTTAATTTACATTAATTTATAACTGGACAGTCTGCTGAAAGTCTAGAACCATGAACCTCATCATTGATATTTAAAAATAAGAAAAAAAATTTAAAAATATTGGACTTTTTTATAATTTTTCGAAACATTTACAATAATAAAATCCATTACGAAGTTAAATTTGGTGAAAGTTAGCTTTTTGCCGCTTGGCGACTAAAACATGGAAGTGATCCAAAAAGGTCAAAACCCAAAAAGAGAATTAATATAAAAAGGGATAAAATCAAATGAGATTAAAACTAACAAAAAAAAAAAAAACAAAATGCAAAAAAAAAAAAAAAAAAAAAAAACACAAAATGCAAAAAAAAAGAATCCGTGTGTAAATTCAAAAAGAAATAATCTAAGATCTCACAATAATAATCCGAATTCAATAAAATTTAGCATATTGCTTTTAATTGGCCGCAAAGTAAAAAAAAGTTATAGACTGATATCTGTGACAACCTCAAAATTCAGAAAAAAAAAGAAAATAAATAAAAAATAAAAAATAAATGTTAACTGTAACTTATGGATAAATACATAGCATTAAGTCATAAAAATGGATAAGCAAGAAAGGTTAAGTCAAAAAAGACTTAACTTCTGTATATAAGAAATTTTATTTTATATCGGAGATGTCCAAAGTAGGTTGGATAAAACTTAACACATAATATATATCAATGATACTCATTGAAGACTCCCCCCCTGATCCAATTTTACATGATTTAGGAAGAACTTTTTGAGTTCTAAATTGCATATTTTAAGCTCAAAGTATTTTTCTGACTTTTACAAATATATTTCAAGTTACTTTTTCTTTGTAAATTAAAAGTATTATTTTTTTCCTTTTACCCAACGGGTTAATATCCATTTATGTCCATAACATTTTATATATTTATAATTGATTTAATATCCTTGTATTTATAAAACATTTCACAAATATTTATGTTGAAAAAAATTAAATAAAAATTATATAAAATGATAATGTATCTCTACATTAAAGGTCTTTTTTTTAAATTGACAATTGAAAAAAAATCTTATTTGTATGAAGAGTGAAAATTGTAGGGGAAAAAAGAGTCATAAAATAATAAATAAATCAATTGATACGTTAATTAGTAGTGTTAAAATATAAATTGAATATATTTAATTTTTAATGAAAATACAGCTTAAATTGTTTGTTATAAGGTAAAATTAATGAAATCTGCATTTTTTTTAAAGTACAAAAAATAATGAAAATTAGTTTAATTAATTTACAAGATTTTTTTTGTTTGCAATTTTCCATTATTTTTCTTTTTTTTATATTTGAAACCATAAAAGCATTATTATAGCCATTATGATGATGTTGATAATAATGATGTGTGATAGAGTTTAAATAATTGAGATTTTGTTGAGATTATTTGACTCGTAAATTAAATGAGTAATTATATTTATAAAATGTATTAAAATTGTTGTTATTATTTTTTCATTATTATATTTAAACTTACCTGTATAATAATGTATTTAAATTAATAAAATATAATCATATAAATACAAAGTGATGATATTGTTGTTTATTTGTTGTGGTTGACTGTAATTATAAAAAATGGGAAAAATAAGAAAATAATTAATTAATAAATTGAAAAATTTTATTTGATTATTTTTTAAATAATATGTTATTATAATACACATATATAAAGAGTATGAAAAAACTCGGAGCAAAATCTTTATATTCAAATGATCATAATTTTAATAACACATTTTCGTATATTAAAAAAAAACATTCTTCTTTATTATAATTTGTATCTTAATATCATTTTCTAATTTGCTCCTTGCAAAATTGGAAAAAAATTTACTATTCTTTCCGTTAAGAATAAAAATATAAGATTAATTTTTAACTCGATCAAAAATGCGAAATGGTTAAAAAGAAATAAAAAAATAAAAATTTCATGCACTTAAACTTACTGACAAAAAACAGACAAAAATGTATACGTATTTTAATATGTGACTACGTTTGTATATCCGTACAAAGATTGTAGAAATACAAACATCTCTTTTTCAGCTTAACAAAAATTAGTTTTTAGTGCTACATACTATTTACATTTTTAACATTTTTTGGAATTATACTATTTTTAGAGAGCGATAAAAAATAAATAAAACTCGTTTTGAAAAAATTAAAATTAAACTCTTCGAAAAATCCGATCTTACGAAGAATAGGAAAAAAGTCGAAAACCGTACTTTGCATATATATTTAACACAGTTAGTGGGATTAATATAAAATACAACTTATAACAATTATACGCCACATATTGCTATACATAATGTTCATGTAAATAATAATCATACGTAGAGTATAACAATGATATGTAAGAGGTTTTATTTTCTCTATCCATATTTAAATATTTGAATATAAATTTATCACTAAAAACCTCTTCTACAAACCATAACTTCAACTATGTACTGCATAAACTATACTCTAGAGAATATCAATAACTTGGCAAATGAAATATGCATTTAAAGTTTTTTAGCTGAAAATAAAAAAATACGAAGTAAAAACCAAAATAACAATAATATGCTTTTAAGGATTACATTCGATTTGGAAATTGTTTACTTTTTGTTTTGTTTGTTTAGTTAGTTGTTATCCTTTTTTCCATTACACTAGCTAAGCTTAGTTGTTTGTGTGAGTATGGATATAAAGCTGTTAACACTTTAGATAACGTTATTTATAAAGAAAAAACATAAAACTCAAATAAATCTTTCATTTAAACTATTAAATACAATCAGTGTTGAGGAAATTAAATTTATTAAGGTGAGATAAGATCGCTATTATTTTGCATATAAAACAATTTATTGTGTAGTTACAAGAAGTTTTAACAAATATATATAAAACTAAATTTAAAAGGTTTAAAATAGCTATTCGGTTTTTATATAACATTATTTTAAATCTACAAGAATAAAGATAATATTATATAGAGTGGAGCTAACATAATGCATAATGTATACCGATGATTGATATATATCGATAGTGAACCTTATTAAGTGTTTTTTTTTTTTCAAAATTCTTATTAGTGATATTCGTGAGATGATCTTACACTTATTTTTTTGTTTGAAATTATAAATGTTTTTGTCTATAACACCTAAAATGTTCGAATATATTCTCTTAATTAGATATTACAAACAAATGTGATCCCAGTTTAATTTTAATCTTTTTGCGACTTAAAGAAATAGTGGCAATCCAAAAAGACCAAAACCCAAAAGTTAAACAAAATGTAAAAATCGATCAAAATACAAAAACAAATTAAAATCTAAAAATATCAAAATTCAAAAAGAGCCAATATTCAAAAAATCCACCACATGAAAGTATATTTAGTTTATTATTCCTTGTGTAACATCAAAAAAATGGCCGGATTCGTTGTTTCAAAAATCCTAAAAACTAGATAAGTTAAAAAAAAGTATAGAAATTTTATAACTCCCGTACATGGAAAATTCTCCTTGTATCACAGATGCTATATATTGAGATTTCCTGACCCGAGAGTTTAAACTACAAATTGAAAGTTGTATTTTAACTGTTTTTGAAATAAAAACATAAATTTTGAGAAAAGTTTCATAAAAAAGTGTTAATTGAAGGCTTTTTCAAATTTAATATTTGCTCCTCTGCTTTGTATATAAAATAGTTAGTTGTTATTATTGTCTATGTGTATAAAGTGTATTGTGTGTTTATGGTAATGGTGGAGGGTATTATAGATTCGACATAGCTGTATATATCATTCATACTTATTTGTTTTCTTTTCAATCACTTCTTGCAATCAAATTTCATTCAGTGAACAAAATATTTTTTTTTGGATTATGCTTTCGATCTGATTTAAAAAATAAAAACAACAATTTTGATAAAAAAGTTATATACAACTGTGGTCAAAATAATGGCACTACATACATACCTCTTCTTTAATAAGTCATACAAGCCATTTGATCGAAAAGTTGTTCTTACATTATGGTTTATTAATATCAAATTTAAGTTAAAAGGTTAGTAAGGAAGAAGCAAAAATAAAGTATTGATTAAAATTATAGTCAAAGTAATAGCACCACCCACATTCATCTATAACAAAAGGCCAAACATAATTGTTGTTTAATTTTTTGTGGTATTTTGTAGAATTGAGCTGACTATTTATTCTTAGCATTATGTAGTATTTCCTTAATATCGCTTTCCCATTGAATTTACTTATAATAGAGTTCCATGCCTGCTCTAAATATCGCTATTATTGGTCGGTTTAATTACCGACTACTTGCTTTATACGTTTGTACAAAAATTACATCGGAAGTCTGGGCAGGTAATTTCATTACAGTGACTTCATTATTTTGAAACCATTTTTAGCTATTTGGGTGGAATGTTACACATATACTGCAGCTTTACATCCAAAGTGGCACAAAAAGCACCTGCTCACTATAATACTAGCACCGTAGAGGTGAATTTTTTTTTTTAATTTTTAATTATATTCCTTGCAAATAAAATTATTAAAGACTCATTCGTCACAAAAAACTAATCCTCTTTTTCAATAATGCAAAACCAAGTAAGTTTTTGCAAACTTTTATCTATTTGAGAGGGGGACTTTTCGTGGCTTATGGTCTATTCAAATTATATTCTTTAAGCCTTCCGATGCAGTTTCAGGTCTTATTAGTAGATTTATTCTTAATTGCAATAAATGTCGCCTTTTTTATATGTAATATACGATAAATATACGATAAACCATTAAAGGTGTCGCCACAGTTTTTTGTCTATGACTCCTACTTTCTAATAACACGCTTCTTAAAAACTTTGTTAATCCCAAATAACAGAAGCAATTACAGACTCTTTTACAATTAATGTTATAAAAATATTTGAATTGTTTATGTTTTTTCCAATTTTTATTATTTATTTTTAGAGGTCTCAATCTGATGTTTTACCTTTATAATCAAATTTATTGGAATACTGGTGTTAATTGAAAATAAATGCATTCATTTTCTTGAATAAAGGATTTACAAAATTGTGGATAAAAATATACAAAAAAATCGGCAACGAATATGTGATATGTGAGTGGTGCTATTATTTTGACTGCAACTGTATTTAAAGAAAATTATATAATCTGAAAATAAAGATATTATTCCAATTATACATAAAACTAATAATGTGTATTTTAAGTTTTGGAACATTTTTGGTTTTTAACATTTTTGTCAAAATCTCTTTTTACAGAAATTAATTATCAAAAGAATGTTTTTCTTCTTTAAAATAAATGCAGGAAAATGTCTCAAATTACATGATTTCAGTTCATTTATATTTAAGTAAAATTTCTAGAGAAAAAAATTCAAAATAAAAATTTCTAATATAATTTCTTTATAGACTTTAACATAAATGAAAAATGAAAAGAAAATGTAAGAAAAATAAATTGAAAAAGGAAACTAAGTAACAATTTGACCATTGTATGTGTTGGTTGATTTTCAAAAAAAATATAAGATTTTAACATTTCGAACATAAAACTTCTTTTCAAATTCAATTTGCTTAAAGTCGTAAACTTGAGACCAAATGTACCCCAACACGTACAAAAGAGTTCACAAAAAGTAAATGAAGAAAACGAAAAAACGAAAAAAGTGTGTTTCTTAAGAGTTGAATATAAAAAAAACTTGGAAGGAAGCAAATAAGTGAAAATTTCTAGTGACAATAATTTTAGTTTGACTTTAGTCTTGTTTAGTTGTTGCACAAACAACAATAGAAAAGGACAAAAATGGGAGAAAATATTAGTTTACTTCTGGCTTCAAATAAACTCTATTTGATTTCAATTTAACATGATCCTATTCAAAATGTCAAGAGTGTAAAAAAGTCAGTTTTACATTTATAATGGTTTTGGTTTGAACTTCTTGTTTGTTTCTTTGGTGAAACTTGAGAAAAATATTAGAAAAATGAAAACGAAAAAAATATTTCTTTTTCTTTATATTTTCATTTCAGTTGCTTAAATGTATTTTGTTTGTTTTTTTTTATAGAAATGAAAAGAAATCTGAAATAAAATTGTTCATGTTCGTTAACTTACTGACTTAAATCCGAAATATTTCATATGTAATGTTATACAAAACATTTTATTTAGCTGAAGAAGTGATTTAAAAAAAAATATTAGTTGTTTATAAAATTTGATGTTTTATATTATTTTAATTGATAATAAAGAGTGATTGGAAAATAATTAAGGATAATGGAAATTCCAGAAACTAAATTATTTTGTTTCTTAATAAGAATCTTGTTAGAATCCTTACAATAACCAAATGTCAATACTTATTCCGTTAATAAACTCAAAATTGTCATTAAATTTTCTTATGAATTTCAATATTGGATTTTTTTTATTGGATTGGACACGTTATTTTTAACTAAAAAACTTCTGAGACAATTTTATACTTAAAATGAAAAATGTTATATATTCAGCTATACCAAATCTATAATGCCCTAACTTCATATGATTAGAACTTTTGTTTAATTTTTTGACTCTTGATATCGTAATGATATAAATTTAACAACAAATTATAGTTAAATTTTAACTTAATCCTACAGCTAATTTAAAAAAAATTGCAAAATATTGAGGTTCTCACATATATCGGTCTATAACTTCATTGTTATAAAATTTTATTCGGATTATTATTGTGACAGTGACAGACGGACATGGCTAAATCGGTTTGAATATGACCATTTTTGGTGGTGACCATTTTTGGGTATAAAAAGAATCATTACTACTCACTTTTTCTAAGATCTCGACTAATCGTTCTTTCTTCTTTTTTCTACAATTTCTTTACTATATACTATAGGGACACTTAGGTGTATCTATTGCCACCCTACTATGCACCTTTTTGGCGGAAAAGGCTCCGACATTCTCCACTGTCTCCTTTCGATACATTTATGACACAAATACAAATAGATGTGTAAAAATTTTTAACTGCGATTAAAAGTAACCATATTAATGCCCCACACTCAACGGGCAGAAAATATATTGCCACTAACCCTTTTAGTATACCGTTCCGTCGTGAACAAAATACAGATATCTGGATGAAATAAGGAAGGTGTCATAAATTTGGTAATAATGGATCCATTATTTTGTCTAAATTATATAAAAATGTTCTGGTGCGGTTTTTAAGATCATAAAGGTTGTAAAGGGTCTTATAGTCCTTAGTCAATGGGCCAAATTATATGAGGAGCGATACATTATTCTGCATATATCCAAAATTATTGCCGCTTTCGAATATGATTTTGAAGTTAAAAATTTGTAATAATTTTTGGTTAAATTAAGTTATATAAAAATTTTACAAGGATCGCTCCAAAATGTTCTATAGCTCCAATATTAACCACCAAAACAAATTATCTTAAGCCGTAATAATTTACAGCATAAATCAGAAAATATAAGTCATTATTTTTCTGATATCTATTAATTATAGCCAACAAGTTGGTGTTGGTTATTAAATTCCTTATGCACAAAATTTTGTTAAAGCTGTAGAATTTACAGCAATTTTATGTTTGTGCTTTAAGAATGTCTCAATGGGGGTAGAGCTTCTTGTAATTATACTGTTTTTTGCAAGCTTTAAATATCAAACTCTTTTAAATAATTATTAAAAAAACTAGTCAAATTGTATTAAATATAATTAATTATTGTCAACGTAAAAATGTTTCCAATAGACGGCCTATCAAGGGGAAATATCTAAATCGATTCAAATTTTTCTCTTTAAATTGAGTAGAGATTTACCAACCTTGTAATAAGTCAGTCGTTCAGATTTTATATCCAGCAAATAAATCAAAATTTGGCTTGAATTAAGCAACAATGTTTTAGATTGTCAGTGAAAATGATCAACACCAAGTGACAAAGACAGATAAATATATTTTATATGACCCAATATTTGTCTTATAGTCTTAAACTGAGACATTTTCTCTAGTATTTAGAAGTAAAAGTAAGTAAAAAATTTCCCATGACAGTGGTTCACTTCTGATGACCCAATATGGGACGATATAACATCTCACAGACGTCTATTAAAACTCTAATAAGGTACAATTCACTCAAATGCTTAATCCCATTGACATTTCACAGTTTTGTAAATAAGAATAGCGCGTTTAGATTGGTCCGCTCATTTATTATATCATCGTTAATACGTGTTGAATAGTTTTGGCTTTTCAACTGAATATGAATTTATTGTAGTTTTTTTTTAATAATTGTGAATTAGATTATAAATAATCAATGGAATTTTAATTGTTCTGACCTCTGAATGTTATTTGAAACAAATTCTGGGAATTGATTAAATACAAATTTAGTATATTTCAGATTATAATTAAAAGGTACTTTTTTTGCTACGAAAAGATTATTTCACATTATTGTCATCTTTTAGGAATTATACTGTTTTGACATTTTTCATATTTATTCCTTTGAAAACACAAACACATATATATTACATATATGTATATATGAATATTTAAATATAAAGAGAATTAAATATTTCCAGAAGTCTACTCAAAATGTTTCATATGTCACAAACAGAATATCGCATGAATTGCAGTCACATAATCTTCTTTAACTCCTGTTGAGGTTTGATGCTGGTAACAACAGCAGAATGAAAAATATAAATGTATACTAAGTACACAGTGTAACAAAAATAAAATAAATAATATACATATAATCTTGACACCACTGTGCACTAATACTCATGATTTAGAAGAGGTTTCAAAATCGGGTAACATTATTGTCGCATTCGTTTCGAAGGACCATAAATAAATTTAAAATCAAATCAATCTCAAATTATGGAATTTTAATTGCATGTCAGGTTTACAGGATCACTAATAGGATTTTGTAAACCAAATTTATTCCAATTTCGCATTTAGTTTTTCTTTATTCTTATCAAAATATTATTTAGTTTAACTCTGTTATATAACTAAAGTTATCCATGTTCATATGGCAACCAGAAAAAAATAAAAATATATCTAATAAAAAATAACAACATCAGGAGTGAGATCAAAAAATTCGTAATACTCTTAAAAAAGAAAAACAAATGAATATATTGTTAATGATTAAAATAAGTATCCAGTACTTATATACTATAATTATTATATATTTTCAACAAAACCCAAATTGGTTCTACAAAAAGTTGGCCAATCATTCAAAGGTCTGCCATCAAATGTTTGACAATATTTTTAAACACTACAGGGACAACTTGTAGCTGAAGGAAAATCTGATTCAAACTTAAACTTAATTTAAAGCTAAAAATTAAGAGCCCAAAAACAAAGCACGGAAATTGAAGTGAAAAATATTCTTGCGGCATAATAAAGAAAACCATTTTCCTATAATTTTTTCGCAACTTCCTAGTCAAAAATTTTATATTGTTGCTGCTGGAGGGAATATTGAAGAAAAGTTTAAGACCCATAAGCAGTTAAAATTACCTAAAAAGTTCTTGGTGTGGCAAGCATAATATAGTTGCGACAATAGAAGCCAATCCTATGTTACTATGAGCTCCATTAAAACCGAGATTTACATTAAGGAATGTTAACATTCAAAAGAATTCAAAATGTCTTCACTTACTACTTTGATAAACAAGCCCTTAAGTGGAACAAGAAAAATTTGTTTGTACCTAGAGATGAAAGTCGTCCAAAATGCCTGGGGCTAAGGCCAATGGAGAGGTATTGGGGTATTGATAAAAGAAAATTGAAAAGAACAAAAATGTTCGAAGATGTTAAACGGAGATGAACTATCTGTTAGAACAATGGGACAGAAAGCACTAAAAAAACCTTAATAGAAGGGTTTTCGATCAACGTTTCAATCAAATAAAAAAAAATAAAACGTTAGTGGTTTATATGCATGTTAAGAGTTTTAAGATCTCACTCCTGATTCAATTTATTTCAACAATTAAAAAATGTTTTTTTTATAAAATTATTGTAGATAAAATATCTAGAATTTCTAAGAGTAGAATTTGATTGCTTTAAATAGTAAAATAAAAATAAAAATCAAAATATAGGAAAACATCAAAAAATAAAAAATGGTAGAAATTTAGAAAACAAAAAACATAATATGAATCTATCTACACATACATATGTAAATACATATATACAGGTATAGTTTTAAAAAGTTTTTTTTTCTATTTAAGATACAAAATAAAAAAATAAAAAATAAGAGTTAACAAAAAGAATAAATAAAATAACAACAAATTAAAATGAATTTCAAAAAGTTGTACATGTAATTAAAATAAATTGCAAAAGAAATTCAGTTTTAGATAACAGATAACATTTTGAGATTTAAGTTTTAAATTATAAATAAATATTTGGATTTATATTTGTTGCTTTTTTTATGAAAAGTAATTTGTATTTAATAGGGGAGAATTTATAGAAAAGGTATTAGATTTAAAATCCAAATGTTATTTTTATAAATTTATTTTTAAAAATTACTTTTTTATTGAAACTTTTTATTAAAGCTAAAAATTTAGAATATTTAGGTACTTTTGTGCCAATAAGGAATTAATATAAATTTTCAAATATATTCATTTCAAATATATTTTTTTAGGTTCAACGTATTAAAATATGAACAAGATTAGCATTTTTTCAACAAAAATTGACAGGTATTTTTTCATCAAATGGAAAGTAAATTTCACAACATTTACATTTGTAAATAAACCCAGAAAACATATTAATTAAGAAGAATTATGTATTTATAAAAATGGGGTCTTAAATAAACTCTTTGGAGAATTGTTAGCTATTTTCAGTAAAGGATTTTTTGTTATATATGGACAATTTTAAGTTTCCAGAAATTTTATTTTTAAAATTTTTCTTTCTTAGACTTTTTCAGGATTAAAGATTATAAACTATGGAAAAATTGTATTCAAATCGCATTAATAGAATAATTTGCATAAGTCATTTCATAAAATTTGGGGTTGGCCTACATGATGAATTTTTTAAATTTTAAAATATGTAAATTTTCTTTAAATCTTTAAATAAAATTTTTATTAAAAATATATTTTTTTTTTAAATTTTAATATTCTTTAAAAAATGAAGTTTTCTTTAAAATTTTATTTTTTTAATAAACACACTTTTTTTTAATAAATTTTTTAAGTTAAAAATTTTTTTAAAATTTATAAATTTAAATTTTCTTTGAAAAAAGTATGTACTTTTCTTTAAAAATTGAAATTTTCTTCCAAAAATAACAAAATTCTTAAAAAAATAAAATTTAAGAAAAAGTTTTTGTTGTTTATTTATTTATATTTTAATTCCATTTTTCTTTTAAAAAATATTTTTTTTAATTTAATTTTCCTTTAACATTTAGATTCTAATTTCATTAAAAAAATTTTAATTTTTTAAGAAAATTTAAACATTTGAAAGAAAATTTTATAACTTAAAAAAGTAATAGTTTCTTTGAAAATTATATGTACATTTTCTAAAAAAACAAATATTTTTTTTTTTTATAAATTTTATAATTTCAAAATATTTAAATTTTCTTTGAAAACTCACATTTATTTTAATGTAGTTTTTTTAACTTAAATTTTCTTCAAAAAAATTCAATTTTATCTATAAACTCGAATTAATATAAATTTCCTAAAGAAATAAAATTTTTTTTAAAAATTTAAATTTATTTTTTAATTAAAATTTTTTTAAATTTAGTTTTTCTTCAAAAATTCAAACTTTTTAAAATTTAATTTTTCTTAAAAAATTCTTTTGAAATTTTTCTTTACAAATTAAATTTTGAATAAAAATGTTTATAGAACTTGTACTTTTTAAATTGCAGGTTTTATTCCAATTCCAATTTTCATATTTTTTAAATAAAAATTTCTTTAAAAAAAAATAAAATTATAATTAATATTATTTTTGTTATTGATTCTTTTTAAAAATAAATTTTCCTTTAAAAAATTAATTGAAAATTTTCAAAATTGAAATTTTGTATTAATTTTGAAAAATTATTTTTAAAATTTTTATTTCTTATAATTTGACATTCTCATTAAAAAATAGTGACTTAAATATAAATATAAGAATTTTTATTACTTTTATCCGTTATTCCCTCAAAAGTTTCAATATTTTCTGCAAAGTTAAATTTTTCTTCAAAAAAGAAATAAATATTGAATTCTTCCCTAAAAATGTAATTTTTCTTATTTTTTATAAAATTTAACTTTTCTATAATTTAAAAAAATTGGAAATTCTAATCAAGATTCATTATACTTAATGAGAAAATAAATTAAAGAAAATATTTTCATTTGAAAATTTTACTCAATAAAATTGTTTGTTGGGTTTTTGTAAACTCAAACACTTACATAAATTTTGTCAGAAACCAAATTCAACAAAAGGATATTTCTTCTTCCTTTACATAATTTTTATTTTTATTTTTTTAACTTTTCCACAATTGAATGAATTTTTATGAAAAAAGGATAAATTTGTTGTTTATCTGCATAATTTTAATGAAAAAGTTACGTAAATAAAAATTTCTGGTCATTAAGACTGTCGTTTTTGCGAAAAGAAACAAAAGACCAAAAAATAATAATAAAATATAAAATAGATTTAAACAAAGAAATCGAATGAATGAATTAACATTTTTTTGTAAATCTCCATTAAGATTGTAATGATTTTATGTTGATAAAAAATGGCAAAGAGATTCCAGCACATAATTTTATTATTGTCTATTTTTCAGTTACAGAAATTTTATCCATTTTTTATTATATCTTGTGATATCTTTCGAATATAATGAAAGTACCTTGACAGTGTCATCGTTATTATTCAAATGAACCATGAAACTTTTTTGAGAGGGAAAATTTGCTTTAAACTTGAGCACAAACAAAATTCTGTCCCTTAAGATTTTAAAGCCATATTTAAGTAAATTAAATGTATTTCTCTAGATAATAAACCAAAGGAGGGAGAAAGAGAGGAAGAGATATGGAAAGCAATAAAAAATTCATTGTTCTGTTACACAATTGTCATTGTATTAAATAATGATTTATAAAGGCAATTGTTTGTAAAAGGAATTTTCTATAACTGAAATTTGGCATTTAATTGATATCATTAAAATACGAATGGTGCTCGTAAAGAAGAGGATTATTTTGGAGAAATTCATAGGAGATGTGATTTTAAAAGCAGATAATGTTGAAGGTGGAGAGATGAGGTAGATTAAAGAAAGAGAAATATATTAAGAGCTCTTGTGAATGAAGTTTTTTATTTCAAGGGTTTTTTGTCACCTACATATTTTGTCAGATACAAGTTAGAATAATGTCTATAGATAGATTTTGTAAAATGAAGATTAAATGTTTCATATTATATTTCCGATCATTTACTTTCCGTTGGAAAAAGTTCTAGATTTGAATTTTTTAAATATCCGAAGGAATATCTACAATTACATTAAATTAATGAGTAGATGTATTGAAATGCACATGAAATTGGAGTCATTGTATTTATTTTAAAGAAAATTGGATCCGATAAGGGAAATACGTTTTCAGAGAAATATCGCTTTGGGCACTGAACAGTTTATTATATGTAAATGGAGTGAAATTGAAACATTTTGGAAATTTTTATAAACCCTTAATAAGTTTACAAATGTTAAGTAGGGCTATATAATATTCCACACCATGATACAGATATTAAAAATATGTTCATTATAAATTCTTGAGAGATTTATACATTAGAGGCGATTTTTGGTAGTGGGATTTATATCAGGACGATAGAAAATTATGGACCGATCCTCGCAAAATTTGGTACAGTTTTTTTGTCTGTATTAATTTTAAATACACGAATTTTATCATATTAATGACTTTTTGGAGATTCGTGAATTTTCAGAAGTGGGGATATATGTGAGGCTACGGCCATTTGTGGATCAATATATTGTATTCGTACCAATACTAATTTATATATTATTTCATCACATTTTATGAGATTAATATCATTGCAATCGGGGATAACTTTTTATGGAAGCTAATTGTAATATTGGACCAATGAGCTTTGTCAAAATAACGATTGTTATAATATTACTGATTTTGTTTCCGAGACTTTATATTTTTTGAAATGACTTTCTAAAGTGGGTATATATATGGGTACTGCCAATTATGGAATAGATTTATGTTCTTTATATTATTATATTATCGTTGAACAATCTATTGTATTTGTATTAATACTAATTAAAATATTTTTACATCATATTTATGATAAGTCATTCCAATCGGGGATAACATTTGTGTGGAAGCTAATTGAAATATTGGACATTTAGTTTTTCTTTATTATTATCAAAATATTATTTAACTTAACTTTGTTATATAACTAAAGTTATCCATGTTCATATGACAACCAGAAAAAAAGAAAAATATATCAAATAAAAAATAACAACGTCAGGAGTGAGATCAAAAAATTCCTAAAACTCTTAAAAAATTAATGAATATATTGTTAATGATTAAAGTGAGTAACCAGTACTTACTATAATTATTATATATATTTTCAACAAAACCCAAACTGGTCCTACAAAAAGTTGGCCAATCATTCAAAGGTGTGTCGTAAAATGTTTCCCAATGTTTTGAAACAGTACGGGGACAACTTGTCCCTTGAAGGAAAATCTAATTCAAACTTAAACTTAACTTAATGCTAAAAATTTAGAGCCCAAAAACAAAGCACGGAAAATTGAAGTCAAGTTTTCTTAAAAAAAAAAATATTCTTGCGGCATAATGAATGAAGAAAAGTGTTTTCCTTCAAAATTATCGCAACTTTCTGGTCAAAAATTTTATGTTGTTGGTGCTGGAGGGAATATTGAAGAAGAGTATTGAAGAGAAGTAAAATATTTTTACATCATATTTATGATAAGCCATTTTAACCGGAAATACATTTGTATGGAAGTTAATTGAAATATTGGACCGATGAGCATAACCAAGCTTATGTGTATTTAAAAAAATATTTGCACCGACTTTCGTCACCAGCCCGCCTTGGACAAACGTCGTAATTTAAGGTATAAAAAAACAGGCCAGTATGTTCATTAAAAAAACTTTTAATTCTCATTAATATTCATTCCTTCAAAATAAACAAATTACTGTTCAGAAATCTGTAATTTTGATTTTGTAATAAAGTCAAAACTATAATGTTCCTATACAAAATCTTACTGGAAGATTTACCAATTTCCAAAAAACTTTTATTAACTAAAAATACAATAAACCACAATGAGGAAGTGATTTTTAAAACCTCAATTTTTCAACAAAAGCTAATTACAAATGTAATATCAACAATAACAACAATAACTTTATTTCTTTTTAGATTCAGAGGAAGTTGTGTGAAGTAAATATCCGTCCCTGTGTTAATGACAAAATAAAATATGCAAAAAAAAAAAAGAAAAAAAGAATAAACAAGAAACATTAGATATTACATAGATACTTACAAAATATCATAATATATTCAAAAAAAATGGTTTTTAATATCCTAAATACGATATTATACACTGTATATAAGTACATATAAAGTAAATCCAACCTTCTTTAGCTCAAGCTCAGTTTAATAACCGTCAACTAACACAAAATATTAGGAATATGTATATATTCTTCATTACCATTAACGAACATATAAAATTACTATTCTCTGTTCTTTTCTTTTCTAATTTTACATATTAGGAAAAGAACTAAAATAGACTACAGAAATTCGCGGTTTTATTAAAAAATACAATAACGAGTGAAACAGAAAAAAGTAAAATAGATTCGAAAAGAACTCATTATATAAAGGGAGTTGTTATATAAAGAAATGAAAAAAATCACTACTATTGTGTTTAAACATATATATATATATGAGTGTGTGGTTGTGTATGAAGTGTAAGTGTGCATAAAGTACAAGTTGCATAGTAATTATGTATGTCTATAGTATGCTAATTTAAATGAATATGTATGAATATAGTTTTTGCAAAATGTATTTGCGTAATTTTTATCTATACATATATATATTGTATAGAATGAACAATATGTAGACAATGACTTTATGTTCTAATTCTAAAAAAGGTTTCATTAAGCAGTTATTTGAAAGAATTGTAACTTTATATAAAGAAAGACATTTTGAAGAGATCTTATTTTGAAGCACAGAAAACATCTTGCCAATAGTGATAAAAGGATGTGTTTCTTACTTATTTAGAATGAAACTGATTGTCAGATCTTAATGTTAAGTCTGCAGAAATGTTAAAACTCCTCTAAATATTCAACCTATATATTCTACAGAAAATTTTGATGCTGTTCGAGAAAATTATTTTCGAATTAAAGTCATTCCTAACAATTGAATATCTACAAAAAGTCATTAATAAGCGCTTTTAGTATAAATATGAATTTAGACATTAAGAAGTCTCATTCAGCGAAAAAGTTGGAGCCAATGAGATCATTCGACTTCCCCATATCATAACCATCTTTTACGGTTTATTGCAAATGTTTTTTAATATTTCCGGTCTACTTTTATTTTTAGATGGTGTAGTAGTGGAATCCCTCCTAATCATTGGGATTGACAAGAATATATTTAATTGCAGGGAATGAAATCACTTAATTTTGAATTCCAAAAAACATAATAAAAATTTTTTATTATGGTGTCCCCCACCAGAATTAGAACACTTGATTATAGACCTATAGAAAAGCCATTTAGATCACTGCATCGCTGCCTCATTATAATATTACTCGTTAAAAAGCTATCCATTTATCTTCGTGAGACCACCATTTATTGTAATAATCCATATAAGAGCGGAATCTTTTTTTGGAAATAGATCTATAACTATTAATCTGTTACTTGGATTGGATACCGTTAGCAGATGATTGTTCATTTACAATTTTGAAAACTTGGAAACATAGAAGTTTGATGGAAAGAGCTATGGAGTCTCGAAAGGAGTACCTCGGACATCAACTTTTTTAATCAGGTGTAAAATTTGATTAATATGATATACCGATAGCAAAGGATTACGTTTTTTTAATTCTAAAGGTTCCGTAACACAAATTTACAATCAACTTAGTTGTGGGATCTCAGAAAGGGTGACTATGGCATGTGCCCAATTTCTGCTTCCAGTTAGAAAACTTGATTTTTGGTATTTGTGTTATTTGTATTTGAATTTAATTTTTTTTTGAAAAAATATCGAAAATTTAAAAAATCTCGAATAAATTTTAAATAATTTTTTTTCTTTTGTTGAAAGATTCAATTTCCAACAGTTTGTTTTAAAACATGCCATTTATTTAGTGAAACTTAGAAATTTATATTTCTGGTTGTTTCAATTTCTCAGAATCCAGAATTTTTTTATGAATTTAACTTTCGTACACTTTGTTCTTTTTTGCAATTTGAATTCGACTAAGTCCTCTCTGTTTTAATGCTTTTCATATTAAATTTTTAAGAAATGATTTCATTCATTTAAAAACTGCTCCATATCATTCAATCTATGCTACATCAAACATTAAAATCTGTTCATTTCTCTTTTTGGTTTTACACATTATATGGCTTTAATGTTACATTACGTCGTTTTTCCTCATTCTTTCATTATTATTCATTCACTATGTAAATGTTTAAATATTTATAAAATGAACGAAAGAAAAAAACAAAAATTAAACGTACGAATGCAAAAAAAGAAACAAAATATTGTAGTAATTACTTCAATAATGATGTCGTAATAATACTCTATGTTTAAAGAACAACAACTGCAACAACAATAGCAATAAAAGGAAGGTGGGCAGACAGGCAGACAAATATAAAGACATGCAAGTTTGATATTGACTGACTAAATGACAGGCTGGCAGACAGACGGACAGACATTGAGTTTTAATGATAGACATGATACAGACTCATAGTGAAAAAATAAATAAATAAAACAAAAAAAGTATATGTATATATGTTTGCAAAAATACAGGGTTCTATATTTTAGAACTTCATTATCTGGCTGTTAAACAAAGCAACAACGAAATAACTACATAAAAAAGTATCATCACAAATTGTTGCAAAATGTTTTTGCTAAGTCTAAATAACAAGAGTATCTTTTTTCTTCATCTTGTCTGATGGGTTACAGCTTTCTACTAGCGATATGTAGTGATTCGCGCTTCGTTGCATTTGAAATGTGTCAGTGAACACGAGGAAAAATTATCATGAAACCAAGAGAGAAAACATTAAATATTTTTTTATTCTCTTAATTTCTTCTACTAAACAACAAAAGAGAAGTTAATAACATTTTTTGAAAAAAAGGGGCTTAATATTATATTCTTTATTATTATATACAAATAACAAATATTGGTTACTTACTCGGACTACTGAACTGTACGACTCTAAAACTAAGATCCACTGTTCACTTTAGTAACTACCAGTAGTCACTTAAATATGGGCTTGTTCAAAGAGGAAACTTAATGATCATAAGATGGCGATAGTCGACAATGGTTGTTACTTAAGTCACCATAAATCGATTGTACTACAAATCACATTCATGTAAATATTGATAAAAATATACAAATGATCCTAGTGATACGTCCTTATTTAATCATTTTACCGTCTTAAAAGGACCATCATATCAATATATTATGGATTTATTTTATCAGGATACTAATTATCAAAAAGTGTCAATCATTTGTTAGTTGAAAGCAACCTGATGAGTTACTTCCTCCACATTGTTATGTGTTAAGAAATCGTATGAACATTACCAGTTTGTAACACTTCGGTGTATTATTGATGACTATACGGAAATAGGAAATAAGTTAATTTATTACATTAGCAGACATACAAAGCCAATTGACCTAGCTTTGAATTTTATAGACTTTTCATATAGAAATTACCTTTGGTTGTTAATAGCTTTACGTGGAAAATTTTAATGTCAGCCTATAACGTTCTTGGATCTTTCTTGAGGTCAAAGTGTAACCACAAGTTAGAGTAATATATTTCGTTCAATCAACACAAAGGGAGTCTGGGGTCGAAACAGAATGATAACATCACTTACAGTTTGATTTGAGTCAAAATCTTGGTAACACGGACCAAGAGCGAAAACTATCGTATGCGATCCGAAGGAGGAGATCATATTACGTGCGATTGGAAATTAGACGGAAAGAATTATATATTTAAACAATATGATATCGGTTGATGGGAAAAATATACTTAACCCGAAACCAAGACCTGTTAGTTAACTATTGTTTACTATCTGAATATCCATCTAATAAAAATATCAATTTAATTCTTTTGGTACTGAAGCAAATGATTAATCCTTAAAATTCTCTTTTTAGTTAACCCTTATTCAACACTAACGGTCATGTCGAGTATCAAAAAATAGAAGAGTAACTAAATTAAAATGCAAATAGCATAAAAATAGCATTTATAAAAGTCTCTAAATGTGTAAAAAATAAGGTGATAAGCAAAATTTATAAATGCTATAAACTTACATTAAAACTCCATTGTTGTTCAAGATTTGATATTTATAGTGTATCAGGAAAATCTGCAAGAAGAAAGAAGAAGAAAAAATTAATTAAAATTTAAATTAAAAAACTTTTAATATTAAATAATTTTGTTTTAGAAAGTTTTCTATTTTATGGACATAAAAGGCTAAATATTCATAAACTTTAAATTCTTTCTCACTCTCTTTCAACCAGCTTTTTTATAATACTTTTTTCTGCTATATGTTTTAAATTTTTAATATTGTTTTACTAACACACATACATATATATTTCGTTATTAAAAAACTATATATATATTTACTATATTACATTTAGTTTATTATTGTTTTGTTTACTAAACCATGAAATTAAAACTGACCAGTCAGCCAAACGCTAGACAAACAATAGAGAAAATGCATTTGAACAGAAAAAAAGAACTAAAAGAAAAATGTTTACTAAAAATAATAAAATACCTAAAAAAAGAACGAGAGAGAATTGAAATAAATACATAAATAAAATGTAAAAAAGTACATAACAAAATTTAACCATAAGGAAACGGGAAAAGCATTTAAACAATTAAAAGAAGAAGAGGAAGTTAGCAAAAAAGATAAAAAAATAAATTGTTTGTAAGAACTAAACTTAAATTGAAATGAAAATATTTTTGGTTCGTTGGTTTCTATTTGTAAATAAAATCTAGATAAAAATGTTTGTTAAATATAAAATTTTATTTTAGTTAACTAACAAATATTTATAGTTCTATCGAGATAGAAATTAAACTTAATTATATGAAAGAGTATAAAACAATTATAAGATTAGCAGAAAATATCTAATATATTTCTAGAGGTTAATAATACAGTGCAACATGCATTTCTGCACACAGAATAGAACATGAAGCAAAATCAACGTTGAACATAGTTGATCTAAGATTGAATATTTTTTTCATTTAGTTTATATTGAACGTTTTTACGTATATGGTGAAAAAGTATTCGATATTAATATATATAATAATATAACGATAAATGTTTAAATTGACATTCTAGGTTAAATAACCATTTTTGTCTATGGAGCAAATCTTAATTATTAATTACTTATAATTTAATTAATTTAACATTGATATTTTTCTGTGTGAATACATTCAAAAATACAAATTTAGAGCTGAAATTTTTCGTTGTTTAAAGTTAAATAAAAAGAGCTAAATGCTGTTTTCCATATCTATTCAGATTTGCTTTTAAAACGTTTTTAAAGCTTTACAGATTATAAAATTTTAAAAATTTATTAAAATAATTAATCTATCTATAATACTCTCCACTACATGCATATATGTAAGAAGTTTCAAGAACATAAAGATAGCCACACACACAAGCACACTTATAACTACAAACTCTTTTATTTACGTATATTGGGACTTTTTTACTTGTCCAGTTTTTAGGATATTTGAAATAGTTATGTATCTACCTTTACACAGTTTACAGTTATTTGAAAATTAAACAATCAGCAAAATTTTATTGGATTCGGATTATTATCTTGATCATGAGAATGTTTCCAACAGAAAGATGGACATGGCTAAATCAACTCAGATTTTGTTATAATTCGAAAACACCCAGATTTACCAAATTTCAGTTATGATTTTGCTTCTTAGATAAAAATGTAAATTCAACATTGTTTTACCTTCTTTGAAAAAATGCATACATATAACAGTTTTTCTTAAATAAAACGCAGGGACACTTAATGAGCAGTGAAATAAATTATGTTTTTGACTATAGCTTTTTTTCAACTGAACCGATTTTAATAATTTTTGGAATAGTAATGAGGTATATATAGCTCAATATGAAGGCCATTTTTAATTTGCGGGTTTGACATTAACAGTTTTACGAGAGTTCTTTGCATGAATTTTGAGTTTGTCTCAGATATCCGTCTATATCTTTAAATGTATTAAACCGATTTTGCTTGGAAACTTACCAGGGCTATAACAAATAATTGGTTTGAATTTCATTAAGCTCTGCGAATTTTTGTGGATGTGAACGTGCCATAAACAAAAGGATTGACAGACATTGCTAAATGGTTTTAGATTTTTATTGATGCAAAATTATATATATTATGGAGCCCTAGATGATACCTTCTTAGAGTTACGCATGAAATTTCAAAATTAATAAAACCTCTTCACCACTTGTGGTGGTAGGGGCTTTTAAAAGTTTGTTTTTTTCTATTATGACAATTTCATTACACATTTTGACTAAGTTGTATGATTTAAATTTATTTTTCAAAAACAACTACATCACATAACAGTTTCAGAACTTAGTTTGTGTGTTAAAATTTTTTCTGTCTCACTTCACTTATTCATATGTATATAAGTTTCAAGAAAACAAAATCCATAAAAATAATTCTTTAATTATTCCTCAAACCTAACAATTTAAAATTATAATGATTTTAAGAGAAACAATTTTGTTTTACACTTAAAAATTCAAATTATTTTTCCTGCAGCAAAATTACTAAAATATTTCCAGCATTTTTAAATGAAAAGTAATTACAGTGAAACGAAAAAATGCAGGTTTCTGCTGTAATTGTATCATTTTAACTCTTATGAATATTTATGTTTACTGCATAATTTGAATTATTTAGAAACAACAATAAACAAATAAACAAAAAATAAAGAAATAAAAAAATGTTTCAGTAATTTAAATAATATTTTCAAAACTATTAAATAATATTTAAAAACACATGCAATATGTGTGTGATTATGACTGTATAAAACAACAACAACAACAAATTTGACATTTACACATACAAATATTTAAACACATCCTTGGCAATTTGAAAAGTCCTATAATTTATGCAAAAATTTCAATGTGTTTTTCTATATAAAATTTCTCTATAAATTCTCCTGTATAAAATCCTGTATATTTGTTTTAATATTTTTTAGACTCTTTTGTTTGTAATTTTTGTTTTAATAAACGTCAATTTAAATCATATAGTACGAGTAAAAATTTGATTTCTTTTGCTTTTGCTTGTACGTTTTTTTAGAAAAAACAAACAATTTTACTGCATAGTTTTAGGTAAGTGTATGGTAAATGCATATGTTTTCAAGTAATGTGTATAATACTAAAGGAGTAGAGAAAAAGGAGTTTTAGTCATGAAAGCAAATTAGAGCTAGAATTGTTCTAATTTCTTCAGGTTCTAGTAAAAAAACTCTCCAGTTTAAAAAAGTTTATAGTTTGTAGTACTTTTAAAGCATATTATTAGGCGTTAGTTTTTAAGACAGTAAATAGTGAGGAGAAATACTTTATTCCTTTTAAATTTTTTATAGTAATTTTGTAGAGTTGTTAGGTTTTCTTCGTCAGATTGCATTTAATTGAACAATTTTGCAACGACATTTTTAGTCTTTGTTTTTTATTGTGGTGATTTTATCGCCTTTATGGCTACATTTTGTTGTAATTTTTTGTTGCTATTTTTTTCAGGATTTTGTTTAAATTTTTAGCATATGAATGAATGAAATGTGATGAATGAAGGTTGCATGTTTAAAATACTTCGCTGTTAGTCTTTTTTCTGTTTTTTTTCTTTTGGCATTGTAAATAGTAACAATAATACAAATTTCTAGTAACAGTGAAAGCAAATAGTAATGCAATAGTCTTAAATACTTTTACAAATATTTGGTGTACATATATTTTTTGCTTTCCACTGTAATTGTGTGGCTGTTTTGTTTCTGATAATGCAGTAAAGTAATTTACACTTTACACAGAAAAACTATGTACAATTTTGTGTGAGTGTGTGTGAGTTAAGTCAGCTATTGTGTGCGTGTATTGGTGTGTAAGTTGCGGTTTAGGAAACATTATTTGTGTTGGTATATTTATGGTGTTCTTTTTTTATACTTTAGCCTTTATTTTTCAGCGCCATATTGTTGTGCATATATTTTTTATTTAAATTAAGACATTAATCACATTTTTTTAATTTATTACCATTATTGTGTAATTTATGCTAAAAGATTAATTATGATAAATAAATGTAAAAAAGAACAAATATTTACACAAAATAAAATTAAACTGAAAAAATGTTTGCATTTAATTGATGGTCATGTATAATTACCTTAAAGTAAAGACAATAGATTAAATAAAAATTTAAATGATTAACATTTTATTATAAAAGTCAAAAGGAAAAGTTTAACTTTGATACAAAAGACTTTATCAAATTGAAATATATTAATAACATAAAAAAACTTTAATATGACTTTTAAACAAAAAATTTTTAAATTTATAAATTATTTGCATATTTTTCAAGTAAAAAATAAACATTAAATATAGCATACTTAAAGGCTTCGTATATATATTTATTAAGAAAAGCTAAATATAGCATTTTTGCAGGACTTGTATATTTAAAAAAACAACATTTGTTAAAGTTACTTTAAAGTAAATAAGCTCAATTTCTCAGTCCAATAAAATATTTACAATTTTAGGTTCATAAACAAAAAACTATATATTTTGTATACATTTACAACTTAATATATTTTTCTACCTTGGTCAAGTAAAATTAAAGAAAAAAGAAGTAAAAATATAATATTCAGCTATGACGAAACTTAAATACACTTCACTAGTTTTTTCACAAATTTCTCTAATTAGTACTACAGATATTCTGAAAAGGCATTGTAAAATCGAAACCGATTTTAATATTGTTTAAGAACATGATATCAACATTTTTACCCTACTTGCTATTACACCTGAAATGTTTAACTTAATATACCGACATTCACCAATTGTCGTTATTTTTTATTTCTACTTTAAGGCACTCAAGTGCAAAGAATAGTAAACATTTTGGCTATTGTTTTACTACCATCTTGTATATGTATCTGTATAAAAATTGCAATATACCTGTCATTTTTCTACATAAAAAAACTAAAATTTTATAACGAAAAAAATTTTTGTTCCAAGGAAAAAACAACATAAACACAAAATTGTTGAGACTATAAAAACTTTATTTTACTCTTACTCCTTTAAAAATGCAAACAATCATAAATATTTTTGAACATTTTTGTAACAAACAATTTTTAAGGATTTTTTCCTTTAAAATCTTGTTTAAATTTATTTTTTAAGCAGAGAGAAAATTACCTTTAAATGTATATAAATCATATTTAATATTGTGTTAACATAACACGCAAACATATGATTATTATCCTTTTTTCTAAAATTTATAAATTATTTTTCGAGGGTGTTGAATTCTATATAGAATTTTATTAAAGGGAAAAGTTTATAAAATTAAATGGAATACAAAGGAATTAGCAAATAGAATAGAAATATATGCTGAAAGCCAATTTGGTAAGTTTGAAAATTGGTTTAGAGAAAAAGCTGTTTCCGGAGAAAATTTTAGTTCAATACAAATAAAATTATAAAGATACAAACAAAAGAAGGCTGTAGATTTCTCGATTCCATATATCTATGGATCCACAATTTGTATGTAGTTTGAATAAAACATTCCTTTAGTTTAGTCCATACCTGTTGAACTGTGAAAATCTAATAAGTAATACCTCAAATCACAAAAGTCTTAGATATTTATGGAAGTATTAAAGATTTCATTAAATAAATCATATAAACTTTAGAAAACTTTTTACTTTTCACCAATACCATTGTTGTTAATAATATACACATTTACATAGTCATTTGCATACATTTATATTACCACTGTAAGTATTTATGAATATTACCGACATTTATCCTTTTAAACATAATTCATTGAGGGCCATTGTATTTAAAACTGTTAACTGCTGCTACTTTGTTCCTTATAGATTTGCTATGCATTTTTTGTAATGTTACAAACTTTTCAGTTATAATTTTTTTTAGCCACTTTTATAGACGGGGAATTTATGCAAATTTGTCTTGATTTTTTTTTGCATTTACCAGTGAGAGAATAAAAGTGTAGATACACATATTTCCATTTATGATTCATTGTTGAAAAACATAACTTTATAATATTTTTTGCAGGATACAGAAAAATCTTGGTATATGAGAGGCATATTAAGGTTTTCAATTCGTTTGCAGTTAAAGTGGAATTTGGAATATGAAGCATGATTTTGCATCAAGCTAAGTTATCACGAATAGAAAAATTCATATGGAGGCCCCAAAAGTAGAGAACTTTTTTGTTTACTTTTAAAATAAATAAAAAAAAATATTGGACCATGAAATACTTATTAAAAGGAGGCTTGTAGTCCAAGAAAGGATCATCTTTTTAAGTTTGGGAAGTGTGGGTTTTATTAAACCAATAAATAATGGACCGATTCTGATAAAATTTGGTATTGTTGATTGTATAAATCTTAAATATGTGATATTTTATTAAAATACATTGATACTTGATCTTTGAATTGGATAAATACAAGATTTATTTCGCCAAATTTTAGTTCAGTTTTTTTCAAAAATATTAATTTAAGATCATCTCGAATTTAAGTAAGCTTTTCAAAACAATCATTATCTGCACCAAATCTTATCGAGATATCTCTAAAATGTTGAACTGTATTGTTCACGACTTTAGCAAAGACAGATAGCCACATAGAAAGACAGATTGGTGGACACTATTATATTCTGTGTCGATTGTTATACTTAATATATATGTTTTATAGCAAATATCTGTTAAATTTCTGTTAAATTGGGTTTAAGAAATACAAAAATAGATTAGATTTAAAATATATTTTTTTTTGATAATATATTATGATTGCAGGAAAAATATATTATTATTGTCATAACAATTATATTGTTACATATTATGATATTTTTCTATCACATAAACGACATGACCAAATAATCGTTTGAGAAAAATTATTTATATTTCCTATAATTATAATATGATTACAGATGTACGAGACATATTATAAGCATAACATTGTTTCTATAATAATAAAAATAATATATTTTCTAAAAATACTGAAATTATTCTTGAAATCATATTCATATAATAAAATATTCCCTTAATGAAAAATAGATCTAGATCAGAGGTGCCCAATGAATATATATCTTGATTTGTAGGTAACACTACAAATTATGCTTACTTCACTTACACTTACACTGTAAACGACTATTGTCTCTTATCAATTTCATTAAAACTGATTCTATATAAGTTTTTGCTGTTTCACTCACACAAAGACAAATATATAATAGTGTGGGTATGCAAATCTAATCTAGATTGAAACGAAGAAAGAAGAATTATTTCAAATCAATTTTTATACGTTATTAAAACTATTTTCATACGATTTTAAAATTCCTCACCATACAAATACAATCTTCATTTTCCCTGCACTGCTCATCCAGTCGAATACAACATTATTTCTTAATATGTGTGATTGTTTGATATTCACTAAATAATGATTTTATATCCTTTCAAATTAAAAATGAATTCAGTGTTGAGCAAACAAATACTACTAAATACTTGGGCTTTTTGAGAAGCAATATGCACAGAAATATTTTATGTTTCAAACTCATACGATACTGCTGCAGTGCCGCGTAATGAGATTTCGTATGACAAATTTTAAAATTGCCCACTGTTTTTTTGGTATCGCTTTTTTACCTGGGACACAAATATAGTTTTACAAGTTATAATACTGTTATTGAGAAAAAGTTTTGAATTTTTATTTTTTTTGTACAGATATTTAAACCAAATAGAGTTTTTTCCTTTGTACCATTTTCAAAAATGTATAAATGGATGTAAAGGTAACATACACATGTATATATTTCTCAAAAATATGTAGGAATTGTTATGCATTGTGGTAATAGTGGTGTTTTCATATTGGTAGATAAACATAAGGAAAAACTTTTTCTAGAAAATATATAAATGGTTTAGGTAAACTTCTCATAAAAAAGTGTTTCAAATTTTAATATAAAAATACTTAAATAATTGAGGGTTAAATGAAAAAAATTTAATCGTCAGCTTGGACTTTAAGTAATTTTTGATTGAAATATTTTTAATATTTCTAAAAAATAGAAGCCCAATAATGCTCATACGCAGTAGTGGTAAAAAAAAATGTGCTAATATTATCCATTTCATAACAAATAATATTCTTATAGTTAACTTATGAGTTTTAGAAAATAAAAGGTTCGAGGTGTTAAACTTAGAGACTCTGTGTGTTAAAAAATATTTAAAACAATCCAGATTCCCTATATTTCAACCGATTTTACGGATTTTCATATGAATAAATTCTTGACCTATAAAAATCGCTTCGTAGTGTATATTCTTTATGACCCATATTAGCGAATTTTCTACATTATACCGAGTCTATTTTTGTAAAATTTTTTAAGAAAAACTTCAAAAAATTAGCATTATTAAAGCAAAAGTTTATTTGTTCTAAAGTAACCTATTCTGTATTTATTTGCCTTATATAGGCTTTTTTGTTTCGACTAAGGTTGAAGGCTTTTAAAATTGACCCTATTCGATCCAATGTTTCAGGTACCTTCCATAGAATTGTTCCTCACGGAATTGGGTTTTCAAGTCATAAAGGTTCTAAATATACATGATATAAACGAAATTTGGCACATGTAAGTCTAAACGAGGATCTGTACATTACTTCTCATAGGTCCCATATAAACCCTTCATTCAAATCTTCCTAACCCTTTTTAAGGGCGTACATCTCACATATACGTTGGTTATGTAATAAAAATTTATAATTAAAATAAATATAATAATTATAATTATAATTTCATATTAAGATAAATATAAAAAAATCGATGTGCAAAACAATACGACGGTCAGAAAATCAAATTATACGAGGGTTTTCGTAACTATAAATTTTATCCAACAATGTGATGCATGGTATTAGAGAGTCAGGCCTGATCGACTATTCATTCTTACTTGTTTAAAATTAATATTATTCAATATTAATTTAACTACAGTCAATGTTGACAATCAATATTTACTGAAGTCAACAATTTCTAGTGTAACTGTACAATGAGATTAGAATGTGGAAAATTTCAGATTAATATTAAAGTTCTTCACATACTTTTCTTTCTGTCAAATTTACAATTATATATTATTTTCTTTGGAGCGTAATAAGTATTTCCTTTTTTCCACAAACCTATAATTTGTAACTTTCAGAAAGGAATTTCTAATATTATTTACTTAAAAAAATTCCAAGATTTAATGATTAGAAAAATGTGCTTGTGATTAACGAATTAAATTCCCTAGAAATAAATTAACTAGTCTAGACTTTAGTTTCTAAGAATATTTTCTTAAAAAATAAATTAAATAAAGAACAAAATATTTCCAACAAATTAATTAGGTCTTAAAAAACTTGGAATATATTTACCCACAAACTCTCTTAAATACATTTTTGTTATTTTACATTTAAATACGTTGATTTAATTAAATAAATACTTATATTTAGTATAGAAAATAAATAAAAATAAATATTATTGTTTATTAGGTTTTTTTTCTTGTTTATTATTTAAATTATTTTCCTTCGATAATCAATCATTTTGCTCAAGAGTAAAAGCTATCAAATACAACGTTTTCACGTACGAACAAACACAAGCAGAAACTCTATTTGGCACCGGAAGTGCTTTTAGTTAGTGCCGTGTTACATGTTTAAACTTCATAAAATAATGTTCACGCTTTTTATTTATATCCTTCGAATATTTAAGAAAACAAAACTACAATAACAAAACCAAATAAAAATTATAATATTTTTGCAACAACCATAAAGAAAACAAAGAAAAATAAATAACAACAAGAACAACTATTATTATTTCTATTTGTAATCTATTGCCACAAAATAGCAATTCATTCAATGTTGTGACAACAAGATTTAAATAATGACTAGAGAGATAGAGGGAGTAAGAGAGTACATTTAAATATATAAGGAGTGGGATCGAAAAATTCTTAACATACATACATGTTAATAAAGAATAAAACAATTTAATTTTTTGTTTATTTAATTGAAATTATTGTTCCAATTTAAAATAGAATACATTTTTATAGCTTAAATCACTAGTGAAAGTTTTTATATTTAAAATCTACCACACTTTTCAACACTTTTTTGTGTTTTTCAATTCTTTTTTAACAAGAGTCCAAAATCTGTCCACTGGCCTTAGTTCCGGGGAGGAGGATTGGAGGAGTTGCCTTTCTTGATACTAATATCACATTATTGTTTTTGTATAAGGGCATCTTTACCATAGAGTTAGAATGTCAAGGCAGCCCAAAAATATGTGGACACATTATGATCAGCAATATACAAAGTTTGACCAGGAAGTTGAGAAAAAACTGACAGTTTATATGTTTCGCAAGAATATTTTTTAGAAAACTTGACTTCAATTTCTGTGCTCTTTTTTTAGCATCAAAGCCTCGTATGTTATTAAACCTATATTGGCTTTAATTTTTTATGTCAAATAGTCCAGTACTGATCTATTCGAACTGATTTACTAATGAATGTGTGAAATTGGCTTCTAATTTCTTGGCGTAAGAAACATCAAGTGGACCATTATTTTTTGCAGAAAGCAGGTTTTTTATCAAGGAACAAATTCTTCCGGTATGTTGAAAATTTTTAATAATTTTAGTACGCACTTTTCTCTTGTCACTCACTTTAATTATATTAACAATATATTCATTCAGCGTTACCGTTGCGATTTTTAAAAAATAGCATAAAAGAGGATTGTGAAAAATAAAGTCGCATCCAAATTTATCACGAAGTATCGCTTATTTATTTCCATGATTCTATCGTTCTTAATTTTAATTTTTTTCATCAATAATTTATATGAAATTTATTGAAATGTCCTTTTTAAGCCAAATTATAAAAAGATCCGAAAATCGAAATTATAAAAAAAGGGGAAATTTCAAAAAATGTACAAAAAGTCACAAGCAGTCGAAAAATTCGCAATTTGTGTATTCTTTCGGGATTAAACATAACATGATAAAAAATCAAATAATTTTTGCGTTCAAGTTTGAATGTGTTAAGAATTTTTGATCTCAGTTCTTAATTTACACTTACAGTGAGAAACTATTGTTCTGAATCGATAAAGTTTACAATCATATTGATAATGTATCAAATAGATAAACAATCAATATCAATCCTGTTATTAGAAGAATATTTCTGGTCTGGAGTCTTGACTAGATTATATTTATTCAATTATAGATCCTTTCATTATAATAAATAAAAAGTCCTTTAACAATTTTATTGTAATAAGTTTTCACTTTAATTTATGTGTAAATATTCGCAATGAAAAACTTTCAAATAAGTGATTTTCAACTGTTTTATTTATTTTTTATAGTTATAAACATAAACAAAACTTTTCAACACTTGAATTATTTTAATTTTAAAATTATTTTCAACTGTTTTATTTCATATAAATATTTTTGTTCTTAACTTAACTTTACGTTAAGTTAGCTTTATTTCTAGGATAATAATAACCTTCTATTTACATTTTTATGACTCCTACTCAGGAATTAAGTTTTGTTTTTTGTTTTTGTGCCACAATTTCATTTAGGAAAAATATATGTATTAAATAGAAATTGTTGTAGTATGTGTGCAGTGGGTACAACACAACTTGCATTGAGGAAAGAAAATTATTATGAAAATAAAAAGAGAGCAAAAAATAAAAAAAAAAACATACTTTTTTATTTCACACGCAAATCTCATAAATTTTCATTTTTCCTTTAGCTTAAAACTACCTTGAGCATTTTAAATGTGTATGTGTGTGCAGGTAAGTGTTCATGTGTGTAAGTAGTAATATTTCAAGGCTGTTTTAGGTTGACTTTAAGTATATTTATGTAGGTTATATGGAAATTTTAGAGTAAATATTATTTTTTATAAAAAAAGGTAACCGAATAGACGAATAATCGGTTATGATAAAGAAAAAATATTATGAATTATAATATTATAGTTAACAATTTCCTTCCATTTTATTGTGATAAGTCATCACTGTTTTTCAAAAATTAATGATGATCTTAATCACACTTAAATCTGAAACCAGACTTAATAATTAAATCGTTCACAGTTTGGTTCTTATTGGCCCGAAAATGGAAATCTGTTTAAAGCCACATGATTAACCATCGTTATAGAAATTGATTCGATTGTGGATAAAGCAGTTGTAAGATTGTCTAGATATCCTGAGATAGTTGTGTGATGTTTATTTGTTAGTCACGATGATGTGTTTAGTTTTACACTTGTTCTGTCTCGCGAATGTGATCTTTGTTAATATTTCCCGCGAAATGAACTTGGTGATAATTAGTGTGAGTCAAAATATATTTGACCGCTTAAATGAAAAATTCAGTGATGTGCAAAGCGGCACAATATACATTAATTTTTTATATTCGAAAAAAAACTTAATCTATTCTTTCGTTCTGGAGAGTGAATGTTACTATACTTCATGTTTAGGACCACCGATACTAGGAACTGTCAGAAAATGCGAAATATTTAAAAATTTGCTTTCCTGAAATGTTCCCTGAATCGTAAAAAACCATTTATTTAAAATGCCGTGGAAGGAATCATGTATTTTAAATTTCCTAAAAGACAATTCTTTTCGTATCGAACTTAGTGGATATCCGAAGTTCCAGATATGACTGCTTGAATTTTATATCGGATTAAAAAAATAAAAACACTAAATGAAGCAGTTATCAAACTTTGAACATAAGTATATTATTTGTCCCGATCGGAATTAAAATAGTGGCTTCGTACAAAAGATGTATTATGGTGGGTAGGTCTATCGATGTATTTGGACTATTTTGCCGGTTATTGACAAATTTGGTGCACCTAAAACATTTTGTATTGCAAAACTCCCAAGAATTGAACGAAAATGGTTGAATTTATCGAAAACTGAAGTTAACGAATGTTTTAAGTTGAGAAAAAGTGGGAGTATCTCAGAGAAGAAACAATTTACCAAAAACTAAATTTTTCTCAAAAAAGTTTATTTTTGCTTTAAGCTAAATTTTCAATAAAAATTAATATTTTTGATAAAAGTTTCACCGTTTACAAAATTAATATTTCTTGCTAAAATTGAAGATTTTAACCAAAATAAATGGTTTCTTCTAAAAACTTAAAAACTTTTCTTAAATCTACCAAAATTTTTAAAACAAGAACCTGATTAAATTTTAATTTTCTGTAAAATTAAATATATCGCTGTAAATTAAGATTTTCATCTTAATTCAACTGATCACAAAAACGTTTTAATTTCCACCTGAATATTTCATATCTTTTATTTTTTTTTACAAAATGTTTAAGGTGCACCAATTTTTTTGTTAAAATTAACTCTCGTATAAATTAAAGTTTTAAATTTCGCTATTGATTGTTTTGCTTAATTTTCTGTATATTTTATTTTTAAAATTTATATATTATAAGATTCTTAATACAATTTTTCTATATTAACACTTTTATTCGAATGTGATAAAACACTATAAGACCCAGGTGGTAGCAAGCGAACCAATAAATGTTTTATTTCTCGAATGGTAAAATGTATTACAACAAAACTTCTAATTTGGCTGTAAAAATACTACATGTGATTTAAAAATTTATCAACTTCACTTTGTGAGTCTAGTTTCGATTTTGTTTCATGACATTAACAGGGTTTAAATATATAAAAAATATATTAAAAAGCTCTTTAAAGTATGCTATAGTTTTCTTTAAAAAAAATATAGAATAAAGTTTAAAACTTTTTATATGATTTTTATTTTTATTTTTTAATAATAAAATAAATATTTATAGTTTTTTTACGATTTAGATAGTTAAGCTAAGAACAATCAAAGAAATAAATAAAGGCCTTAAAATTAGACTTTAGTTTATTAAAACCTAGAGTATAGGCTATATTAAATGTGTTTTTAACAATATAAATAAAACTACAATAAAATAGTAATATTTTTTTTGTATTGTAAAAAAAAGCAAATAAAAAATAAAACTAAATTAAATTGTATTTCTTTTCATTACTTTTTGTTTTTGTTTTTGACATTTCATTTATTTTGTTTACTTTCTTGTTATTTGTCTCTTTATAAACAATAATACCAACAACTCCAATAAAACAACTGTAACAAAAAAAGAAATAATAACTGAAAAATATATAAAAGAAAGAGAAAAAAGTCAGAAATTGTTATAAAACTTTATTACTCCCTTAACAAAAATATCTGGCAACAACATATAAACATACAGTTGAACTGTAAAAACAGTAACTGAAAATGACAACCAACTTTTGTCACAATGACAACAGCAATAATAACAGCAACAAACAATATGACAAACAAAATAATGAAGAAAACCCATAAAAACACACTGACAAAGAAAAAAATAATATATGGACAAAATAACCATCTACAGAAAACAGCAACAAAACATGAGTAAAAAGTTATAGAGGGAGTGATGTAGAAGAGAAATTATTGGGGAAAATTGTATAAAGGAACCAAACAGCCTACAATTGTTCAAACTAAATTGTGACGTTGACATTTTACAAGTGACATACAGACAGCAATAAAAGTTTCTATTTGAATAATAAAAAAATAACGAAAATGTTTCGTTTTTTTACAATCGCTCTAAAAGTGGAAAAATGTCCAGTGGCAATAAATTCTACAATCCATCAATAGAGTTGTAACAGCAGTAGGAGGAGAAGAAGAAAAGAGCGGAACTGATGGAATGTCATAAGCTAGATGTTGTAAATAGAGAAATTATAGCAGCTACAGTAGCAGCAGATCTATAACACTTTAGAGTCTCGGATATTTATTTTATTTCTTTTTTTCATTTCGTTCTCTTCTTCCCATAAAAAAGCTTTAGGCTGAATTTAATAATCTTCATAAAGAGTATTGAATTTTTATTTCAGGAATAATGAAGGTAATAAAGAAGTGGATATTTTGAAAATTATTAGTTGCAGCTATTAAAGAAATTAATTAATATCTATTTTTAGTGTCATATAAAGGGGAAAATAGTGTTTATTTCAATAGAGAAGAATTTAAAGTGTGTTTTCATTTTAATGAAAACACTGAGAAAAATTATTTTGGTTTTACTTCCTCTTACAGGAGAATTTTGAAAATCGTAAAGGGAGTTTTTGAATTACTATGCCAAAACCTTAATGTTTTAATTTGCAAGTTAAGCCGTTTAAGGTAATAACTTTATTATTACCTCCAATTTTGTACGTTTCGAAAACCAACTCTTCACTTCTTAAAATAAGGAGTGAGATTGAAAAATTCGAAATATATGTTAATAAAAACGAAACCACTAAATTAACAGTATTAATTTTTTAATTGATTTATATTTTTATTACAATTTACAAAAAAACCTTTTTCGGAAACTCTTCTATTAAAGTGCTTTCTGTCACTTCTTACATACTTTAGACATTATTTTTTATCTTCAATTCTCTTTTAACAAGAGCCCGTATTCTTATTTCAAGTGAAGTTAAAATTTAGTGGATACATTATAAAGTCTTATGATTCGAGGCAGCCTTTTCTGTAAACATTTCTTGATGTAAATTTCGACATTTACAGAGTCCGTTGAAAAAAGCTGATTGGTTTCATTTGCCGCAAATGCATATTGCTTGTCACACCAAGAACTTTTTGAGCAGGAAGTTCCGAAAAATCTGTCATAACATATTTTTTTTTCATCCATTTATTAGAAAACTAGACTTCAATTTCCGTGTTCTATTTTTGTACTTTAAATTTGTACCTCCATTCCTTTCAGGGACTTTTTGAGCCTTGTATATTTTTAATTCAGCATACGCTTTAACTTTTCCTTCCAAATTGTTCGAGCACTGAGCTAATCGGTCTGCTTTTTTACTGGATAAGGACCATTTCTTCTACCTGAACTAGGTTTTCTATCAACGGAGAAGTTGCTCTTGTACTTTTCAATGATATTGGAAATAGTTTGACGGCAGAACTTTGAAAACTTGGCCAAGGTTTTATAGGACCAATTTCGGTTATGTTAAAAGTTATAAGTTTTAATAAATTTTTCGATCTCATTTTAAAGTAAAGAATAGTTCCGTTAAGGCTTCCTCTATTTATTATGTTATCTACGACTGACGATCAAATATACTGGCAGCGACATGAATTTAAGAGACTTTTTCATATAATGGACTTAACTTCTTATTATTGCATTTGAAATAATTTACAGCTACAAAACTTTTATAAAGATTTCATTATATTTTTTGCTTTTATGCAATTAACATGCAATTTCAGAAAACACATCCGGCACATGGGAGTGTAAGCCAAAATTTCCAAAAAATACGAAATAAAAATGCGAATGGAAAAAAAAACTAGACTCTTACATTATCAACATGAAGAGATAATGATGACTATAAACCATCATCATCATTAACATGGCGGTAACGTTGGCACTGGTGGTTAGTTAATGCTGTTGCAATTTGTCTATATATTTTTTGTTGTTGTTTTTGGATTTTGATTATAAGAAGGCATTTTGCCAATTTAATGGAATATACATATACATGAGACTAAATGACATACATACACAGACAAGTCTCAAATTCAATGACTGACAGACAGAGTGAAGAACAAAAAAAGAAATGAATGGTCCAAAAAAAGTAAGAAAGAAAATAAAATTTAATGAGAATAACAAGTGACTATAATGAACAGTGGGACAGAATAAAAAAAAGAAATAACTGGAAGTATTACAAAATGTGTGATATCTGTGCTTAATTATTGAGCAAATTAAGGAATGATAATGAGAATTCAAATACAGAATCATATAATCCTTTAAATGTATCTATAAATATGAAAATATCAAAACTGCAATTTGTTTTAAAATTTTAATATCAAATATATTAAATGTGAGAGTGTCTGTGTGTATAAAGAAATAATATCGAAAGGATCTTGCTTTTTAACTTTCTTTTGAGATACTCATTAGTTGATTGATTGATTTTTTACGAGTTTGATCATTTCGCCTTAAGGAGTGCGATCAAAGAATTGGAAACACACGCTTTATATTAACACAAGTTTTACGTAAGTTTTCTTCGTAAACATGTCAGTTGGTGTGTTTAATGTCAAACAAATTTACATATTGATAAACTTATTAAAATGAATGGCAAGAAAGCAAAAGAGCTCCCAACACATCCGATAGAAAAGCAGTTCGGTTAGCTTTGTGCTCGGACATTTTGGAACAAAAGGTTAAAACTTATGAAGATCTTAATATATACAAGGCTCAAAAAGTTCCTAGCAGGAACACTACTTACAATTTAGAGGCTAAAAACTCAACACGGAAATTGAAGTCAAGTTTTCTAAAAAATATTTTTGCTGCATAATGGGTGAGAAAAGGGCAAATATGGTGGATTTTAAACTGAGATGGACTACGTGTTCGGAAGCACTACAAAAAAAGCACCGAAAAAACATTCAAAGTTTCATCATACTATAATTTTTATAAAGTGTTATCTTAAATATTTTTTGTACATTGAAAATATTTGGTAGAACTGTTTGATATTGCAGATTTTTGGGTAAAAAAGTCTATATTGTAACAATGAACAATGTTAAATATTGAAATATATATCAAGAAATATTTACAAATATATATCGAACATAATGTATGTAGTTCGACATCATGTCACTAGATAGAAAGTCCACTCTAGAACTTTCAAAACAATAACACTATTTTTTCCAAGAGAGATTAATACTGAATTTTATGAAAAGAGAATTGAGAAAGAAACAGGAAGTTGATGTATTTATTTTAGAAAAGATAAATGAAAAATACATTTTATAATATCGAACTAATATTCTTGACAAGTTATGGAACCCCCCGTTTCCGTCGTAAGAATTGTACGGTCCTTTATTAACGTATTTATGTCCGATGAAATTTAATTCTGCCCCACTTTATACTGCAACAAAACTATCATGTATGATGTATGTCTGCATGTTATTTAAGTAAGGCGAATTAGTGTAACAACATGCAACATTTGCTGCATTATCTGACATTGTTTATGCACCAATCAGTGCAGAATGTAATAGTAGCAACAAAAACAACACATAATTCTTATAAATGCCAAATTTTCTACATACATAGAAAGTTTATTAAATTTAGCTTTTTCTAGATTTATATTACCTGAATTTCATTCCATTTTTTTAATCCAAAAATGTTATATATTTGGATGTAACAATTTTCTAGCCAACTTTAATATTAACATGTATTTTAAATGTTGCAAAAATGTTCTTTTTTTATAACACAAAACTTTACCGTTATAAAAAGTTGAAAGGTTGAATGAATGATTATTGAAAAAGGAGTTTCGTTTTTAGAGGCAAATAACTTTATATAAAAGTCTTTTATTTTTGCGTGCGTGTTAAGCATACTTAAGTATGTATTAGATTTCTTGTTCTTTTTTTATACTCTCATGTTTTAGCTTTTTGTTAGCAGATTAATAATAGTTGAATGAATTCATTATTTTGTTTGTTTCCATGAGTTTGCATGTTCAAAGGGATAATCTGTGAAGTTCGTAGAAGAATGAATGAATGAGTGAATGAAGTGTAATACAGTTAAAGCATTTGAAATTTTAACGATTTTATAAAAAATCAAAATCTAATAAAAATATTTTATCAAACTAAAAGTGCTAACTAATGATTGCTATTAAAATAAAACAAGTAAGAATGTTAGAGTCGGTCAGGGCCGACTCTTTTAAATATGGTAGCTATGAAAAAATTAACGAACAACCCTCGTATAACTTGATTGTCTGCATTATTCTTAAGGGTGCTTTGCATTATTGTGAAATTTACATTTATGCATTTTAAAATGGGAGCAACAATGAATTTTGGACCGACCCTCGTAATACTTTGCACATCGAATTTTGCTTATATTTATCTTAATTCGATCAATTATTTTTGCAGCACCAACGTATATGTGAGATTTATGCCTTTCAAAGTGATATATGCAAGGAGGATAAGACCTTTAGAAAGCACAATTTGGCATATCATTTTAGAATATCATAAGACTTATTTTTGCCAAATTTTATAAGCTTAAAATCTCATTTCGGGAATACATTTTTATGACAGGTACCCGAAGTATTGATACAAACATAATTTGCCAATTTCAATAGGCTTTGTCCTTGGTACAAACTAATAATATGCACTAAATTTAATCAAGATATTTAAAAAAAATGCGACCTATAGAGTTGAAGAATCTCAAATAACCTTCAATAAAAAATTTTATTAGGTTTTAATTGAAAATTTTGCAGAAAAAAATTGGAACCATTTTTTTGTGTTTGTATATCAAAGAGATTTTAATAGAGTTAGTTAATAGAGTTACTATGAATACAGCAATACTTCCAACTTCCTGTAGAATCTTCAAAATATATTACAAAATTCTTATAAATATTTTGTAAAATTATAAATTAAAAAGTTTTAAAATTTATTATTTTATTTTTAAATCTTTAATATTAGTTCTTTTATTAAATAATCTATCTATTATAATATATTTTATTCATATTAAATTTTAAAGCCTCTTAGTTAATGTCTTTTATTCTTTACTCTACGTATTTAGTTTTATTATTAATTTCTTTATTTTTTGCTATTTAATACTTTTATGTAGGCATATAATTATTATAATCCGTAAAAAGGTTAATAATATTAAGTATATGATGTGAAATTGTGTATTATTTTCTTAATAATCTACACAAATAAGAATTTACAAAAAAAAAATCATAAACACACCGGAAACGAAATAGGATTATTATTTCATATTTTCATGTAGAAACAAAACAAATAAATAAACATACACACATACAGAATAATAAACATACTTAGATGTTTTTTGCTGAAATAAGAGCAAAGCAACAAATAAAAATGACTATGTAAAACAATAACAACAACAAGAACAAAAGTAAAAATATAAGAAATTTATAACAAAAATTATAACACGAGTTTCTTATTTAATAACAGAGATGAGAAACTAAGGCACATAAGTTCACTACTACATTCATACTTTACGGATATTGACGAAGCCTTCGACATA
This sequence comes from Cochliomyia hominivorax, assembly GCA_004302925.2. Taxonomy (NCBI): domain Eukaryota; kingdom Metazoa; phylum Arthropoda; class Insecta; order Diptera; family Calliphoridae; genus Cochliomyia; species Cochliomyia hominivorax. Next base: position 81,819,468 of record PYHX02000467.1, read on the forward strand.
GTTATTGATCAGTTATCAGTACAATACAGTGCATTCTACACTTGTTTAAAATACTACATTACATACATTGAAATTACAAGACAATTTTATTGATTTTGATATGCACATATTGTTCACATTTTGAAGTAAATTTTACGAAATATGACACTGTGGAAATGAATCTTTTGGGCGTTAAATTTCAGAAAAAAACTTAAAAAAGCCTTAAATCTGCCTTAAAACTATACAAAAGAATCCGTAACGGAACATTTATAAGGATCCTCTGTTCGTATATGAAGAAGTCAGGCTTAAACTACAATAACAGGGAATAATATCGGTAATAGTAAAAACCTGCTCATTGAGACTCTGAAGAAATGCACAGTTAAGAAAATTATTAGTGACAGGGGTTTTTATCGTTAACTTATAAATTCGTTGTGATTTTCAAGTTTTGCTTTGAAGACGGACTTAAATTGCAACATCCTTGAATATTACTATAACTTCACAAAGTCATAAACAAATTAAAAGATATATTTAGTAAAAGTTCTTTTTGATCGATAATTTATATCTCCATTAAGATGCTTCTGTTTAGAATTGTAGTCTCTTATTGACACTTGGAAAATAATTCTATGATTTTTACTTCATTATCTTCCTTAAAGGGGCTTTGCAAGCCCCTTAAGACAATAATATGATTGTTAATTTCAAAGAAAAGGAATTAAGAGATTAATTGTCTTAAAGCGTCAATTTTATTAGAAATTATAGTTGCATTTATATTAACCGGTTCAAAAGTAAATCTGGTAGCGCTTTAAATTTTAACGAAACATATCAATTGTCAGGTTCTGCACTTATTCTTTTTTCCTTAGAGGAATTCCTTTTGTAAAGTTCATAATAACAACTTTCGGCTTTTCATAACCAAATCACAACCTTTACAATTAACATTTCGCAAGAGAATTATTACTCGTATAATTTGAATCAGCGCGAAATGTTCTACTTGATTGAATTAATAAAAACTAAATTTCAGATGTTCTTACTTTTTCGAACTTCATAAAGAACTAATGCCCTTGGTAATGGTCATGGAAATATTGATATCTTTATAATGTATCACAAATAAACATTTTAATTTAGTTTATTGATTTTCTAATGAAAGTGATTTACTGGGGTAACAATGGAACGGAAAGAGTCAGGAGAGAGATAATCCTTATACAATGAGGATCAAATATTTAAAGATTAAACGCAGCTAAAGTCTTATAGTTTTGTCATAAATAATTTTATAAGAATGTTGTAGAAAAATGCAGGACAGTTAGGATCGAGGGGAAAGGTATACTCTATATACTCAATGTCGAAAACTTAACAAACTTTTATAGCGAAAATCTTACAATTTCGTACCCAAAACACTGCGATAAAAGTAATTTAGTGGAAATATAGGATAAGAGCAGAAGGATGATAGTGTCAGGGGGGGAAGTACTACCAATAAAAAAGGAGTTAAAATTTAATAATTATAGAACGGAGATATACAAATTTTATGACAAAAATCGCTTTAGATTTTATTGAAAGAAGGCTTGGGTAGATAGAAAAAGGAGGAGAAATAGTCCTTACAAAAACATTTTTGAAGGGACATTTTTCGAGTTAAGTTTTGAAAACTGGAAATTCTTTCAGACTTCATATAGAAAACTCGATATAGAAAACTCTGGTTGAATTTAGTCTTTAGATACGCAAAGATGTAGAAGCTTTTTTAAATGCTGGACAAATTACCAAAACTAATTTGAATTATATAAAACAAATTAGTTTAAAAAGATATATACCACATTTACCACAATCTTCCTTTAGGTTTGATAATTTTGGAAACTTTTTTCTCTCTAAGTTAAGCCAAACATAAAACACGTTTAATGCATTGCAAATTAATACAAATTATACTTCCTATTTTTATTATATGTTATTTTATTTTATTTATCAGATAATATATTTCATATTTAATTTTCCAGAAAAGCTCAAAAGTTAGTACATCTCTTGGCTCTAGTTACATGAATATATGTGTGTGTTTGTGTGGATTAATATACATACATGATTATATGTGAAGATTAAAAATGAAATAAGGATATGAAAATTTCAAATGACACAAAAACACAAACACACATTTGTAAATGTCAACATGTGAAATGAAGAAAAGATGAAAAAAATGAAGTTATTTAGACAAGTATATAAATAGTATATAAGAAAATATAAAATATATAAAATATAATAAAAGTAAAAGTACATAACTATGACATACAAAAATATACAGACAATTACATGTTTTATAAACAAATATATAAAAATTTACATATACATACACATTATACATATATTAAAACTTTTAGTGTCTTATACATAAAGTTTTCTTTTCTTGATTTGTGTTAGAGAAATTAGAACAAATACAACATAATGAAATATAATATGAAAGAAAAAAAAAGAAAAGAAAATAAGTATAAAAGTATATAAAAGATAAGAAGTTGTCTACTTTTTCATTTTGAGAAATGATAACTTCTAATATGATGTGACAAAGTAGATGATGTTACTTATTTTTTTTTTTTTTTTCAGAAAAAAACACAAACTCACACATTTAAATATGCATAAGGACTTATTTACACATTTATATACAGATATATAAATATAGAAAAGATTACATTATACAGACTAAGAAATATGAATTATGTGATGATTATATTGAAAATGACGTTAATGTTTGGTTTGAAATTTCCAAATACTAATTCTAACACTCGCACAAAATTGAGGATGAAAGCGGAAGAAAAACAAAATGGAAAATCATTTTATTTAATACGAATTATATTGTATGAAAGAAAATACGTTTTTATAGAATATTAAAATTGTTATAATACTTTTTTACCAGAAATTCTATTTCATTCTTTTGTATTGAAAGTACTTGAAGCAAAATGAGCTGCACAACAAAATAATAAATATTTACAAATAAATAAATTGTTTTACGGGTAAATGAAATAAATACTTAAGTGGCCGTTGGAGAATGGAAAATTAAATTCTAAGGAATTATTTATAATTTTGATAAATGAATGATAATAAATGATATGGTATTTCATAGTAAACATGAGAAGCTTTATTATAATTTCAGGGCCTAAAAGTAGGCAACATTTTTAATTCAATGTATAGCAAAAAATAATTCTGAATTAAGAAACTATATAAACCGAATTGGAAATAATAAAACAAATAAGGATGTTGGTAGTGTCGAATCTTTATTACAACGTTGAACATAGTTGAAGTTTGTTATGGGTACCTCTGAGAGAAATGATATGTCGAAAATTAGTTTTTAGAAAAAGTTGGATTCATTTGTATTGGTTTAAAAATACACATTTTTAGTTTATATGCTTCTTTTAAAAATTGGTCTCAGATATCGGCTTGCAACTTTGTTTGTTAAAGGATGTATATTTATGGTTTTAGATTAGGCAGTTTTCAGCAAACTGAAAAATTTACCAAATTTTTTTTCGGATTTAGAGGTTGTCTTAGAGCTCTTTCTATAACTTATTGACTATTAGATGAATGTTGCTGATTTTAAATAGAAACAAACAATCTGCCCAAGTTTCATTATATCCTTAGCAAGTTTCCAGCATATAGACAGGCAGAAGTTTCAAATAAATTCAAATTTTGATTAGAGTAAACAAATTTTTATAGCTTCATTGTCCACTATTGGTGGATCAAAAAATTCTAAGAACATTTTGGACAAAAGACTGAAAATATTTTCTTAATATTTAATTTCGAATGACGCCTCTTTTTCATGCTGTTATGTCATAAAAATAAATTTCCATTCATCTAAATGTCCTAAAAAAATGAAAATATTTTTTTCATTGATTTAATTAAAACAGACAGTTTTTTGAAATAAAACAAGAAAGAAAATATAATTTTTTTCCAAACTGTCGTTACTGATAAAAGTTTGAATAATTGTGGAAAAAAATAAATAAAACTTCTCAACATAACAACACTCAACATTGTTGTTTTTGTTTCTATATTTATTTTCATATTTACTTGTCGAGTTGTCATATCATTAATTTACACAAATTGCAAACTGTTTCCCCATTATTATTGTTGTTGTAGTTGTTTTTGCTGTTGTTGTAGAGTAATAATTTAAATACAAACCCATATAAACATTTAAATAAACAAATTTTTGTTTATTTAATGTTGGTTTTTTCTTTGTATATTGGAAAGGGAATAATTGAGTGGGTGTGTGAGAGTGTGTATAGTGAGAAACAAAAACAACAACAACAACACTGCATTATATTTCCGTTTCCTGTTTGCGAGTGTTTTTCTTTTTCTGGTTTTTCACATTTCATTTATGTGTTTGTATTGTGGTGCGGTGTGTATAAAGCGCGATTGAGTGAGTGTTATTTTGCGATTGTGTGTGTGTGTGTGGGAGGGGGGGTTATTATTGTTGTTATGATTACTATAATGGTAGCCAATTATATAATGGTGATTGTTGTAGTTGTTGCTATTATATTTATAGTAATAATTGTATTTGTTTGTTAAATTACAAACAGTTTTGTTATTTGCAACTGAAAAATAGTTTCATACATAAATTGAGCTACAAATGTTATAAATGGGTTTTTTCTTTCTTCGATTTCATATTCTCAAATTAAGGAGGGGAAAGTTTGTGCAATTAAATTTTACATTTATTTTGTTACTTATCGAAATATAAGAAATAAGTTTTCTTTAATAAATTATTAAAATTGTAACAGCTGTTTTAAATTGCTTAATATTTTTTATTGAATTACTTTATAAAAAAAATGTTAGAAAATTACTTTAATTTGTAGTAACTTTAACTATTCGTTATGACCATTTATTTTATGATTTTTCATAGTGCAATTATGTTTGTTGGTATTTTGTTTTCATTATAAAAAGAATATTTTATGAAAAACTTTATGGCTGTTTGTTTGTTTGTTTGGTTGGTTGAATATGTATTTCAAAATGATAATATAAAATATGTTAAAGGATTTTGCTTTTCCCCCATTTTCAACGCTGTTAACACTGTAAAGTATTTATCTTTCAGAGGGAGAAAATAAACAAAAAGTTCATTCACTTTTTTATGATAACAAAAAATTCTCAAGAAATAATTTTGTTAAAAATAAATAAAATTTAATTACAACAAGCAACAACCATTATTACAAACGGAAAAATCGATATAAACAGGAAATATGAAATTCTACAAATCAAAACCTAAATAACTCTATTCTTATAGGGGAATAAGATTTTATTTTTAAATTAAACTTAAATCTACAATTAATATGGGATTCCTAATTAAAAATACTATAATTTTGAAAAAAGGAGTTTCTGTACTGGATTTAGTGCAGTTTCATGTTTTGTTTTTACATCCACTTCTTCGCGTTATACTTCCTTTTCAAGTTTTAATTAAGTAATTTTATTATAATCGAATGATCTTTATTTTTAACGTTAATTTGCATCTTTTTTTTGAATAAAATGTCTATTTTTAAGGTTGTAAACATACAAACGTAACTTCTTAAGCTTGTTTATTGGATTTCGCTCTTGTAGTGATTTTAATATTTTTTGATTTTTATATTTTTTAGAATAAAATTATTTTCGAAGAGCGATCAAAAAATAAAACTCTATATGAAAGCAATAGGAAATAATGGACTAATTTTCATAAATTTTGGTGAATTATTTTTTGGTTATTTTAATGATATATATTCGAGACATTTTTTAAGGTTTTGTGCACTTCAAAGAGATTACGGAAGTGCTTATAACTTCAAAATCTCTGCTATAGAAAAATAACTATATTATTTATTTCAATAAAATTAATTAAATCGAAACCTTCATTTACAGTCATAGTCTCGTCTATGTAATTAAAAATAATATTCAAAACACTTTAGTGAGAAACTGCCATTAAACGATTTTTTTTATTAATTGTTTATTTTTTTATTTAATTCAGAACAAAATAGTAAAATCACTGTTACTCATACGCACAAGTGCACAAATAGACCATACATATTAATAGTTATGAATACTAAAAAATCACACATATTGCACAAAGATTTCTACATATAAATGTGGATTAATTTACACATATTAATTAAATATACACATACTATATTTATGTATTTATTTGTTTGTTTATTTATTTATTTATCAGACAATAAGTTTTTATTTAACTCTCTTATACCTTATAAAATTCACACTACACAGATACAGACATAAATTAATACTTTATATGTTATTCATATGAATATGTATATGTGTATATGTATAAAAATCTCTTTATATTAATTTACGTATGTAGTTTTAAATCTATAAACAATAAAATTTATTGTATTTATTTAAAATTTATATTTATATGAGCAACTTTTTTGTTTCGTTTGGAAACATTTTCATATTTCAAGTGTTAAAAAAGTTTCATTTATGCAAAAAATAAAGTTATACATTTTCATAACGTTAGTGAATACATGAACGAATGAATGAATGAATTAATGCATTAATGAATATGAAAATGTGAGAATATAAAGCAACACCAAGTTTATTTTTTAAGTAGATATTTTATGATTTACTCATATATGAATATATTTTTGTTGCAGATGCTTGTGTACTGATGATATTGCAACCAACTTGCTTACATGTCCATTTATTTATAAAACAATAAAAATATGCTGCTTTTGCTCTTAATATTGTTGGAGTTATAATAATGAGTATTAAGTCTCAATCTTTGTTTTTTTTATTAAAAGTTTTATGAAATCGAAGTAGTTTATTGTTAAAAGTTTCTACTGTTGTATTTTATTTTAGAACAAAGTTAAGGATATTAACAATTCACTAAACAATAAGTAAAATTAACAATAAACAAAATTATTAAACTTAGAATTAAAACCACTTTTCTAGTTATTCTGAAAGCTAATTTCTTCTTGCCAAAATTTGAATATTAGAAACATTTTATATTTTTGGTTTTTAACCAATTTCTAAGGGTCTTTTATGATAAATATTAACAATTTTTGATTAGAAAAGAAATAATTGTTTTATGCGCTATGAAATGAAATTTCATGTAGGTAAAATAACATCTGAAAAAGTCAAAATAATAATGCACAATGTTATTTTTTTGAATTAATCCATATAAGTAAAAAATCCACAGTCTATTGATAGAAAATTTACGACGAAAATGAAGGGCGTCGTTTGGAAAATAGTAAAACTTTGTTCATTTGCAGTATCCATTTCTAACAAGTAATATTGTAATAGTTGGTTCTGACCGACTATATGTACCTTAAATTGAACCCCATTCTCGGTGAGAATTTGTATTTTATTGGATCGATCATCATAGTACTCGTCTTTTGGGAAAAATCCAGTTCTAGTTTTTCTTTCTGTGTGTAATACCCTACACTCTAATGGAGATTTCAAAAATTCTATGATTTGGAAACGGGTTATATGAGAACTCTATGAAGTTATGTAACGATTCTTGACAAAATTATTTTGTAGTAGTATAAATCCTAACTGGTCGCAATATTATCGCAGTATAATTTTTAATTGAGATTTGTGTGCTGTGGGTCTGAGGTCATTGTGGACACACCGATTTGAACTAATGCAAAATTTGTATCCAAATGTATTTCTTTAAAATATAATGAAAATATGTTAATATTTAAGGCGTTTATGAGATTAAAATGCAATTCGGGGAAAGCATTTGAATTATTTAATTTAATAGGCTTCATCGTTAGAAAAAATAGCTTTTTTGAAATCAGCATATCTGGAACTTCCTTTGTTAGTATAGGATTAACATCTAAACTTTAAATATAAATTTAACGTGTTCAATTATTACTTTAACATGTATTCCAATGTTAAATCAACGTCGGTTGGTTAAGTTAATAAAAAGTTCAAAATGTGACTTGATAATCGCTTTCACTACACCACATATAAGGGACGTTCTGGGCATCGATACTACATTATTTCAAAACTCAGCTACTTCAGGCCAACAATCTACTACTTGAAATTAAAATCTGTAAAATATGATTAAATTAACTGCCATAAAGCTAAATTATAAACATTATAAATGAATTTTTTGTGGCCTTATGCCACTTATAGCAACAAAAGGAACATAATAACTAACCGATTTTATTGGAAATATTTATATATCGTTTGACAAACATATAGAGGTGCCAGATAATTAGGTGGATTGTTGATATTGTAGCTTTAAAACTACAAAGTCAATGTTTTCTTTAAATAATTAGAGATCTAAGTAGGGTTTAACCCGGTTGAATAATATTAGATTGATTTATTGAGCTTTTGTAAGATCCTTTTAAAAATAATTCTGAAAAAGGTTAATGATAAATATTATAGACCATGATGTGTTTGCATTTACTAGAATATGCTTCAATTCGAAACAAGATATCAGATATTATTAATTTTTATCTCAAATTTGCAAACAGGAAGAATAACTTGATGCAAAATCAACGTTGAATTGATATAAAATAATTTTTTTTATTTTAATTTAGTTTAAATTAAATGTTTTTACGTTTGTGGTGAAATAATTTTGTGCATACAAGAACCTATCGATATCAATATATAAAATTATAAAACGATAAATTTTTAAAATTACTTTTAAGTACTAAAATTTTAAGAAAATTCTCAGAAAACTGTATTTATTGCAAAACAATGTTAAATTAACATTTTTATCTATGAAGCAAAAGTCTTTTGGGCCACATCAATTAGAAAGTTGTAATTAATTTTTCTTTGCGTATTTTGATGAGCAGTTAATTCTATAAAATGGCTTAGTGTATGCTAAAGCTATATGACATCCAAACATTTATATCGGAACAAGAAATATTTCTGAATTTTTTACTATCATGTTCCTCAAGGTCATATTTAAGTAAATTATCTATCTTACAACTCCCTATAGATTTGCATACAGTGCAATTATAGTAATGTTTCCAATAAAAAACTTGTTTTTTTTTTTATAATATTTTTTCAATATCGTTATTTCATTTACTTAATATGTATATAATTTTTTATATAAGGTGTATATATGTATATGTGTGTTACTAATATGTTAATAAACATAATATGTGTAATATAAAATAAAATATTTATCACAAAGATTTCCCCCGTTAAGTTGTAAAGTAATTGGTAGAATTTTATGAACTTTTTTTATACTTCTTTTTTATTTTTATTTTATTTTTTTATATTTTAATTTTTTTCATGAAATTAAAACAATTTTTAATTATACTCCAGTGTATAATGTATTGGGAATTATGCTTGTAATACAACAACTTATAAATGTTGAAATTCATATGTATTTACTGTGAATACACATACACACACATTCACATTATGTGAATAGAGAGTTTTAAAGGAATGTAACATTTTAACATGGAATAATTTGGTTTAAAAAAGGTACACGAACAGAAGGAAACATATTTCGGAATTTCCAGAAACTTTTGAAATCAACTTTATAGAAATAATTAAAAATAAGCGTTTAAATAGAATTTGAAATTTGAATTTTGAAACTCCTTTTAAAGAAGATTTAATTTTATTTTAATGAAACTATTTTAAAGTTCTGTAAATAAGGAACTTTTTTATATTCATTTACCGTTGCAAGAACTGAATGAAGCCTTAACTAGTTATGAATATGCGATGTGATGATGGTTTGTTTTACTAAAAAATCCTGTGGGTAAAAATAATAAAAATAACAAGTCAGATTTATATTTTCAGCTATGTCGAATCGTCAATACCCTCCATCATAAACACATGTGAGGTAAATACGTTATGTTTCGTACAACTCACTCACAGATCCATACAATATAACTATATACAATATTTTTCCTCTAAACCGATATTGATAATTTTTAGAATAATAACGAAGTGAATATAACTTAATTTTAAGGCGCAATTTCACTCTTATTGTCGATTTAAAATTGTAAATTTTAGGAAAGTTCTCCACTTGAACTTAGAGCTTGGCTCAGATATAAGTCTATATCTTTAAATATAATGAACCAATTTTGACAATTTTAAAAAAGGAACTTCTCAGGACTATAACAAATACTCATTAAGCTGTCTGAGCGTGCGAATAACAGAAAGATGGACATAGCTTAATCCACATAGATTTGATTTGATGCAAGATTATATACATTATGGAGTCTGCGATAATTCCTTCTTAGCGTTTCACACGAAATGACAAAGTTAATATACCCTTTTCACCACTTGTATTGGTGGAGGTTATAAAAATGTAGTTAATATATTATTTAACTGTAAATACATAGATACGTGTATATTCAAACATTACATGTCATTATATGTACATGTATGTTTTCATATTTAAATTGTATGAGTTTCATAAATACATTCACATATGTATGATTGTGTATATGTTGGTGTCTAGTATTTGGTTTTAAAGTAATAAAATTAAATATACTACAATAAATGTTAACTACCACTATTATTAAACATTTTACATGAGTTTTTCACCTATAAATACTCTAAAATTACTGGTAATTTTATTATTTGGAATTATTTATTATTTAAAAAATAATAATAAAAAGGTAATTCATTTTTAAAAAAATATTTAAATATTTAAAAATATTATTAGAACACTTACCTGTTGGTAGATTAAATAAAATTTAAAAAGTGATGATGAAATATTTAAATTTAATCCTGTAAATAAAAAATAAGGAAAATTATTAAATATTTATAAAATTATTAAATAAAAATCGGTTTATAGATTTAGAAAAAAAATTATTAAAATCTATTTAAAATATAAAATTTTATTACATAATTTATAAACAAAACCAAAATTAAATTACAATTAAATATTAATTTTGGCAAAAAAAAAAAAAAAAAAGATTTTTGCTAAATAATTTCTACCAAAATACTAAATAGAGGAGTATACTAAGTTAATCATTCCGAGTGCATCACCAAGAGAAATTATTTTTCAAGTACTTAATGTTCTTAAATGATAAAGCTACTAAGATCACTGAGTTAAATACCACAATGCAGATTCCAAATAATTGAACCGATTTGAATTGTAATGAATTGAAACCTACGAAAAACCTCTTCATACAACACAGGACAATTAATGAGTCATGATATTAGTTATATTTTAGCTATAACTTTTTCTCCGCTGAATCGATTTTGATAATTTTTGGAATGACAATGAAGGGCATATAACTTAATTTTTTGGCATAATTTCATTCTAATTTATCGATTTATAATTTAATATTTTACGAAAGTTCTTCGTAAAATTTTAAAGAAAATTTTTAAGGCATAGCGGGTTCAAAAAAAATTTTTTTAATATTTTACTAAGATCTAATGACAAAATTGTGAAAAAATTATTAAAATATTTTCATGGAATGAAAAGTTATAAAATTTGAAATTTCCAAAAATGTCGATTTTTCACCGATTTTTTTCCAAAACAAAATATGTATCTTAAATGTGTCTAAAATAACTATATCGCATTTGTATTCTTTAAAAACCTTTATGTAATGTCGAAAAGTATATTTTGGGAGAACCAGAGTCTTCCAATTTTAGTCCAAGAATTTCAAATTTATTTTAATGCAAAAATCTTTGAGTAAACAAAGAAAAGCCACTGTGGCTGGTTGGGGTATAATGCGTTTGTACATATCTTTATAGCATAAGAGATGGTGTTACACCCACCTTTAAGTATACCATTCCACTCAGAATTACTATCTAAGTCAATTTAAAGATGTCTGTCTATCTATCTGTGCGGCTGGCTGACAATATAAACGTTGTCAACAATTCGCAATTCTTGAGATAACTTGATAAAATTTGGTACATATTATCATTTTTGCACAAGAGCGAAAAGAAATTGACCACTTCCTGTCCAATATTTCTGGTATCTCCCATACAAATATTCTAAACCGATGTGCCAATTTATGCTAAGTCTATTGCTTCTCATAAAAACCGTACATGCCCTATAAATTTTGCATAAACTGGTATTGTAATTAAGATATGTATAAACAAAAGTCGATGTTGAAAATTATACGGGATTCAGTCCATAATTTCATGTAGCTCCCATTAAACCCTCACAAAAATTAAATAAAAAAGGCATAAAATGTGCTGCACATTTAAGAATAAATCAGAAAAGTTGTTCATTACTTTAACGTAGCGACCATTTACAACCAACTTTGTGGTGTAGGGTATTGCAAAGTCAGTATATAATATTCTTACTAGTTTTTTAAGTAAAAAAGTAGTAATGAACTGATATTGTGGGAATTAAATCGGAAACATCTTAAAATATAGTCGAATTTGAACATCCAGTTTAGTAGCCTTAAGTATGTTTTATTATATAGACGGACTAACATAACTAAATCTTCTCAGATTTTATTTTCATCTCATAGTGATTTCTCTCCACCTCTATGGATTATTAAAAGAAATGTATCTCAATCTTTTATATGCAAAATTAAAAAAGTGAAAATGTTCTAAATTAAATTCGTGATAACAAAAGATAAAATTAGGATTAAAATAAATAAAAAAATCCCTTTAAACTTCTTTAAAAATCATATTCAAAAAATTCTATAAATTTTATCAAATATCAAAAACAATTTTCAGTGACTTAGAATATTAAAAAAAAATAATAAATAAATAAAAAATCTGTTGAAATATAAACAAATCAAGAAAATGTTGCCTTGAACTCAAAAAAGTACAAAAGTGCTCAATTTTCCATTACTGCTACTAAAAAATATATTAAATTATATTATCTTAAATTTGAAATATATATTTTTGGTATATTTTTCTTGTAAACGACGCTTTTTCTGCAACAACATATAAACATAACCGTACTTGCCACATGCCTCATAAAATTTAACCACATACATTCAAATTCATAAGTGTACAACAAACAAACAAAAAAAAGGTGTAAAAATTTGTAAGTTAATGATTCATCAAAAGTAAGTGTAAATATAAATGGAAACGTATATATACATATGTATTTGTTGATGAGGAAGATTCAATTGCAAAGAAAATTATAGGCAAAGGGCCTTGTAGAAAGCCTTAAAATGAGCTGCAAGTTTTAAAAGAGTACACTAACATCCTTTTTTAAATTAGTACATAAAAAACATCTTCTAGAAGGCCTCCATTGTCGTGGCCTTTAAATTATTTACCACTTTTCAATTTACTTTTTATGTGTATGAATATGTTCGTATGTGTGTATGGTAGGTGTAGAAATGAAGTTATTACATTTTATAATGACAAGAGATATTAAATTTAACAAATATTCAGCTTGTAATCAAAATGTAACCGACTGTTGATGATAAATTTTACTTCAAATGTGAAATTGTTATGATGACAATAAAATAAATAATAAAAAACAACAACAAAAACATTTTCCCTTTTCACTTTTTCATTTTGTTGCAAATAACAAGAATCTTTTGTGTGTGGTTGTTTAATAATAAAATCAAGAAAACAAAACAATTTTTAAGAAAAGCTAATGGAAATATAAATAAATAATAGCGAAAAGATGACAATATTTAGGTCTATTTAAATTTTCTCTAATTTAAAGGGAACCAAAAAAATATTTTGAAATTTTAATGAGTTTCTGTGGAAAAAAATGTTATAATTTTTCTAATTGTTAACAATCTCAAAGAGATATCAACCTCAAACATACTTCATTTCCGGGATGAACACAAACAAATTTAGTAGTTTCCAGGAATTAAGGAGATTTTTAAAATCCTTTATAAATAATTCCGTTTACATCTAAAAATGTATTTCAATTGTTCCGGAAATGAATACATTTGAGGAATTTAAATAAAAACAATTCGGAAATTGATAAAATTTTTATAATTTTTATTTGAGAACTCAAAGCAACAATTTTATTATAAAGTTTACAATTTTTAATTAAAAAGTTACTAAGAACTTTTCCTAAACTATTTTTAATAAAATTGATTTGTTAAAAAATGCTTTCTTTTGAGGAATATTCTTTTCCGCTTCCATAGTACTATCTGTAGTCAGACGGCGGAATGAGCTATAAGATAAATGAACCCAATACTTTTACATGCGATTTCCAAATAGTTTTCCATTTGACTTGCAACATGTGGCCAAAAGTGTTTTAATGGAAAATTCTATGAATTTAGTGAAGATCCCTTTGATTGTCTGAACCAAATTGAAATAGAGTCAATTTATAATACTTTTCTCTGAAATTATGGGTCTTAGTCTGGCTAAAAGATGGATGAGTCAAATCTTTTTGCTTACTGTTTTCCAAAAAAAATGTTTAAATGTCTTGAAAACTGTCTCTTAAAGTGATCTTGATAAAAATTATTATTAACTATTTTCTTCAGAAAAGGGTATTGTCATCGTCCGACTTCAAAATATATATCTTTTACATAAAAATAGGAAGATTTTATCAATCATAAAATTAAAAAAAAGTTTTACATTTTATTTAAGATTTGAACGATATCTGGTACCTTGCAGGTGAGGATATGGAACCAGATAAAAACAATGTTTTTGATTACTTTTTCGTTTTTATTAACCGGGAGAGCTTTTCCGTTGATAGGAAACCTTGTTTAGGTAAACAATGGTCCACATGATGTTTTTAGAGCCACAAAATATTGAGCATTTTAAAAAGGGTTGATGCTCGAAAAAAATGTTAAAGAAAAAGGAATGTTTTATAAGTTTAGGGCCCAAAAGCAGTCAAAATTTTCATCTTTTTTGTTTTACGAAAAAGGTTGCTTCAATTGATAAGGCTTCATAATTTGTCGACTTATTTTTGATATGGCTTGGCATTCCGTCACTATGTATATAATGTGGTGCCCAGAGCTGAGGCCAGTGGAAAGTTATTGGGTTCTTGTTCAAAGAGAATTGAAGAGCACGAAAAGGTGTGGAGCAGAATGGTAGAAAGCATTATAAAAATGATAATGAAAGTTCTAAAAAAGTTCAACATTTTGGCTATAATCTGTAGTTATAATATTTTCTAAAAATTTGAAATCCAAAAATTCCTATTTTATATTTTCCAACATAACCGAGGAATTTTTTCCTCAATTGAAACTCTATTTATAAGCCAGCTTAGAGTTCCTAAAATTTAAAATTGAAAAATTTCCATTTTTTTGTATTTTTAACCACATGAATTTTGCATAAAATTTATTTCTGGTCTATTTCCTTCTTTTTTTCGGTACTTTTAATATTTATTCTTATTTTTTGCCAACCACCAACAACTTATGCATTTTGTTTTTCCAAAAAAAAAAAAAAAAAAAAAAAAAAAAAAAAAAACTTTAATATTAGAATATGAAAAAAATGTTTATGCTCTAAATGGAAGCTTAACAAATACTTATAAATGTTTTTTGTATATTTGTAATACTGAATAAGTAAACAATAGTTAAGTGGGTTTTGTGTTGAAGTTCCAAAATATTATATTAACAAAAAAAACGAAAAAGATACAAAGAAATATTAAAGCAAAACAAACAAAATAATAAAGTCTCAATATCAATTGTAAACTGTAGTTTTTGTGAAGTATTCATAGTCATTCGGTCATAGTTACACAAATACTAAAGAAACAAACAAAAAAATGGAACAGAATGCTTTTTGGTTAATGAACAAATACATAGAGCGGAAATATACTAAACAAAACCCGGTCGAAAATCATAAACAATGAAATCCAAAAAAAAATGTTTGGAATCAAATGAAAAATAATGTAATGGATAAAGTATATAATGTATATGAAAAAGGATATAGAAAAAAAGAGAAATAAACAACTTAATGCCTGAATAATAGCAACAGTTTCGGAAATACTAAATCAATACAAAAACAAGTAAGTATGCTATATTCGGCAGTGCCGACTATTAAATACCCTCCACCACAAATGCGAGGGAATTAAATATGTTATGTTTCGTACATACAAAATCTCACTTACTCTCGCAAACGTGTACAATATTTAAACGTTTTTCTTTAATATAACACAGCAACACTTAATAAGTCATAAAATTTGTTATATTTTGGATGTGCGCGCCAACAACAAAAAGACAGACGAACAGGCAGACAAACGGACAGACAGAGCAGCTAAATCAAAAATATATCTATATTATGTTGTCCGAAATGAATCCTTCTCAGCGCAACATGCTTAATGACATAATTAATATACCCTCTTCACCACCACACTACCCTCTGGTGGAATGTATAAAAAGGAAATGCGTAAGTTGTAGGTGACTTTAATAAAACCTCTACAAATAATAGCAATATTTACCCGCAAAAATTATAATGTCCCATGGATTCCTTAAAATGATACAAAAGGATCGGAAAATCAAAGTTTAATTTATCATCTTACAGTTGTCCGTTTGTTTTTCTCCAGATGTGATTGATTTAATAAGTGAGATATAGTTTATATATCTTATATTTATGTAACAATTCTTAAAATTTAGCTGTTACCAAAAGTGTACCAAAACTTCTAATTCATCCCAATGCGATATACACATATTTTAATATCAATAAAAGACAAAAGAAAATAAATAATAGAAAATATGAGAAAGACAAAAAAGTAATATTTCCATTTATGTGAATTTTATATGCAGAAAATTAGCATGAAAATAGTAACATTAACTAAACAAAAATATATAACAACAATACCATTATTAACATTTTTGTTTATTATTAATAAAATGTTTTTTTTTCTAATACTGTATTGTATTCATGTTTTAGTTAACTTTATTTCGATTAGTTCTACATTAATTATTCATTGAGACGGTTAAATTCTTTCTATTGAAAGTTTGTATAATAAAGCAATAACGATATTACGGAAAACATAATCCGAATATTTATTATATATCAATGCGATCATAACACCTGGACCTATTCGCTAAACAAATTGGATCACTAAAGCAGTTTGATGAATTTATAATTTTTGTATAATCATTTTTATAACAGTTATATTTTTATTACTTTTAAGAACGAAGCTTGAAATGCTGAAACATGGAGAGTTGTCTAACCTTTTGACTCTAAAATTTAGCAGCGTAATTCATGTTTTAAAGTTTTAGGAGTTGTTTTAAATATAAAATCCTTTCTTGTAGTATTTTTAGAATTTTTCCTTTCTCTTTTTGTTATTATACTTATGAAATCTACATCCACAATACGTATCCTTTTTATCAGTTGCGTCTTTTTATGTCCTAGAATTTGCAGTATCCAGATGTTTCTTGGTCGACCGCGGCATTCATGAGCTTTGAGAATTTTAATCTTTATTCTTTTCGTTTATTTGTATGATAATGATTCCTGTTCTCTCTGAACTGATTTCGCTCATTATATCATCCTATGGACTATGGCTGACGTGATAGGGGGCATCTTATTTTATTCTAAGATTTATTTGAAATGGTTGGCCGACATTGCCGTTGTGAAGAACTGGAAGTTCACCATCCTCGTAAATATACTTAATGATATTAGTGTTCTCCTTTTCTTCTCAATGTTTTCCATATTGGTTGGGAAGTTTTCCTTAAAATCTATGAACAGTAAGTACATGGGAGTATGCCATTATACTGTTCTGTAGAGTGTTAGCTTGATTTACGTAACTCCTGTTTGGCCGAAAATCTGACGATTCGTCTCAAAGATTTTTTCTTAATTTTACATTGAAGTCTTTCTTATATGATGGTTGGTAATATGTATATGGTTTAAAGTAAAATAATTACTCTCCTAATTAAACAATGATGCCTTTCTGGCAAACAGAAGTGATGTTCAAACAAAAAGGACGTTTAATCAAAGCAACTGCACATGGCATCTATATCATTATCGAACCTGCTAAGTTGGCTCACAAACCAATTAGAAAAACAAAAACAATATACACCAAATTATATGGCTTTTGGCAAACAAAAATGTACACGTATAGCGCAATGGAATTTACGAACTCTTTGTGTAGCATCAAGGTTTGCACAGTTGGAAATTACCTCGATGTCGAAGGTATCAGTGAGATTAGATGAAATGAAAATCTATCTCAATAGAAAAAATATTATAGAACGATATCTGAGACCTCAAAATTCAATCAGAGAACCTTACTTATAGACGAGACGGATTCAAAGAAGAGGTTTAACAATTTTCAATTTTTTTTTTAAACCTGATAGATGTGTTTGAGTGTATATGCTTTTTATAATTCTATTGCTGACAAGTGTGAGGTGCAGATTATTTTGAGATTTATTTTTTTCGGTAGACCTTTTTTCAAGTGGAAATTTTCACTTCAAAGTTTGACAAACCCTCTCCAATTTGACCCAATTTTCTGCGTGTACATTTCAATGTTTTAAAAATATTCAAAATACTTTCGAAACGTTATTTCTTCAACACGAATTTAATTCCTTTTATTTAGACATTAATTTTTAATATAAAAATGTGACGCAATATAACACATATTTTTTTCTTGGCAACAAAAAAAAAATTGTTGGAAAAATAATCATTCCAACATAACTTTTTATGTTGTTGTTGTTTTCCAATAAAATGTAAATGCTAATTTCCGTCACAAAATCAATGTAGTCATTTAAAACATAAAATATATAAAAAACAATACATGATATAGTTTGAAAATAAGAAAGGAAAATAGCAGTCAATGTATATGCACATATGTATATGTGTTAGTTGATATAGGTGCTTGCGTAATATTATTGTGATAATATCGTATTACAGATAGAAGAAAAATAAAAACAAAAACAAATAATACATTAAATATAGATTATAGGAAGCAAATCACAGATAGACAAATATACTGACACATATACACACATATATACACATAGATATATTTACACATGTAATAGGTACATTTAATGTGTATGTATGACTATGTATAGAGACAAGTCAGTCATTTTGTCAGTCAAACAGTCAGTTAAATAGATACTTTTGTACAACAATATTATTTATAGATTTTTATAACATTAAATAAACTTTTTTAAATAAAATTCAACAACATTTGTTGGGAGTTAGTTGGAGTTTATATACATACAACTTGTAAACATGGATGTTTGTGTGTGTGCGTATTTGGATATATTGCAATATAAATTCAAACAACTCCCACATGTTGTACAACTACAAAACGGTGACAAGAAAAAAATAAAAAATAAAAATATATACAAACTAAAGAGAAAAAAAAACTGAAAAAAAAAACAAAAACATAAAAATGAAATCAATATTGTAGACACAAAGTGTATACATCTATACAAACATAATATTATATAATATTTACACATGTACAATACATGAACAGTACTAGAAATGTATTAGATGTCAATGTATGAAAACAGGAAATGGAATGTATGAATTTATGTTTTATTTATTTTAAAAATAACATTTGATTGTTTTTTCCCATTTTTTAGCAAACAATTTTAAAGTGGGTCATTTCAAATGACTGAATATAAACAAATAATCCAACGATTTGTATCTTTTTCTAGCGGGGGCAAGGGTGTCTGCTTGGCGACCTGTTACTAATATTTCAAAATGTTACAAAGTTTTGTTTAACCCAAATTAATGATCTCTCTTAATAGATTCTCTCAAACTAATAATGAGGATTTTAACTTACATTTTAACATTTCAATTCCTTTCAATATCTGTCTCTCATTTAGTCACTCATTCATTCAAGTACATGTCTATAGGGGTCATGGGCTTCAGACAAAATGGCTTGGTATAATAAAAATAATATAAAAAATATAAAAACAAAACATCTATTTAATATTGTTAACTTTGATATAGAATTGGTTACAAGCTATAAATGGTTGACCAGCACCTTAACCATAACACGCACATACTCACACCCAGACAAACACATACTCCATCCTGTTTCTTTTTTCTATCTCAGTACCATCATCAAATTTAATGGTTTTCAGTCAAGAGTAAGAGAAGTTTAAGTGTATGTGTAAAGGAAATCGATTTATAGACAATGACCAAAAAGGATGGCCCTTTTTAGTAAAGGACAACAAGAGTATTATGGTAAATATCTATAAACATACATAGATACATATACATAGATGAAAACTTTTTATAACAAAATAACAAGACCATAATAATGGTGATGATGTTGCCGGTGCCAGAGTGTAGAGTATCAATATGGTTTTCTATGAATGAGTAAAACAAAAATATTGATGAAATTGATGTTGTGTCGTGATAAAATTTTCTTAACATTCCATTTTGTTTATTAAGCATTATACATATGTACATCTGAAGTAGAAGTATTCTTTTGAGTATAATTTATAAAATATAACACAATCACAAACGCACACACACACAGTTACAGAGATTTAAGTATTTGGACGATTTTGTAAAAAGTAGTTACCGGATATGTAAGAATAAATGAAAGGAAATGACACTTGAAAAAAATATGTGTATCATGTTTGTATTGGTACTATTGGTTTTTAATATGTATGTATTGTGTTTTAAGATATGTTATAGAATATACCCAACAAACCAAGTCATTAACAAAATGTAATTATATCCTAAAATAAAATTATCATAAAGAAGTTTCGACAACATTCCATAATCATACTAATTATAGTTTATTTTAATGAAAATTATAAATACTTTTAAAATAATGCTTTAAAAATGTTTTATATAGCAAGAGTATTTGTAATAATACTTGCTATACATTTGATGGAATAACAATATTTACAAATGTGATTGTAAAAGACTAATTTTCGCAATAAATTTGCAAGTGTTTCTGTTTAAATATAAAAATATAAAATCTGTGTTTAAAACAAGTTTTTTTTTAAATGAAAATGTTAAAAAATTTCATATAAAATATAATATTAAGACCGCATGGAATCAAATAAAATTGTTGAATTTCTCTTAAAAAATAAAAGTCTCAAAATAAGTAATTAGAGTGAAGTTTCAGGCCAGTCAGATTAAGTCCAAAATTTCTAATGAAAGTTTGGATACAAATGAAAACGAGATATCAAATTCTGAAGATAATGTGGAATCAGACATAACTTTTAGCTTTCATTTGTAAGTAAAATAAAGCCTACTTTAATTTACCTCTCTTATGTTCATTTATTTTGCATCTACAGGTAAACGAATTCAAAATTGTTGCAAAAATTCCAAATTTTTTTTAAAACTTTGGCAGAAGATTGGGTGAGGACGAATTTATTAAATAGACAAAATCATGTTTCCAATATGTCAAAAATTTACAAAACGAGAAATTAAAAAGAAGAAATTGTAAAAATTCAAAAATATATAAAAAATATAAAAGTTATTATTTCAAATGAGCCTCTAAGCTTATAAAAATATTACGAAATTAAGCTTGCTATTTACACGTAAGCTCATTTTATATTTGCATTTCTAAGCTTTTGTAAAAAATATTACCGCAAGGGTTCAATTTTCATAATAAACTAATTGTTAACAAGTGTTTCACAACAATTATCATAACACTTTTGCAAGCCTTAAGCTTATGCTAGTAAAGTTTGTTACAAACTTATGTTAAAGCGTTTTGGTTTGTTGGGTATGTTTGTATATAATAATAAATATTATACTGGTGTTTTTAGATTTACAACAATAATGGTCAATAGGATTATCAACAACAGCTTTTGGAAACACAGCATTTTTTCTATAATACAAATTATAGAAAAGTTTTGAAAAGAACATTATCTTGTATAGTAATCTTATTAAAGAGACAGATACTTAAACTCAGGGGCAAAATTTGTTTTAAATGTATTTCTATATAAGTGTAAATGTAGAACACAAAAACTGAGACTATAAAATTATTTATTTTAATAAAAGTTTAGAAAACTTGTGTGAAATAAGACACGATCAAATTTTATCTCACAAAGGTGAATGGAATTGAAGGTGTTATGCAATGCAGCAAACATATAAATAGGCAATTCAACATTATTCTGCAATAGATGAACATTCACAATTTATAATATTAAATCAATATGAAACAGCGTTGAATTAAAATTGTAATTCATGTTAAAATAATAAATAAAACATGTAAAATAACATTGCAATTTTAATAACATTAAATTGAAATGGCTCCTTCCTCAAATATATTATATGTTTCTCTCTAGATAAGAGGTGCTCAAAATAATTCATTAAAAAATTTAGTTTAATTCACGTGTACACTATAAACGACTGCTGCTCCCAATTCGAGCTGAGCTTACATTAATGTATAATATAGTAGTGTGGGTAGGCACTTCCGCTCTAGGCATATGATGTTTTCATTAATAAAGAAAATCATATAATTGATAGACATGCAACGATCTAGAATGAGGATATCTAGAATTAAGGCTGTGGTAGTAATACATTTGACGTTTATGGTTTTTCCATAGGTTTATCAGTCTCTTCGACGATATCTACATGTGCGTCCATCAAACGGATTTTTTTAAGACTCAGAATATTTTACGTTTTGATGGGATTGAAACTCTATAGTTTCTCATAACCCCACAAAGCAATTGAAACAAGTAAGAAGGTAATAGTCGGTTAAGAACGACATTATAATATTCTATCCTATGAGAAATGTATGGTATTTAAGGTATTTTTTGGAAACGAGGGACTCGATTCTCGTAAATCTATAATACGAAAAATATCTTTACAATACTAAATTTTTTTGTAGCTTTTTTATTAAGTGCCAGTCAGTGCCAAATTCAAATAAAATATTTTATTAATGAAGCTACCTAAAATATTGGAACCACTTTTGAAGACTTGATCCAAATAATACTAGGTACTTCATCAAGATTGCAATCTGTAGAAAGTTCATAATGTTTGCGTGGGCAGCAACTGAGTTAGAATCATTTTCTGAAGGTATATTTTAAAGTCAGTCAAAAAATAGGAATTGACGATTAATACCCCTATTAACTTTTATGTACCATATATAGTATACAAAAACAAATTCATATATGTGTGCTAACTAAAGAGAGTATAAAACTGTAATTTTTCAGTTTAGTCATTTTGACTGCTCTTTTCTGAGAATATCAGAAAATATCACTTAAAATTAAAATTGCAATTAAAATTCTCATAATACAAATACGAAAAACAAACCTTTAAAACCAGGTCTAGACACTTTATCAAGAATACACTTGTTACTAAAAAATCGTCTAAAAACTTATAATTTACTAAAATCATAAAAGATACTTTTAAGACATCCAACAGATGTGTCTTCTATTAATTTCACAAAACCTTTTTCATTTCCAGGAAATTATATATGAAAACCCATAAACCTACATGAGAATGTAGTTGTAAAATAACTTGTAAAGAATATAAATTGTTTTGAATGTTGTGCCAAAATAAAAATAAAAAATTTTGCTCTCAATTCAAGCACAATTCAGTTTACAAAAATTATTTTCAAAATAAGTTAAGAAAATAAGCAAACAACTACACATACAAATTTTACAATCAGAATTAAAAGAGAATTTAGGCAAAATAAAAAAAAAGTATAAACAATTTGAATTCAATATTTTCCTCTTTTTTTAAAAATTCCAACATGTTGACATTTGGGAAATCTAAAGAGGCGAGACATAAATGAAGTTGAACACAGAATATAAGTAAAATGTATGTGTGTAATGTGTGTATGTGTTGGTAATAAATGACTGTTGTAACTGTAATTTTTAAAAAAAGAGTCTATATGATATAGAGGAAATATGTATATGAGCTGGGAATATGTTAATATATATATGAATGTGAATATATGTATAGATGCTGTTGTCATCAGTCTTAGACGTTGTCGCAGTAGTTGACATTATTTGAACATTGAACAAAACTAACAAAAATTTAAAAAAGGGAAAAAGAAGGCATTACTGGCAACCAAACAATTGTGCTTTAGATTTATCTATAGAGTGTTTTTCTTTTCATTTCTAATATCCTTTTTTTATTGAAATCGTGTATGCTGCCATATGTAGGATTTCGATTTATATCTGCATGTGAAAAATATAAGTAAATATGGGATTAAAAGAATAATATCATTAAATTATTGCCACCAATTTAAAATTTTATTAAAAATCTGATCAAATTCAATTTTACTTAGGGTGTTGGGGGAACACAAAATTACTTATCATTTCATTCTCGGTATTGAATTCCAAATATAGTACAAAAACTATCTGAGCTTTGGGCCTTGGAGAGCTTTAGAATTATTTCGGTTAGGGACGACATGAAATAGAGTAAAGGGTGTAAAAGGATCTCTTGAATTTGTTCGCGGTTATAGGTACCAATCACTTTTACATGGACCAGGTATAAATCAGAAATTCAGTAAAAATGAAGTAAATTAGAAAATGGTACTGTCATAGTATCGAATACCTTTGATATCTTCATATATGTTGAAATAGGCGGACTGTACAATTACCGTTTCAAATTTCGAAATACCTCAGTGAAAAATTTAACCTCCCAACCTGAGTTTGTCGTTATTTGTGTGCTTGTCCTTTGTTGTTCACTCTCAGTAGAAATTTTCTTATAAGGCAAATATCATTTTGATCAAATAGATATTCCATTTTACACACCTATAACGTCTTGATCACATTATAGACCAGGTTGTCAATTCTATATTCTGGTTATCTTACAATTCGATTATTCTAATGTGGGATTTGGGACAATTTGAATCAGTGGAATAAACTTAAAAATCTCTGTAAATCAAAGGGACAATGTGGCCAATATTACCTCAGCTCTCAATCTTATCTATGGACCTCATAATCAAAAGATTTGATTCTTTTATATCCCCATTCTCAACTACAAATAATAATGTACTTGTGTGTGCATATATGTTTGTTTTTAAATGCATAAGGCAAGAACGTTAAGTTAAAAGCAAAGTCAGCCAAAAGGCGTTTGAGTTGACACAGTGACATATGCAGCACTTTTGCTACAACCATACTTTTTTTCTTCTATTTCTACTCTCTAAACGTACTTTATAGATCGAGTAACAATTTTTCTTTTCATTTCGTGTCATTTTATTTTTTTTATACCACAAAACTCTAAAGATACGATATTGTAAATTGTGTGTGTGTGTGTTTGTGTACGTTTGAGTATTAAAATGGTTGCATTAGAGAGTCTTTTGAAAAGTTCTACGGGAATTTTAGAAGTATTTTTTATAGTTTTTTTCGTTTTGCCATTTTTCTTCTTTATTTTGTTGCATATGTGTAAGTATAAAAGAAAAAATGCAAGATGACAAGAAGGGCAGAACACCAGCTGTATAGAGACTTTTTAACCATAATTCAATGTCCAATAATTGTATTGTGTCTTTGACACTGGGAATAGTTTTTTCATACTTTAGTTTTGCAATACTTTAATATAACAGGAATTTATTGAAAATATTTTAACAACTTTTTAATAAAGCTGATTCTGTTGTTTATGGTTATAAAGGAATTTCTTAAGTTTACTGCATGATATATAAAATATATTGGTTTAATGGGAATTTTGTTTTTGTGTTAAGGCCAACATTTTTACAAGAAATCATTAAACATATTTTGAAATGTTTAAAAGTTTTAACAGAAAAAAAAAAATAAAATGAAGCATAAGGTTTGGGAACGAAAAACTCTTAACACACGTTTTTCGTTAAAGATTTTAATCCAAGGATTATTTTAATTTTTTATCAAGTTACCTTTGTAAAAAGTGTTAGTTATTATGTTTAATGTCAAACTAATTAATTTAAAGTTAATCTGATTAAATTGAGTGACCAGAAAAAAGAGGGACTAAAATTATTAAATATTTTCAAAAAAACTCAAATTGATCCTACAAAGATCTGCCGTCAAACTGCTTCCAATACTATTAATCAGTACCAGGAGAACTTGTCCGTTTATATAAAACCTGGTTCAGTTAGAAGGAGTAGTCCACATGATGTTCTTAAAGCCAAAAAACATTTTTAAAAGAGCCCCCGACACGTCGGATAGGAATGCAGCCCGGTTATCTCAGAGCTCGGACTATTTGGAACGTAAAGTTAAAGCCAATGCAGGTTTAAAAAAATGCAAGGTAAAAAATTTCCTAACAGAAATTGTAGGCCATAAACAGAGCATAGATTTTGTAGTCAAGTTTTCAGAACAAAAAATAAAATATTCCTCTGCATAATGCATGATGAAACGTATGTTCTGAAAAATGTTTGGCAACTTCCTGGTCAAAATTTTATTTAAAGCAAGTATTATAAGTCGGGGCATAAGAAGCCAATCATTTTTTACAACGGGCTCTATGAAAACCAAAATTTACATCAAGAAACGTTTACAAAAGAGACCCCTTCGAAGACTTCATAATGTGTCCATTTTTTTTTTTGGTTATAGCATCCTTTTGCTATGCTAAACAACTCCTGGAGTGGTAAAAGAACAATAATGTGGTATTTGTACCAAGAGAGTAAAATGCTCTAAACTTTAGGGCCAGTGAAAAAATTTGGTTCAATTAAAAAAATTTAATTGCACAAAAAATCCAAAATTGAGTGAGATGGACTACATGTGTATTAAGAACTTTTCGATCTCAGTTCTTATTGTAAATATTTGAGATTTTTCAATTGATTGCAGTTGTTTTAAAAATATTTGAAAAATAGTTTTAAATAATTGTTTTAGATTAAGAAATTATATTTAATATAGAAATTAAATAATTAAAAGGAATTCTTTAGTACAACAAAGCATTTGAAACCCTTTTGGTAAACTTTGTTGAAAATAGCAAATATTAATAAAATTTTTACTTAAAAATAAACTGATATATTTTCAAAAAAATTTAATATCTAAAATAATAAAAAAATATAAAACTTCTTGTGCACAATTCAATTTTCCTTGAATGAATCAAAATAATTTTTTTAACAATCAGCCAAAAAGTATGCAATACATGATATTTTAAAATTTCCCCTAAAATATATTAAATATTTTATATATTTATATATTTTTCTCCTGAAACTTAAAGCAGATTTCCAAATAAATTGTATTTTGTTGCGAAAAAGGAAATAAAAACAAAACATGAAAATGTATATGTGTGAAAGTGTGTATAAACCACAAAACCGAAAACTTTTATTCAGGTTCTAACTGTTGTTGCGATTATTGTATTATTTTTGTGGTGTTTTTTCTTCTGCTATACCCCTTTTATTCTTTCTTTTCTGCTTTTTGGGGTTATATTGAACTTTTCCAAATAAATTTATAAATACACGAGAATTTACTTTCACACACAAACACGCACACACACACACATACATTTCTTTAAATGCAAACAAATATTTGCTAAACAACAACGTAACAAATTCCCAAACATTTTCCTGTCAACAAAGTTAAACTTTTTTCCATGTTGTTGTGGTTGTTTTTTAAAGTTGTTGCTGCTGTTTTTTTATTTTCGGAAAAATTCTTTACGGTTAGAAGTAGGAGAATAGTAAGGAGGTAATAAAGAAAGTTGTTTGATTTTTTTTCTTTATTTCTGGGCTGAAAAATTACAAATAGTAAGGAAGTACTAAACAAAGTTGTTACAATAAACGAATGTATTCGTTTATTTTAACAACATCTTGTTGAATCATAAAAATTCTCTATTGGTATTGGTCTCCCCCTAGTTTTGTTATTTTTATGGAAGGGTTTGTTTTGGTAGCTAAAGCTTATTTTGTTGTATTTGTTACAATAAAGTTTATTTTACTGTTGCTGTACATTTTGACATCTATGGTGTCAAGCCACAAATGTATACAAGTGTTTCTTTTTTTGTTCTGTTTAATTACAGTGGACGAAAAAATAACCATATTGAATCTATTATAAATTATATAGATTAGACTATATAAACTATAAAATAATAATAAATTTAATTAAAAATATTTTCTAATAAGAAAATTTTATTAAAAATGTTTCTATATAGAACACTTTTTCTAAAGAGAAAATTTTATTAAAAATTTTGTCTAACAAGAAAATGTTATTAAAAAATTGTCAAAGAAAAAAATTTATTAAAATAGAGAAAATTTTATTAGCAATTTTTCTTAAGAAAATAATTTTATTAAGAATTTTTCTACAGGGAAACTTTTTCTAAAGAGATTTTTTTCTGTATAGAACACTTTTTCTAAAGAGAAAATTTTATTAAAAATTTTTCTATAGAGAATACTTTTTCTAAAGAGAAAATTTTCTAAAAGTTTTTTTATTAATATATTTTTTTAAGAAAATATTGTATAATTTTTTTTTGTAAAGAAGAAAAAAACTTAATAAAAATTTGTCTATAGAGAAAATTAAAAAAAAAAATGTCAAAGAGAAAAATTTATTAAAAATTTTTCTTAAGAGAAAATTTTATTAGGAGAGAAGAGAAAATTTTATAAAGAATTTTTCTTAAGAGAAAATTTTATTAAAAATTTTCCTTAAGAGAAAATTTTATTAAACATTTTTTTTGAGAGAAAATTTTATTAAAAATTTTTCTTAAGAAAAATTTTTTATCAATTATCTTCCTAAAGATAAAATTTTATTAAAATTTTTTCTTGGAAGTCAACTATAAATTAATATAATATAATATAATATAATATAATATAATATAATATAATATAATAATATAAATATAATATAATATAATATATAATATAATATAATATAATATAATATAATATAATATAATATAATATAATATAATATAATATAATATAATATAATATAATAATATAATATAATATAATAATATAATATAATATAATATAATATAATATAATATAATATAATATAATATAATATATAATATAATATAATATAATATAATATATAATATAATATAATATAATATAATATAATATAATATAATATAATATAATATAATATAATATAATATAATATAATATAATATAATATAATATAATATAATATAATATAATATAATATAATATAATATAATATAATATAATATAATATAATATAATATAATATAATATAATATAATATAATATAATATAATATAATATAATATAATATAATATAATATAATATAATATATATAATATAATATAATATAATATAATATAATATAATATAATATAATATAATATAATATAATATAATATAATATAATATAATATAATATAATATAATATAATATAATATAATATAATATAATATAATATAATAAATATAATATAATATAATATATATAATAAATATATATAATATAATATAATATGAATATTAATATAATATAATATAATATAATATATATAATATAATATAATATAATAATATAATATATAATATATATATAATATAATATATAAATATATATATATAATATATATTATAATATAATATAATATATACTAATATAAATCTAATATAATATAATATAATATAATATAATATATATATTAATATAATATAATATTAATATATAATATATATAATATAATATAATATATATATAATTATATCTAATATAAATTATATAGACCAGCATATAGTTCAGAATTTTATGGATTATTTAAACTAAAGCAAAATAGACACAAGTCCATTCTCAAAAGCACAGAATGTATTCTATTTTGAAAATGAGTTGGTTAGAGTAAACTGAAATTTATATTGAATAAACTGAAGTCTTATTATTTCTATATTGAACTGATATTTGTTTGGTTTGTTGTAAGTTACATACCCTGTAGTCTAAGTTATTGTATATTAAATGGAATTTAATATAGTGTATCGTTCAATGAAGAGACTGTAGTCTAATCTATTCTATATTAAAAGGACTATAGTTTATTGTATATTGAATATAATTAAGTCAAGTCTACATCGAATAAACTAAAATCTATACCATATTGAACAGAATACATGGTAGTCTATTCTTTGCTGAATTGACTATAATCTACTCATTAATATTTAATTTAATTCTTTATTAAATAGTCTTATTCATTCCATTGAATAAACGTTAATCTAGTCTATGTTATATTGAATAGACTGTAGTCTATTTTATTATATATTGAATAAACTATAGACTATAACGAGTTGTTTGGAGGATTTTAAACCTGAATCCATTTGCTTTTGCATAAACCTTCCCGTATATAATTTTTAGCCCACTGTCTGTTATTTTCAAAAATATTTTTTTGGTATTTATGTGCAAATATATATTGTATATTTATTTAAAGAAACAAAAAGAAACACGAAAAAATAAAAAAGTAATACAAAAATCCTTTAGGGGATTTTTCTTTCAATTTTTTACTTTATTCCTCTATTTTTTTCTTATAATATTGTTACAGTTGACGAGTATTAAAATTGTTTCATATAATTTCATTTCTCAACTTGATTATTATTGTAAATATGTATACACATATAGATTTATATAATACTAGCTTTAACACGGTGAGCTTTGCTGCACAAAATTCTCCTCAGTCCTAGATTTCGAAACAAATTTCACAAATCATGTATTAAGAACAGCAATTAGGAAATAATATTTGTTTTGAGTGGGGGCTACTTCTCCCTCTGATCCTATCTGTCCTACATTTTTTCCAGCAAAACAGTTCCTCAAGAAAGTAGTTAGAACTGAATTTGTGAACTCTCGCTGTTAGAGTTCTTTAAATATTCCATAA